>RQTK01000065.1:455216-470121 GCA_003991915.1 Elysia chlorotica | reverse complement strand
TTATCGGGCCCACCCCCCCCCCCCCCCCCATCCCCTTCGTGAAGTGTTGGTACCCAAAGTTTTCTAATTGACAAAAAAAGTAAAAATACTTTTTTATACAAGGTTCTAAGGGTATAGCTATATGCTTCCATTATTTGTTTAACATAGTTATACAGGAATAATACTTACACACAACAAAAAAACAAGCAGACAGACAGACTGACAGACAGAGACAGAGACAGAGGCAAAAACAGATAGAGACAGATAGAGTCAGAAAACGATAGATAGCTATACATACAGAGAAAGGAAGATACAGAGAAATTGAGAGAGAGAGAGAGAGAGAGAGAGAGAGAGAGAGAGAGATAGAGGTGGGAGAGGGCAAGGAAAACATAGAAAACGAAAGGATGCGGAAGACAATGGAGAAGACGACAAACCAGAAACAGGCATAATAAGATAGACAGAGTAAGAGAAAGAAAAAAAGACAAACAAACAGACCTATAGAATCACAGACAGGCATTCAGATTGAAAACGAATGACTGAGCAATGGAAGGCAATATGTATAATACATAATCAATAAGAGTCATAATTATAACGCCTTGGTAAGCTTACTACTCGTCTTAAGACGTCTTATTCCCTTCTCAAGAAGGTTTGTGAGCTACCCCGACGTTGTACTTACAACGCTTTTTCTAGATTTAAAATCAATAGACACACCAGCTATCGTAACATTCAGCAATAGTCGCTTGATTTTGGAACAAAGTGATTTTACGGAAAAGGAACAGTTCATCGTTTCAGAAGTTTAGAACTGCGTGTCTTGTCTCTAACTTGTTAGAGATAGAATAAAACAGTTTTGAAACAGTGAGTTATAACACAGTACATCGGCTCAGAAAATCAAAACTGCTTGTTTTGTCTCCAACTTTTTATAGATAGAATGAAGATGTCTTGAAACAGAGACTATAGATTTAGTGAGACGTTTCACAAGAAGGGCTCACAGTGCTTTTGATTCAAAGATCTAGCTTGACGCTACTTAATTCTATTTCTTTATTGAAATTAAGGCAGTTGAACAATGTTCAGACTGAGTTTTTACTGAGGTTTAAAGAAGGAAACTACCGCCTTAATTTTACCGACCCACATATGCGATATCATCTTCGTGAAACCTCTCACTATTTCAAACTCTCTGGTTTTAACTTGTACTCTATAGGGTTAGTAAGCGTGCGTTTTTTTTGCCTTTTTTCTCCTTGCTTTGGTCTGGAGTTTAAAAAAAATGTCGGAGGGATGCTAGTCAGTATGGATTTATCTTTTGTTCTGGAGTTGAACATAAGGGGTGTAAGTACAATGGTGTGGTAAGTTTACGACTCGTCTTAAGGCATTCGAATAAGAAGACTTACGACAAGTTGTACGCTTCTGCGACGTTGCGTTTACGATCCAAGGAGGGGAGGGATATAACAAGGGGAGATTTTTCTTATTTTGTGCTATAGAGTTTAAGAAAAAGAAAGGAAAAGAGGGGGTGTGAGTGATTGCTGATAATTCTTGTGTTGTAAGATACAGAAAAAGAAGGTATAGAGAGGGCGTTGGTGATTGAGGGTGAGTAATACGCTTATAGTGCTCTGGAGTGGGTTGGGGGTTGGGGGAGGGTTAAATTCTTTAGGCTAATTGTTGAACTGTACTCTGAAGATGAAAATAAGCGGTAGGAGGGAGGGGTTTCTAGCAAGTAATAAATGAGATGGGTGAGAAACAAGAGCGAGGAGCTCACACAGAGGGCGAGATGGGGAGTGGCGGATGAAACAGAACCAACAGGACAAACAGGACAAACAGGACACTAATCCCCCCTCCCCCCACACCCACACACTCACTCATCCCCCCGCTGAGCACTGCCTGGCTTTGCGGCACTTCCCGTGGGCCAGTGGACAGTGTAGAGGGACCCCACAGACAGGAGGAGCATCCTTGCCTGTGGTAGACCTAGCATCTACCTCGCAGGGCCGGATCGGAGTGAATGGCTCGCATGCTATAGATCTAGCCTGGGATCGCCGCACTGTCACAATGGATACTCGCCTCAGGTAGATGGGCTTTGGTCAACTGGTTTGGTGTGTGGAAGTACAAGTAGTAGGGATAATAATAACAATGAAAATAGTAAAAGTGAAAATAATTTTTAAAAAAAAATCAAAATAATAATAATAATATTAATGACGATAATAGTGATAATGATAATAATAATAATAATAATAATAATAATAATAATAATAATAATAATAATAATAATAATAATTACTCAGGCAGCTGGACTTTGCTCAAATGGTTTGATTCTATTATCGTGTGTTTACGTGGATAGAATAAAAAAATATATCATGATTTAATTAATCATGCTACCGGTTGTTGGTTGCTTCTTTTGTATGATTTTTAATTGTTCTTGAAGTTTCTAAGGGGGCTGTGTATCAGATGTGAACGTAAATTATTTGAAATAATTCGTCGCTATGTTAAAGTATCAGAAAAAAATTATGTGATGTAATTCAATAACCATCGTTGTAAAACGACTTTTAACAAAGTGGAATTTCATTCATGCTTAGAAAAATGGATGCTTTCAGTGGTGCTCTTGGTTTTTTGCCTACATAACTTTTTGGACTAGATTTGGCTAAACTTAGTGGAGCGAACTAAATCAGTCGGTAGTGGGCGCGTCTTATATGATCAGGCGCATCTGCTTTACAATCAAAATGCGACGAAATCAGTCGTTACTGTTGAAGGCTTGTCTGGTTATTTTGCGTTAATTTCCATAACTATCGTGCGGGAGAAGAGGTTAAGTGATCTCGGATATTATTTTAGATATTGCATGGAATAGACTGTAGAGTTTTCTGTAACTTCACGTTTTAGACATTGAGACTCCATTCTCTGTTTGTCCCTCTCTCTTTCTCTCTCTCTCTCTCTCTCTCTCTCTCTCTCTCTCTCTCTCTCTCTCTCTCTCTCTCTCTCTCCCCATCCTTCACTTCTTCTCTCTCTGTCTATATCTGTCTCATTCTCTTTCTTTTACTGTTCTGTCCCTGCCTTTATGTACACCCCTTTCTATATGCACTTATTTATATGTCTCTTTTACTTCCAAACTCTCTCTTCCCTCCCCTCTCTCTGTATCTTTCTCTCTCTCTCTTCTTTTTTCCCCATTCCTTTTATGCTCTTTAAATTGGCAACAGTTTTCTCTTATTGATGTAATAACAGAAAAGATAATGCATTTCTCGAACCCACAGCACGCACAAACGTAATCTTCAATGCATTTGTAATTCAGATTCCATAACTCCCGATCTCAAACTTGGATGTCCAAATCAGATATTGCAAATGGTTAGTTATGTCTGGGCTTAAAAGACTTGTGTTAATTAAGAGTGCTGGTGATTGATTGGAATCAAGACAAGATCCGAACTTCATGTTTTGATTGTCCAGCTTGAAAGTGGATTAGCTAAGGCTGAAGCCACACCATATGCGAGAGAGCGAGAGCAGGCGACAACAAAATCTCCACCGAGTCATTTGTAGCGAAATATATGATTTTCCGTTTACTCATTTTGTTTCATGATCAGAATACTTGACTCAGGATTCAGTGAAATATATTTAGTTTCCATACAGTTCAAACCGTAATGTGACATACATAACACATAAACTTCAACAATCAAATTGTTACGAGTCTATAAACTTTTGGACTGGTAATGTTATTTAAAAAGTACTTTATTTTCATTTTTATTGCAAAATTCGTAACTGGTGCTTCGCGTTTCTACGTTACTTATATAGTAAACTTAGATAAGCTTCTCATCTCATTTTTGTTACAGTTTTATTTTTAAGCAGTACGTTTGTAATATCAGAAAATCGTTTCTATATTTTTTTGCGGTTTTGCATTATGGTGCCGATGAGCTGGCTCAAGTAGTTGAACGTTAGTCCTCAAATCGGGAGTCTGCGGGTCGAATCCCACGATTAGCAGATTTATTTGTCCAATTTTGTTCCCTGTAACTTGCTGGATCGCGGTGTCAGTATATTATGACAAGATGAGACAAGAGTCACCCCGTCCTGCCTCGTGTGCGGCAGCACAAAAATTGTCAGATGTCAGTCAAATAGTTCAAATTGCCAACTTTTATTTCAAGTAGTTATATAAGTAGAATCTAGATGTGTGCTGTTTATGGCACAAACACAAAGATTTTGTTGTAACATGTCAAAACTTAGTTCATGCCTTTAGAATGTCTCGTTCATAATGCGCCATATAAATCAAAATGGGATATTACCATTTATATTTTGTTGCTTAGTCAGCTTGCTTCCAGTATAATCAACGAAAAATTCCATGACATGACGTTACTTTGATATCACTCGATTGTAAACGCCTCATCATTCTCTTTTAACTACATTAGCCAGAAAAAGGTTGTGCAGTTGCCCCAAAGGTAAGGGCATTGGGCATCGACCACTGGCGTAGACGACATCTTTTTCTGTACAGTCCGTGGTCGCCCATAACCGAAGGGTAGTTGAGGATTTTAAGTAACAGCGAAAGTAAAGGAAGGCGAGAAAAGTTATTGAAACCCTCTTCACATATCGTCACTATGCTACGACTTTGGCATAAGTCATGTTTCTTACTTTTCAGATAACCAATAAAAATGTGTTTCATTTCCCTACTTCTGACTAATATTGGATACAAGTTTCTAATAAGATTAAATGAAAATCCTAGTAGCCCATTTTTAATATAAATGTTTATTCAGGTAGATCTCATTATCAAATTTACAGCCATGTACATGTATCATTTGTATCTTGAATTACGTCTGACATATGTCATAATCGTAGCCCTATGATGATATACCACTTACCAAGAAAAACCAGCACCCAAAGTCTTTCCATACCGCTCTGTCAAGCAGTGTGGGTCAATTTTTTTAAACCAGGCAGAAAAAGGTTTAACCTGTTTGTTGTTTTGTGTGCAGTCTAAGAATATTGTCGTACCAGCTGCAGAATTTGATTTTGTAAAATAGGTTTTATTATTATTTCATGTACTTTAGAGCCCTACCTCACCTTAGGGTGTCATTCTTTGTTTTGACTTTTACTTACAGTCAACTGTATTCTCTGTATTTCACAGGCTGCCGGCCCTTAACTGAACACCGTTGCTGATCAAGCTCTACGATGCTGCAGTTCCACATCATTCCATCCTTCCATATTCTGATTATTGATTAGTTCACTCCCCAATCATTCAAGATAAAACTCTATAAATAGATCATCATTTAGTCTTCATAATAAACAAACACAGAATACTGCTGCAAAACAAACTCTGTCAACCTCCGCTAGAAACATGGACCTCCCCGATTTCAACCAGAGTGATTACCAATCAAGACATCCTTCTTCGTGTCACCATCGCCCTCATCATCTCAAACATACTAATCAGTTCAACCGGAGGCAGCATCATGTACACGAAGAGAAACCACCACACCAGCCCAAGCCCAAACAGCATCCCAGATTCCTGTCGCTACTGCTGCCGCGATCGCCCGCCACCCTGATGAGCCTCCTGATCCTGAGCAGCGTGTGGAGTCTTCCCTCGTGCCGTGCCTTGGACTCCGTCTCACCAGGCGCCGCCATGGAAGCCTCACTGTCCAGATCTAGCAGCAACAGGGCGGAGGACAGGCCAGGCGAGTCAGCAGCCACTCATGGCCCACACTCCAAGAGAACAATCTTACCGTTCCACTTTAAGCTCCTACAAGATTATCTACAGCAGTACAGGGGCGGCAGCCGCGGCGAGGCCCGAGGGAGTCGCGTCTCCAGGTATCCCGTGGAGATGCTCATCCCTCCAGGTATCCGGATCGCGCCTGCGCCTGGCTCTCACGGCCTGTGGTGGAGGTCCCGTCGCTCTGCTCCGCTTCATCTCGACAATATTGCCCGATCCATGAGGTCCAAAGCATATCCGGCGGTGGGTCGTCAGAGAAGATCGAAAATAGTCAAAGATTCACCAGGTCCTTACTCTCCCTTTTCGCACGGTGCGTTGGCAATAGACAATATCGACTACTTTGAGCCGAATAGGCTAGTAGATGGTGGGTTTCTAGGGACCAAAGTGGATAATGGACTCAAACTATCAAGATTCAAGTCAAAGTCTTTTACCTACGGAGCCAAAAATAACCCGAAACCAAGTTCGCGCCGGTACTTACAGAAGATGAGACAAAAACAAAAGATCATTGAAGCATTAAGGAGAAGGGACAAAGCTAAGCAGTTACGAGATGCCTCTAGAAAAAGCAAAATTCCATCCGATGTGTTTCTACCAAAATTATCAGAAGCTGTAACTGGAGATTTTCAAGATTTTCAAGAAACCAAATCACACAATTCTTTTGTAAAGAAACACAAAATTAAAGGTAATGAAGACAATGTCCAAACGGCGATATTTTTCGACAAACACGAAATATACCCACTCGAAAGTTTTAACAGCGATTCTTTTGAGCCTGTTTCTAACCCAGATAAAGAAAGTTTAAATAAAGCCATCGACCAAGAAGATGAATTCTTAAACGAACTCAAACCCATGGATCCAAACTCAGACCTCAACCAGGTGGAATGGTTCGTCTCCTCCCCACATTCTGGGGACCCGTCTCCGCTACTCGCCGCCTCCAGCATCGATGACAAGCTGCTGCAAGCACCAGATGGACTCCAAAGCCCCGTTATATTTGAGCATAGCTTTGAGACAGTCCCAGGTGATTCTGGGTTTGGTGATTTTTCTTCTGCCCCGGTCTTTGGCCACAGTTTGATGTCTGCATCTTCTTCAGATACTTTCTCCCAGAATGGGGCATTCGAAGGCGCGTCCCCGTACACTGGCGAGTCTACCTTTGTAAGCTCTTCGTTTGGATCTGGACCTGAGGGTGGCTTTGGAGATGTTTGGGGAGAGGGCGAGTTCCTATCGGACGATGTAAGTATGGTTTGACTCTTTGTTGGGGCTGTATCAATTTTGGTTTACTTGTATTTAATAACAAAACAAAATAATAATGCCTTTTTTAATTGCCGCCGTCTTACAAACCCAACTAGTAAACAAAGGGGGCTAACGGTTATAAAAATGTGATTCTATTTGAACTAACAAAAATAGCTTTATTTAGATACATGTATTACTATAGTACAAATGTATAATTATGGAGTCATACCAAATATGATATGTCTTATTACTTTGGTTATTGTTATTAAGTCTATGATAAATCTAAATCTAAGTCTAAATCTAAATCCAGGGGGTGGAGGACCCCCGTTCTATTTGTCAGTATTCACGATCTTCTGCCTTTCTCACCCACTTCATTCGCAATTGATGAGCAACTCCATCTATCCATCTCAGCCTTTGCCCTCTTCTTCTAAGTGCACAATAATAATATGAGTCCGAAACGGTAACTTTTGATTTCCGTCGGTTATCTGACATTCTTGCTTCATGGCCAGTGATGCTTCGATTCTTTTATATTGTATAATGAAGCTGTCCTCAGTTCGTGACTGATGTCGAACAGTTTAGTTTAGAGGATGCACCAGTCACAATAATCACTTGCCATTTCGTCTTCCTCTGGGCATATTAAAGACTCTAATCGAATTTCAGAAAGTGCCCAAATTTCTGACCAAGCTCTTCAGAAAACCCTTAACACTCGTTTCTCCATTTTTTAAAGTTTACTCTTTTTGAACTTAAGACTAGACCAATCAGTAAAGTAGTTAATTGCGCCCACAGCGATAGTACATACTAAAGCTAAACAATAATTATGTTACCTGGTGTTCGTGCTCTGTACTGTTGATTTATCAAGATTTATCATTATCACTGATATTGTTCAATTTTGTTCAATTATAACTTTCAAAGCAATAATAAATATTCACTCTTCGTTTCTCTATAGCCTTCATGATGTTCGCGGACTTTATAATTAATTTTGGCACCTATGTTTGGCTAATCTTATGATAAACTTTAAACCTTTCCCGGTTGCACTAGTGTGGTTTAACTGCGGTTTGTACTGAAAATGCGGGTCAACAGCTAGGTTTAAAACAAGTCAGACTTCAATCTGGCTAAAATCGACGTGATATTTTAATCAGGCATAGGATTAGGGGGGGGGTAGGTTTAATGTCGGCTGAACTCTCGAAAATGTCGACGAACAAATGATGCATGAACTGGAACAAATGGGTTTACAACGGCGACAATAGGGGATAGAACGAAATCTCCTACATAGTGCAGGAACGATGAATTTCGGATGCGATGTCGTTTCAGACAGTCATTTGATCCTGTGGTTTGGCTTGCCCGCCACCACCAGCTTCAAACATCTTTTCCTTCTGTTGTGGAGTGTTTGGTTTTTTTTGTTGTTTTTTTTTTGTTTTGTTTTTAGGTGGGGGTGGCTTTTACTTTTGAATTTTTCCGAAAACTCTTCAAATTTCGTATGTCCCGCTTTGAAACATTTTAATTGCTGTTGTAGTCTCATTGTTGATGGTGACGTCGTTTCTTTTGTCCTCGATAATTGGATAACTTTTTATTATTTTAATTAGCAGTTCTTTTTCATAAGCAGAGAAATTCTTTAGTGCTACGTTCAAAACAGCAACGGACAGATTTGAAGTTAAACTGAATACTGGTTTACCCATATATTCCTTATTTTCCTTAATCGATAACACTACCCATTATTTTTAATGCCATAGGCTACTAAGCTTTTTCAAGTGTTTTCTTACATTATGCTTTACGATACTTGCAAATATAACCATATAACTTTTTTTATTAACGAACAAAAATTGTTATCAACCTGACAGTTTTGTATCATTTGAAACTAAGAAATGTTTTAATGAACTTGTTATTGTGAATTTTAACAGATAATTGTCTGATAGAGTAACACAAAAAGGAGAGATTTAACAATTTTTCTTCTTTAATTTTAAACTTCTCAAGCCTGTTTTAGGCTGTACGTTTTGGGTCGTCATTTAGTCACAGTGCAACCCATGAATTTGATCCTTAACCTGAATGGTTGATTGATAGGTTCCATAGGTATTCCTGTATACAGGAAAAATATCTCGTTTAGTGAGAGTGCATCCATCGAGTGAGATCCTGAAACCCAATATTACAACATGAAATAATTGACTATATGAAGTAGTGCCTTTCAAGAACAAGACAAATGATGGTTGATCGTTTTGGCTCTAAAAATTAGTTTGCACGAAGAAACCTATCGAAATTAATGAACCTGCGAAAAACAAGTTCGTCACCTTAATTGTAAAGCTGAATGTATCATTCATAACACATCAGAGAAATTAGGTATTTTAGAAATATGACCGGCAAGTGTACAACTCAGTTTATACATGCAAAACGAGCCCAATTATAATAATTTCGTATCAATGGATATAAAGAGATTCAGAAACCATAACTCAGAAGGCAGCTTATTAAAATTGTTCTATATCCTGTTTACCACTAAGTTTGTCGCTTTGACCAGCCTAGCTTGAAGGCTTGGACCTGAAGGTGCCTCCAAGAGGTCAGTCAATAATTATCTTGCTAAATGCTACGTGATGTGGTTTGCTAAAGATTTCGATTAACCAACGCGGCGTAGGTGTCATGTCTGCCTGGAAAGGCGTAGTTACGAGGTAACACTTTACAGGGGATGTGACAAAACGTGACTGGAACCCAAAACCTTCCAGCTCATTAGGAATGGATAGAGTGAGAACATTATTTTGGGTGAAACCTACATCGTGGTCCTAATGAACTACGTCTTTAACATCTACAGCGTGCATGGCGTGCTTTCCTTTAATGACGTCTGGAGCTGTTCTTTAATCCATCGACACATTATCTGTTTTCTCTCCTCTTCCCATTCATCATTTTTCTACTAAGGTGTTGTTTTGTCCTTCAACATTAATATTTGCTGCGAAATTAAAGAAGGAAGAAGAAGGAAAGACTTCAATGTCTGGAAAACAACTATGCCATAATATAAGAGATGAAGGGTAAAACATTTTCTTCTATAATTTATCACTCCAATTGGGCAAGGCAGAGGGTTTTCTCCGCTTTTTAACTTTCCCATCTAAGGTGAAAATCCGTACTATCAACGTTGCATTGAGCTGTTTAATATTCTAAACTTCATCTGAAGGATTGCGTACAAAAAATACATAAACGGGGAGGGAGCGAGAGAGATCTGATAGAGAATAAAAAACTTTTACAATATCTGATTCAATATTTCAATAGACTTCTCGTATTTCTTCCCAACATTATTCATCCCCACTCATGTTTCTTTGTACTCATTAGGAAGCTGAGAAAGAGAGGTAATAAAATTATATTGTGACGTGCACATAAAGATAAAAAAATATAAATGTGCAAAATAAATTAACTCTGGTGTCCATATGATTGTCAGATGTCAGTCTTGAGGCCCCTTAACATTATATCTTATATAGTGCTGAAGATGGACGTTAATCAACAAAACAATCAACAATCAACGCAAGTTGTTGAGGCCTATAGCTCTACCATCTTCTTTGCCGAGCTGCTGTTCGTAAGAGGATGAGCGAATTCGACTGACTGTCCAGTTTGTATAGAAGTCGAAGGTGGTGTCAAAATCTGCCCCTCAGCTTTTTACGCACTCAGTTGATTGCATTGAAGGCAGGTCAACTAATAGTTGGTTGGTTGGTTAGTAAGTTAATTGGCTTTGAAAAGGCCAACGTCAGTAACTAGACTTTCTCGTAAAAGGGTACCAACACTAATGTCTAACAATTTACGTTTCTCTCTCTCTCTCTCTCTCTCTCTCTCTCTCTCTCTCTCTCTCTCTCTCTCTCTCTCTCTCTCTCTATCTCTCTCTCTATCTATCTCTCTCTCTATCTATCTATCTCTCTCTCTATCTATCTATCTATCTATCTATCTATCTATCTATCTATCTATCTATCTATCTATCTATCTATCTATCTATCTATCTATCTATCTATCTATCTGTCTGTCGTGGTTGTTGGATAACCAAATGAGTATTGTTAAGCCTTGAGTTAACTTGTCATTTTATCTAGTTAGTCTGGATTAAATACAATCTCAAACTCTCTATGTTGTTCACTCACCTTTACAAATAAATGCGTGTATTTTGGTTTCTTACCTCAACAGTAATGTGCCAACTTCATATGTTCTTACTGCTGTTTACTTCTGCTTTTGAGTCAGTTACAACTCTAATGTAGAGTCGCACAAATAGTCATTCCTTTAAAGATGTTTATACTCATTAAGGAAAGAATTAGCTTCTTTACAATGCATACTCTCCAAATAAAAACGTAAAAAATCACGAAAAGCCTCTAGATGCCAAGTCTGACCAACACAGTGTTGGAAATCACGCTATAGCATAAAGATGTTGACACCTTAGAAAAATAATAAGCATGTCGAAGTGAGATACGAAAGGAAAAGTAGTGGAGGAAGGCAAGGAAACTTCCTTAATGTCGATGTCCATGTTGATAGACATATCTTTCATAACATATAAGTATGGGTTGTTTGGGGTTTTTTTTGGCTTGGTGTGATTCGAAACTGACTTATAGGTGGTAGACTGTGAATGACGGGTGCTGTCTTTGCTGTGTGTCTGTGGATGTTCTTCTCATCTCGTTAATAAAAATGATAAAGATACCGTTAATTGGCGTTACTGATTTGTAATTTTTATGTTATGTATATCGCGTCCTTGTTGTTTTATTTCTGGATACCGTAGTACAATAAATAAAATACGGCTATGAAAATTGTTGTCTTTTTTCCTTGATCTTATCAAAATCATTGTCAATTGTTCTTTTGCTCTTACATGTATTTCAGATTTTGACGTTAAACCCCTAATTGGGGATAGCGCTTTTAACTTATATTCACTTCTACTTTATCTCTGTTTTGTAATATCCTATAACCTATATTGTCAAGCAGTGTGATTTCGGGACGTAAATGTTAATTAAACTGCGTCGTCTTGGTTGGTTTAGAATTAGCAAATTCAATGATAGAAACTTAATGCAATAATATGAAAGACTATACCAGTTTTTGATTTAGCTATTGTCCTCACTTTTAATGTTATAAAAAGAAGAAATTCCATTTTTTAGAGCCTCAAGAATGTCTTTCAGTTATCCTCAAGTTCTCTAGCGTAGAAATGTAGCGGCCGTTTTTATGAATCAGGTATACAGTGAAGAACATTAAACATTTGAATGTTATTATATTATCAGACTTTCACCGTAACTAGCTTGACTCGCTTGTTACTGGGGATCAAACTGGGTCAAGTGGTAGAGCGTTGGTCTCAAGATTGGGAGGTCCACGGAGCGAAATCTACGATCGGCAGAATTATTTGTCCAATATGGTTGGGTCGGTGTCAGTATAATGTGGCTGGCTGAGACAGGAGTCGTGGTATCCCCGCTCTGCCTCGTGTGTTTCAGCACATAAAAGTGTCAGACGTCAGTCTTGAGGCCGTCCACAATTCAGTCTAGTGCTGACGTTGGACGTGAACCAACTTAACTTAACTCAACTCGTCTGTGACTGCTGACACCTATAACTGTGTTAGATATAAAGACCATTGCTCTCCTCTAGAGCTTTTCTCTTACTGGAAGTGTAAGGCATTTATCTACTTATATATCCAACTTGACCTTGCGTCATAATCGGTAGCAATGTTCCAATTATACAACAAAAGACATTATTAAGTGGCATATTATAGTATGCAGTACCATAGAGTTTTCTACCTACGTATGTCATAATTTTGTGAGGAAAGTATGCTGGGTGGAACAAAAAGAAGCTTATTTAGGTTAACAAGCAAACAGGCGTGATGTGACTAGTATTTTTTTTTACTTTGATATAGATGATAGGGTTAAAAATATGTTAGTTAAATAGATCTTAAATCTTAAATATAATTGTACTTGTGTTTTTATTGCTGGCAATGCTATTATTATTATTTTTATAGTTACTGTTATCTTTATCACAATCATCATCATTCCCAGCATCAGCGTCACCATCAGCATCATTAGAATTATAAATCGAGTAATTTTTAATTATTATTATTATTATTATTATTATTATTATTATTATTATTATTATTATTATTATTATTATTATTATTATTATTATTATTACATTGTCATTTTCTTTTATTATTATTTATCAACTTTCCTGCTCCCTCCAACCCTCTCTTACAAGTAGTAATTACTGGCAACAAGTTATATTTATTTTGTTATATTCACATCGCCCAATATGTTCAAATCTCTTGAATGCCTTTTTTTTTTATAATCACTATTGCAGAAGGACTGTGTAGATATCGAGACCAAGACGTGTGAAACAAACGCTGACTGTTCATGCTTTGGTTTCTATCACTGCACCCAGAGCGGACGTTGTGAGGCTATGTCGGGTGAGTGAAATAATGGTGTTGTTTTTCTTTATTTTTTACTACTTTTACTATTATTATCGATTATCAGGATATCAATACATATTATAAATTTCTATAGTAGAAAGAACAAATCGCTTGCATATTGGCCTCTCATATCAGCTACCATGAATTTTACTGTAGGTGGATAAGTGCAAATACTGATATCGTTATTATCGCTATTACTACAACTTTCACAACAGCAACAACAACAAATACTACTACCTCTGCTACTAATACTACTGCTGCTGCTGCTGCTACTACTACTACTACTACTACTACTACTACTACTACTACTACTACTACTACTACTACTACTTAACTACTTCTACAAAAACTACTATAACTACTAGTACTACCTTTAGTAAGTTGTTTAGTATATGCCAAGTGACATTCGAAGCCTTTCGATTTGAATTTTTTTTATATTCGTACCCTGGAAAAACAACGCGTCACTTAATGTAAATCAGCGCATGCCATAAAACCAATTTTCCACTCGTTGGTTTCGGCTAGTCTTTTAATTTAAAATCCTTTAATATAATTCACTCGACCAAAAAATAAAATAGTCCCAAGGGTTACCATGCCGACGATTTAAAAGGAGTGACTTGATAAAAGGTTATCATTTTAAAACTATTCTTTATGATCATAATTATGAGGTTTTAATGTGAGGCAGATCGTAATAAAAAAAATTTAATCTTTTCTAAAGCATCCAAATTTGAGACGTTTCAGAGCTGCACCTCATCGTTTAGCTTGTCAATCCAATATGTTATCCTACCGTACATCTCTATCTTCCTCTCTTTATTTCTGTCTCTTTTTTTCTTTTTCTCTTCCCTCTCTCTATCTTTCTCTTTCCTTCTCTTTCTCTCTCTCTCTCTATCTCTCTCCCTCTCTCTCTCTCTATCACTATCTCTATATCTCTCTCTCATTCTCTGTCTCTTTCTTTCTCCCTTTGAGTTAAACGCATGAGATTCTTTAAGGCTATTTTCTTTTTCACCTGCCTCAACTATACATTTTCGGCAGCCTGAACCACGGATTGAAAAATCTAGTGGCAAATTTAAAAAAAAAAACAAGACATAAAAGTCATCCAAAAAATGTACACATTCGAGGCAAAACAACCTTTCCCTGTCCATGTCAACAAGCTTAAAACACATTTTACGGTTGATATTTTCCTTAAACAATACTGAAAAATTCGACGCGCATGACGAAAATACCTGTTTCATCAAATTAGAATACTGGCTTCCAGAAACTCGCCGCCATATTGCACTAGACAAACACTTTTTTTCGGAATAAAAATGGATGTTCTCTGTACACTTCCGAATGGCTGTTTGTGCTTCTGCGAACTTCATATCATGTTGCCAAAACTGTTTCATATCCTCCCTCAACAGCCAATCTTACAATCTTATTATGACATTATCAAGGCAAATAGAAAGCACAAGTCACCTTTAACTTAAGCATATGTCTTGCAGTGCTCATTGGGCTTTAATGGAAATAATGGTAGAACGTTTAGTGTTCTAAACAATAAGTTGTGTGTCAGCTCGATGTATAGTATTCTATATTTTAATCATTACCATGACCAATCCCCTTTTCTCTCTTGGTCTGCCTATCTGTTTTCTCTCTTTCTTTTTTACTTTCTTTCTTCGTCTCCCCCCCCC
>RQTK01000065.1:444890-455166 GCA_003991915.1 Elysia chlorotica | reverse complement strand
TCTCTCTCTCTCTCTCTCTCTCTCTCTTTCTGTCTCTATCTATATATTTATCTATATTTCTCTCGTTCTCTCTTTGTCTCTCTCTCTCTTCATCTTTTTATCTTTCTAAATATCCATCGGTCGATCGATCAATCTACCCCCTCCTCACCTCTATCTTTGTCTCTTAATGCTTATAATTATTTTTATTTACATTTCTTTTCACCTGTGTTTCTATGAATATATCTATATATCTATAATATCTATTTAATTTTCTTTCTGCGCTGATTTGACACGTACCTCTATATTATTTTCCTAAATTGTATCTTCTTTCTCTCACCGCACCGTGATTTTCAGGAATAATGAAACAGCTAAAAAAAAATTGAAATAAAAATAAGTCCCTTGTAGCGTCCGTTAAAAGGTCAGCGCCCACCCACTCTTTGACCTATCAAAAGGTCGATACTTCCATTTCTTCATTAGTCGAAGTAACTTCCCCCTCAGTATTTTAGTGCTGCTGCTGACATAGAATAGAAGTGTTGAGGTAATTTCCTTTTGTTGTTGTTGTTGTTGTTGTTGTTGTTGTTGTTGTTGCAAATTTCGTTATTTTAAAACGGTACAACCTTAAGCAGACTAGCTAAACTGAGCGTCGATACATCTTTTAAAAATTGTCATTATGTTTGTTTTGTATTTCAGTTTATTTCATGACTACAGTGCGTCTACAGATATACAGTCTTACAAACATCAAAAGAAAGCTGACAAACTTACATGACTATTTTCTTTTCAGTTTTTCAGTTTGTCTGCGCTTTTGGGGGAAAATGTTTAACCTCTCTCCACGACCCCGTATGGTTATATAACCTCCCCCATATCCCTTATATTTTTCAAGTTATAACTATGCATACTTTCTAAGGCTGTGGAGTCAATGCATTGTCTCCTTTGCTATAATGACACGCGTATTTTTTGAGTGTCGGTTCTCCTAGATTTTTCATGAAAACATGTTTGAACAGAAAAATCATTTGTCCGATTTCGTCCAACTCTGGATGGGTAGGTGTCCGTGTAATGTGAACGGTGAGACAGGGGTCTAAAACTGACACCGACCCAACCAGTACGCTAAGTGTCACCAGAATGGGGCTCGAACCATGAACCTCCAGCGTCGAAAGCCCCAGGGCTAGACGAGCCCCAGTACATCTGGCAATTTTACTTACTGTTACAGAGAGATCGATATACAGCATGGATACCAAAGACCTTAAGTACAACGTTGTAGTAAGCTTAAGACTCGCCGTAAGATGTAAGAACAAGAAGGCTTACGACGAGTTGAAAGCTGCCTCGCGCCTGTACTTACACAGACACCGACCCCAATCATAAGTCAGAAATGCTGCCTGAATGGGATTCGTAATGAGGACCCATCGATTGCAAGTCGTTTGTACCACCGGTACCAGTTAAACCATCATTCTTCTCTGTTGCAATGATGAAAACTGAAGAAAAAATAAATTATAAAAAGGCCAATTAATAGGATTTTTTATGTCATATTGTTTCGTGGGCCCCATAGATTTATATAACTACCATATGTCTATGGTGGGCCCTTATTTACACCGAAAAGTTATGCGAAAATCTAAGAAGAACTAAGAAGACCCAAGAAGAGCCGGACAGACCCGAAAATACCCGAGAAGACCCGAGAAGACCCGAAAGACATGGTAAATCCACAGGACACTTCAATACGTTCGAATCCGATTCATGTTTTGCCACGACTCTCAGTACACATGTGATGTTTGTTTGGCTTTGTAGATTATCAATCTGTTTTTGTTGTTATTCTTATTTTTTGTTAAAAAACAATAAATGATTAAACCATGCATGTATTCTTTTTCGGGTCATGTAGTGTCTTTCCGGTTCCGTGTTTTTGTGTTTCTCTCGGCTGTTCTTTTCGGGTCGTCTTGGTTGTTTTTGGATCTTCCTGGGTCTTCTAGATCAAAATAAGTGACGTCATTTTGTTTGATTTTGGCGTTTGCTTTTTTATGTTGTTTTTGTTTTTAGTTTATAGTAATTTCTTTTGTTGTTTTTTTTTCCTTTATTTTGTTGTTTGTTTGTTGTTTTGTGTGCAGTCTAAGAATATTGTCGTACCAGCTGCAGAATTTGATTTTGTAAAATAGGTTTTATTATTATTTCATGTTGTTTAGTTGTTGGTTGTTTTTGTTGGATGTGGAGTTTGTTATATCAGGGGGGGGGGTTGCTTTTGTTACATAACTATGTTATGTTTTCTCCCAAATGATATTAAACATTCTCTAGTATCAGTTTATGATCACCCTAGTACAAAAATGGCTCACGATCTGAAACTTCAGGGAAACGCACAATGCCTGTCGCCTGTCGCCTGAACCTACATGGCTAGATTCAAACCCAAACCATGGAGTTTGTATAGCACCTTCTCTATTCTCCTACTTGCTCTGTTTCTCTGTAGCACCTTCTCTATTCTCTGGTTATTCCTACTTGCTCTATTTCTCTGTTTCTTTTCCTATCCTTTTATCTCTCTTCTCTCTGTCTCTCTTTCTTTCTCTCTCTCTCTCTCTCTCTCTCTCTCTCTCTCTCTATCTATCTATCTATCTATCTATCTATCTATTTTGTTCTCTCTCTTTCTCTGTCTCTACTTCTATTTTTCTACTTATTTCTTGGGTCTAAATTTCTTGAGAACGTAAATTTTTCGACATTTGTTTTAATTTCCTTGCAGTTTTAACAATTTGAAAATGTTAATTTATCTCTATTTTGCTCAATATTTCTCTTTCTCTATTTCACTCTCTCTCTTTTTCCCTCTCTCTCTCTCTCTCTCTCTCTATCATATTTATCTTTATCACTCTCATTCCCTCTTTGCCTCTGTCCGTTAATAAAGATAAAATGAAAGTATCGTATGTTAGGAAATTATAGTTGCAAATATTGTTCCTCATACTTTAAATAAAGAAGCTTTCTGTGCATTTTTTCATCTGAAATTTATCGATAAAAGTGCATATTTAAATTTTCTTTTACCTTTATCTCGTCTTTTCAGCCTGTCTGAAAGACTCTCTGTCTCTCTATCTCTTTTTTGTCCGTACCTCTCTCGATCTCTTCCCCTATCTTTCTCTATGTTTCTCTTTCTTCTTCTTTCTTTCTTTCTCTTTCTCCCTCTATCTTTGTCTCTCTGTGTCTTTTTCTCTTTTTCTCTCGTTCTTTCTCCCTTTATCTCTTTCTCTCGCTCTCACTCTTTCTATCTATATCTCTCACTAATCACCTCTCTCTCTCTCTCTCTCTCTCTCTCTCTCTCTCTCTCTCTCTCTCTCTCTCTCTCTCTCTCTCTCTCTCTCTCTCTCTATCTATCTTTCTCCGAAAAAAAAAGCAGAATTGTTTTACCCTGATTGCTTTCTAAGCAGAAAAATAAGTAAGACAAAAATATTGCGATACAGAATAATAGATAGAATACTTATTAAAGGTGACAATAATGTTTGTTTATTGCTCAATTATGCGTGTACAAATATTTCCTTTCTGTTTCTTTATATCAACGATTTGTTGAAGCTTATATGCACCTCCAATAAACATTACATTCGCCTCATTAATTTCAATAGTATAGTCAATATATCCGAAGAAAGAGGTTTACGAATTTCACCCTCACACATAGAAAAAAATAGTGCGGTTTTCCCAAAAATTCACAGATAATGATAAATATTATCGACTTTAACAAGACTAAAATTAAAATTCATGAATAACTTCCTGAATATTCGATTGTATTTCAAATTTCTTTTAATTCCATCTCAGACTTTAATGAACGCTGTTTTATTCTATTCTTTTTCTCGCAGTTATGGCAACAAAATTTTATCGTGACAAAACTTGATATAGTGCCGAGCGTTATCGCAATGTTAATGAAGCCAATTTTAACAATTGCACATCAGGAAAAGATTCTTGCTGGTGCGAACTCTCCATGTAGTGGAGGTGCAATTTGCCTCACGCAATTTACTTGGAGAATATTTTGTGAGAGTTCATTCCCTTCATGCGTCGTTTATTTTACTCTTTTAATGCCACTTTACTTCCGGGCACTTTCTCCCGTCTTATTATGAAGATTGCAGTTGTGATTGTATTTTTCAACGGAACTTCGGTCTAAAATTGCACTTACTACATGGAGAAAGACGCTCGTATTTGCATTATGATTCATTAGTGTCATTTTAAATTAAAAATGATTTTTTACCATAGGTTGGGCTATTCCATAAGTTATGTGAAAAAAGCATGAAGTGGACGATATTTCAAGAAAAATATAATGCAAAGCTGTTGTTGGGATTTGATTTTTTTTTCGGAGGCAAATATTAAAAATAGAAATATATGTACAACCAAATTATCTCACGTCCTGTACAATTGTTTACACCCAAACGAGATAGTTTTATTGTCCTCTTGTAAGATTCTATATGCTGTTTCTACTTACATGAATAATGGGTGATTGTTTTTTGTATGACAAAACAGTAAGAGGAGATGAACCGAAATACTTCAAGTGTCTTGCTTTCTGTGATTGCTTTGTATACCTTAATTTTGCAGTCACGATAAAAGAATAGTTTAGGAAAATAGGCGGTGAATTTGTTTCATCAGCTGAAAGAATGCTTCAATAGAAATAGTTTTTAATAATACCAAACAATTGGATGATACTTGTCTCTTTGACTCTTATTGCCAAGTTTGTCCTCTAAGTGAGTTCACATTTTTTAATGAGGAGTCATCACGGACACTACCAACAACATTACCTTTTAAGAGTCGAAAAAATGTTTCTTCTATAATGACACCATTTCGTGGCAAAAAAAATGTCAAGGAATCTTTCCTCAAACCTTGAAATGATAAGAAGAAGGAAAAGAAGGAACGAGTGAGAAAACGTCAACTGCTCAGCCAATTAGTGAAGTGGATTCACTAGAAGGGTAACCCAGGTTTAGATCTCACTGAATGTCTCTGTCTCGGCTTAGGACTCTTCAAAAAACTAAAAGAATGTAAAATAAAAAGTCATCCTAATACTGTTATTTAACTAGCAGGGCAAATTTTCCAAACGGTTTTGAGTTTTTTTGTGTTTTTTGTTTTGTTTTTGGTTTATTGATAGAGCTCCTGACCTGTAAATTTTTAGGGGATGGGTTGACTATAAGGTTCACAGAACTAAGAGCTCTCCTTAAGCAGACGGGATGGTCGGGTGGGAGGTAATGTGCAAGCGTTCAAGATCAATCGAGTCGGTGAGATAACCCTCAAGAGCACTCCATGGTGAAAGCTGGTCTGTCCAGCAGGAAGCCTGAAGACCAGGGATGAACCAGCCAAGGTGTTGTGAATCGAAAAAACCAGTCAATACCCCCCCCCCCCAAATGAAAGAAAATAAATTATCTGAGATTAACTCGGTCCTGTTCAACCACCTAGTTAAATTTTACGATGGCAGTTACAGTAGTTCGCTCAATAATTTTTAGCGATATTTGTTCTAGACATAATGAACACAAAACATTGCCCTGTTTTTTTTTTTCCTCTAATTTTAGCACGGAATACACCAGGCTGTTAAGTACAATATTTATATAAAATTTTAAACCAAAACATGCAAACTGAATTTCAAAATAAATTTAAAAAAACGATGGTGATAAATTGCATGGAAAACAAAATAAACAATAAAAAGTTTAGCCTTCATATGTAATATTTCCTTATTTATAAAACAGCATGGAAGTTTACTAGTACGAAAGTTAGCAATTGGGGGGGGGGGGGATATCTCTAATTTCTTTTTTTAACTCGACACTCCCACTAACAATCATTAGCCCATCAAGATTTGGTAAACAATTAGATTGGTCGTAAATCCGTTTTTGTGGCGCTCAAAGCTGATAGAATCGTCAGCGAAGTCGACCATGATTTTGTTACACTTGTACGTATCATTTATTATTTTATAAATTAATCTTGGTCGCGTCGGTATGTAACCGAACCAGACTGAACTCCTACATTCCCCTCTCTTTTTCTGTGTAGTCGCATATAAATGTAAGATAAACTCACTATACAAAAGTGCACATAAGTCATAAGGTAACCGTATTTTTGCACAAATAGACAAACATTGGTGTCATTAATAAGAAACCCCCTTCCTGCGACCACTGAACATACTAATTAATGTCCTACTCCTACAAACCGTCTATACAATCAGTCTTTGCAAATATTCTGTACCTAAATCACTTGTAAGATTAAGGAGTTTGAATATCCTTAGAATGTCTTTCTAATGCCGCACTAAAATTAAGCGCAAAACTAGTGAATTCGGACGTTAAAAAAAACTGTTATTGTGTTTGGATTGATTTTGATAAAGCACTAGCTAGAGAAGGTGCCAGGCTTATATTTTTTATTGTAAAACTCGTTGTTTAGCACTGGGTACTTTTACGGAGCGAACAGACAAAAATAACTCGCCTTGGTTATAATTGCATCCCTCGTGGCCCGGAAAAAAGCAAGACAAATTGTATTAGAAAATGTCATGGGAAAAGTAAATCTTTCATTTTTATTTTTTTAATTGGCAGAACGTTTAATTAAAGTATAGGCAACTTTTTATTCACAGCTACTTTTATAGATAAGGATGAAATTATGGATATATTATAAAAACAGACATTTATGAGATTCAAATCAGGAGAAAACATAATTAATCAATTTTTTGTTGTTGTTGTTGTCAATGTGGAATCTGTAAAGAAATGGATCTTTTGACGTTTTTAAGGGTTTTATAACCTAGGCGAAGTTAAGTAGGGTAAGAAGACTCATGTGTTAAAAGCACAGCCAAATTGGAAAGGCCCTACATATAAAATTGGCTTGATTTAGCTTGTTAGAACTGGCAAAGACTAATGTAAATTCTAAATAATCGAAGCCTTGTGGCCTTTTCGAATTATTTTTCGATAATTGTAACAAGAGGCGGCATTATCAATATTTCAGTGGCCTTTCTAATTGTGTGCCCTTAAGGACGAAATACTAGTCGAATTAATGTCCTCTTTTCTCCATTACATCCAGACACCTTGAAGAATGAATTTCAATGGGAATGTTAGAATTCCTTTTAACAAAGACAAAGATTATGTTAGATCTATGACTATAAGCAACATACTGAATGTATATTGCCTTAATTGTATTCCACCTCAGCGCAGCCTTTTTCTTCATGGCCTTAGGCAAAAGAGCGCAAGCTCAAAAACCACTGGACTAACAACAACAACAACAGCATATTGCCTTAAATGGCTTTAAGAGAACGTTTTCTATCTGCTTAAACTGGAAGGGAATAAACACTTTGGACTCTTGGAATTTGTTGCAGTTAGAAATGTTCGAATTTTACAAGGAAACAAACATAGGGCATTCCGGGGATTCTGTTTCAGCCGGTCACACTAAGTTGACACCAAATCAACCTGTAGGGAACACAACAATACGATCGGATCTCTCGAGCACAAGGCGCACGCTCTGCCATTACGCCACCTCGTCCCGGTCGCGTCATTGATCGAAGTGTTTTACATGAAAAAGAATTCTATAATCTTACTAAATTAGATTTTCCATATATAAAACTTGATCAATTGTGTACAAAAAACAAGGACAGTAATTGACAAAGACTATAATTATTGAAAGAGTGAATTGGTTTCTTTATGTCCGAAGTATGCAACAAGGCTATAACTATTGTAGGCGGGTCCCAATACTAACGTCTCACAATTTTCGTGCTACCACAGATAGACAGTGCATGTCTTAGACGTTCACGTAATGCTCTAAGTATTTATAAAACTTTTCAGTCAAGTTCTCACTTCAAGTCGTTTTTTTTTCAAACCTCAAACTTGTCTCAATCGCAGCGACCAAGATTGCAAAATGAATGTCCTTTAAAATATTCAAATAGACAGTTTTTAAACAGGGTCATTGAAAGAACGTTCAAGCGTTTTGGAATAGTTTTGGAAAGCTATATCAACTTCCAAAAGATCTATCATATATATTTTAAAGAGTGTTTGAGTAAAACTGATCCATGTGTTTTCTCTCATAAATCTATGCAAGAAAAATATGTTCGTTTTATATCAGATATTCAGCAAGCCACATGTATCGATCCTTAATAGAAAGTTCAAAGATTCGCAAAAATATTTGATTTTTTGGGGGGGCAAATAGTCTCGATGCCAAGGGCTGAGATTAGAGTAAATTTCGAGGTTGAAGCTAAACCAACAATTTGCTCTTTCCTGTTCTAAATCAAAGCATATAAACGAGATAGCTTTGCAAAGCGGAACTAGCCTCAAATCCTCAGTGAGTATGGTAATTCTTGGACGCTTTAGTTTACAGTTTGAATTCCTGTTCACTCTTTGTTTTAATTTATATCATTTTCGCAAGCGTACTTTAACCAAGAAATTAGGTGACTAGTTTAGAAGTTTTATTCGTTATTTGCCTCGGTTTTGGGTTACTTTATTGGGGTTACTTTACGCTGCGTTTGTTTGAAGTTGGAAGCAAAACAAGCCAACAAGCGCAGGACTGATGCTGTAGTGGTGGCGCTCATAATAGGCCCTTTGCGGAACCGCGCCGGTAGGCGGAACGCAACTATAGCTAGCGGAAATCTCTGATCTGATATCTAAACATAGATCTAGACATATCTAAACGTGCCGGTTGGCGATCATCCGTCTTCATGCATTGTGATTTTTATGTTAACTTTTACCAGACAGTTTGCAAAAGTCGAGTGGACATTCAGTTTTCCCAAAGGAGGCAATCTGACGCAGACAAGTTCTCTCCTAGGTTTCTAAAGAGAATCTTTTATGGCTCTAATCATTGCACCAAGTCCTCCCCGTCCGTCGTGTGAAGATTTCATGTAGCGAAAGAACGTATTGTGTGGACCAGAATACTAAGGGAATACTAATAATAGTAGTTGAGAATAGCGATGTGCTCTTTTTGCCTGTTTAACAGATTTGACAGTTTCAAATATTAAACATCTAATTTTTTTTAATGCCAGCTTTGTACAAAGATAGTGGCAGCGTGGTAGCTCAGACTTCGAGTGTGCGCCTTCTAACTAAAAGTCCCAGGTTTTCTGTTCCCTAGTGACTTGGATTGTTGTGATACCGCCTGAGACAGAATTTCTCCTATCCCCGCTCTGTCTCTGCGTGACCGCACGTTACAGTAAGACTTCCTCATTAGACAAGGGCACAATATAGCCGTTACTGTGCTGGCGTGAATGCTATGCGAAGTCTAACTCAAACCAACTATACAAATGTCACAGAGTATGTCTACGATGTGGAATAGAAAGGCTTTAGCGCAAGTAATAAGAACCCCCTACCATCACTTAAAATATCAAATATCCTAGAGCATGATTTTTATTATTTATTTTGGTTTTCTTTGTATCATTGTTTGACGTTCTTTTTGTCCAGTAATGCGTTTTGCATTCTCTTGCAGAACTTTAAAGACCGCATTATTGTTTTAAAGATGCCAAACTAAATATAAACCCCATGTTTCATTTTCCTATAACTGAACTCATTATAATATCAAAAACAGTTTTTCAAACCATATTTCCACTATTGAAAAGGTCTAATGAATTTCTAATTTTTCCAATCTATGGAATAAAACTAAAACGGGGCATGATATTCAACCAAGGCAATAATTCATTTCCCATTCTTTTAAAAACGGCCTGTGTTTTGTGCATTGTCTCATGATCTTTATGAAATTTAAAATGGCTGTTGGATTCAGAATGCAGCGTGATGAGGTTAAAAACGTAATGTGATTAATTAATTATTCCTCATTGTTAGAAAGATGATTGATCCAGTTGTAACAATAGCTTTTAAAAAACAAAACTTTTAATGCACAAATTGCATGACTGAGTCGATGTAAAAAAAAAAATAAAATAAAAAAAAAAGCTCAGTTGGTAGAGAAAACCAGATTCTAGTTATAGGTCTCTGGTTTAAATACACGTTCAAGCCACCGTATTTCCTACAAATTGGATTGGTGACTTTTATTTTGACAAGCCGAGACAAGGATAACTATCTTGCTATGGTTAACTTTACCTTTAGGGTCCTTCTTACGAAACTAGGAGAAACGTTCGACTAGAAAGGAATCTCGTGTGTTCCAACTAAAGGCCAATAGCTGAAGTATTCGACTTGCGAAAATGTTGTTAAATATGTAGTGGTTAATGAGGATACATATAGTTACATTAAATAAAAACAATCTAAATTTAAACTTCTTTGGAGCGTTTCAACACATTTTTTTTTCGTTTGAATGATTTTAATTTGTTTTTACTAGTATTGTTATTGTTATTGTTTTGGTTATTGTTATTATTATTGTTATTATTAATATTATTATTATTATTATTATTATTATTATTTTATTATTATTATTA
>RQTK01000065.1:417906-441235 GCA_003991915.1 Elysia chlorotica | reverse complement strand
TTCTCTCTCTCTCTCTCTCTCTCTCTTTCTCTCTCTCTCTTTCTCTCTCACTCTTTTTCTCTCTCTCTCTCTTTCTCTCTTGTGCACAAGCATACTTTCTATGACTTTTTCCTGATATTGGAAGTGTTTTTGTTTCTTTAAAAAAAGCGTATTTCACGTTACATTCAAACATAACTAATTTTGTTTTAAAGTAAATAGCGATCGCCCTTAACAGAAATCGTGGATTGGAGCTGAATGCGATCTGCATTCCTTGACCAAACAATATTTTGATTTTACTATAGAAACTCAATATAATTGCGAGTCTTTCTGATTTTGGACAATGGTTCTTGGCATTATTTAGTTATCCGCCCACAGTCTGGCCCAGTTAAATAGTGAAGAGATCCAGATTTTTTTTTTCCTATCTTACTTTTTTTAACAAAAAATAAATATCAAAAAGGGAGCGAGCTGGCTCAAGTCTTTGAGCTTTTGGATTGTCCAATCACGGAGTAGGCTACTCAGTGAGTCAGTTCGACTCGACTGTCGGCCAAATCTATTGGTCGGATTGTATCCCCTATCAGACCAATCACCTTCCAGGAACTAAAAGCAATAGTTAAAAATAAGAGAAAACCACCAACTGCAGCACCTGATCACTATTATCAACTTGACAAGAAGGGTCAAACAATTATATTTCGGCTTAGAACTAGACACAACCGCCTCAACTATCACATGTACAACAAATTCAAAATAGGAAACTCTGCTAACTGTGGATGTGGACATGGACACCAAACAACAGAACATGTTCTACAAGAATGCAGACAACTTCAGGAGACAAGAAATAAATATTGGCCAGAAGAACATACCATGGAAAGAAAACTATATGGACCCTTGGTTGAACTTCAAAAGACTGTGGACTATATACTAGATTCTGGACTTTCTGTGTAGTCATTTTCAAGTGAACGAAGAAGAAGAAGAAGAAGAAGAAGAAGAAGAAGAAGAAGAAGAAGAAGAAGAAGAAGAAGAAGAAGAAGAAGAAGAAGAAGAAGAAGAAGAAGAAGAAGTATCCCCTATTGTCGGTGTCCGTATAATTTGACCGCCTGGCGCATGAGACAAGTGTCCTCTTATCTCGGAACGATCTCTGTGTGGCAGCACATGAAGTGCTAGGAAGTTGGTCTCGGCACCAAACACCGTATAGGGTGATCATTGTAAACCTAGGATACGTTTGACTTTGAGTGAGCCTCTTTCCTACAAAGAACAGAAAGGTATATTTTGTTATCCTAACTTAAAGTCTTTAGAACAAAGAAAAAAAATAAATCGAATTAGGCTATTAATTTCACAAACCTTCAGAAATGCACCATGGTCGATGTAGTGTTAGAGTCATTATTTACGGCACATCGGCATATTAACCGCTATATAGTTTACCGCGGTCAATTTCGTTGCTAGTTGTGAGAGTAAAAGAAAAAAATATAACCAGGTTAATCGTTTCATTTTCAAATTATTTAGCTGCTCTTTCATATTTTCAAATTGGGCATTTACTTTCATGAAAGAGGGGTATGTAATAAAACTAATAGTTCATCTCGTTAAAAAAAAGGGGGGGCGCGGTGGCCCAGGGGTAGAACATCGGCTTCCGACGCAAAAGGTCCCGAGTTCGAACCCTGGCTGTTGCAATCCCTACTGGTTGGGTCGGTGTCAGTATAATGTGACCGGCTGAGACAGGAGTCATGGTATCCCCACCCTGTCTCGTGTGTGGCAGCACATAAAATTGTCAGACGTCCGTCTTGGGGCCCGTCCACGATATAGCCTATAAGTTGCTGACGTTGGACGTTAAAACCCAACCAACCAAACCAAACCAAACGTTAAAAAAAAGCAGGAAAGCAAAATTATACTTAAATTTAAAAAAAAAAAAAAATGTTTACAGGGGAGGAGCTAAGTCGGTAGAATGGAGGGCACATTATAATCAAAAGGTCGTGAATTTGTTCCCTAATCAAATGTTTGTTTGCACGATAGTATCATGAGAGTGGTTCAACCACAAGACTTTCTCATGGCATCCCCATCTCGTCTTTTTGTGGCATCAGATAAAAAATGTCACTGACGTCCAAATAGCCTAGCTGCCGAAGATGGACATTAAAAAAGCCAGCAAACTCTAAAAGCAGCATTTGCCCAGTTTGAAAGTCAAATGGAAAAGGTGGTATTACATTTCGATTTCGATCTTCAAAAACGCAATTCTATTGACGAATGTAAGATGTTTCCACTTCGCCCCCTTTAAAACCGCTGCTTAGATTCTCAACTTCCAGCGTAAACGACAATCAATATCACCAGCTATCTCGGACCTCTTCCAGACCTATTTAATTCCAATTTCGACCAAAACCCACGTGTGGGTTCAGACCGAATGTCCATGGCTCTTTGTTATCAGGTGTCGTAAGTACAACGCCGCCCTAGTTCTCTTCGTAAACCTTCTTCTTGGCATATCCTAAGACGAGTCGTAAGTTTACAAGAACCTTGTACTTACGAGGCTAGAGTGAGTTGGTAAAGTCCACGCCTCTCTGACCTATATTATTTAAAAGAAAAGGGAGCGTATTCTGGTGTAAAGCTTCGAACGTCTCCCCTTGGGCGGATTATGTAAATTTGTAATCCTTGTTAGTTAGTATCGTCATGATGGAGTGCTGTGCCGGTTGGAGATGGTGACCATGTCCCTCCATATCTCTCTGTCTTGGCATTTCACAATCACGTAGAACTCTTAGCTTCCACCAACCCATCTTTCTAGCCAATCAGTAAAGCCTTTTTGTCCTTTTTCATTTAGAACATTATTCCTTTATTCTCAGTATAGACACACCCACACTGTCATGAACAGATGCATTTCTTTTTAAACTGCGTTAGAAGACGTTGTAAATTCGACGCACTTCATTACGAGGGCAGGCTGATAAATAAGGGCCGTTTTTTAATAACTTTTTTATTTGAAGGACTACAGAAGCAAGTTACACATCAAATGAAAGCTTAGAGTCTCCCCTATCTGATGAACTATCATTTTTCAACATAGTCACCATCGCGTTCAATACAGAGGCGCCAGCGTTGTACAAGTTTTCGCATGCCGTCGGCGAAGAATTCTGGTGTCTGGGATCGGCACCAAGAGCGAACATCCGCCTCAACTTCTGCATCGGTTTCATAGTGATTTCCTTTGAGATGTTTCTTCAGCAAAGGAAATAAGAAAAAGTCAGACGGGGCCAAATCAGGACTGTATGTCGGATGTGGTATGGTAGGAAGTTCCAACTGCTGTAAAGCGCACTGGGTTTGGCGACTGGTGTGTGGCCGAGCATTATCGTGCTGGATGACAACGTCTTTGACTTTGTCCTGTCGAACCCGTCTGAGCACCAACAGAAGGTAGACGAAATGATTGTTGCAAATAGAAGAGTGAAACAAAAGACATTGCAAATGCGCTTGACATTTCAAAAGAACGAGTTCATCACATTATCACAGTCCACCTTGGTTACAGGAAAGTCTCGGCAAGATGGGTACCGAGACAGCTCACTGTGGAAATGAAGGCACAGAGGAAAACGATCTGTACACAACTGTTGGAAAGATTCACTCATGACGGCGAGCGTTTTCTGCGGAGCATCATCACTGGTGACGAGTCTTGGGTGCATCACTATGACCCAGAGAGCAAGATGCAGTCTATGCAGTACCGACACAAGAACTCTCCAGCCCCGAAGAAGTTCAAAGTCGTCGCATCAGCTCGAAAGGTTTTGCTGACAATATTCTGGGACATGGAAGGTATCGTCCATATTGAGTTTTTGGAGCAAGGCACAACAATAAATTCAGAGAGATATGTGTCAACTCTGCGTGCATTGAAGAGCCGACTCAGACGGGTTCGACAGGACAAAGTCAAAGACGTTGTCATCCAGCACGATAATGCTCGGCCACACACCAGTCGCCAAACCCAGTGCGCTTTACAGCAGTTGGAACTTCCTACCATACCACATCCGACATACAGTCCTGATTTGGCCCCGTCTGACTTTTTCTTATTTCCTTTGCTGAAGAAACATCTCAAAGGAAATCACTATGAAACCGATGCAGAGGTTGAGGCGAATGTTCGCTCTTGGTGCCGATCCCAGACACCAGAATTCTTCGCCGACGGCATGCGAAAACTTGTACAACGCTGGCGCCTCTGTATTGAACGCGATGGTGACTATGTTGAAAAATGATAGTTCATCAGATAGGGGAGACTCTAAGCTTTCATTTGATGTGTAACTTGCTTCTGTAGTCCTTCAAATAAAAAAGTTATTAAAAAACGGCCCTTATTTATCAGCCTGCCCTCGTATAATATTATTGAGAAAGGGGTTTGCTTAATAATGTATTAAGATTCCTGTCATGGTGTTCTAAGCATTCTAGAAAAAACAATGTATTGCGTGAGAAAACATTATAAAAATCGCCGGGTTTTTTTTTCATCTATATGTGAAATGCTGTTTGCTCTCTTTAGGTACTGTCCTAATGTTTTAAGCATTCTAGCATTACAAAAATCGATGTTTTTTAGAAGAGAGTTTCCATCTATGGCGTCATGAACATGTGATGCGTAAACAGTGATTTTAGGCGCACGTTTCATTATGAGCTTTACATATAGATCTTCAATAAGGGTAACCCGAGACTTTCACTTTTTATGCTTTGTATTTTTTGTTTTCTATGGGTTTTGTTGCTGTTTTTTGTTGTTGTTTTTTTGTTTTGTTATCCCACTTTGTAAGAAAACATTAGAATGTTCAGCAAGCATTAACGGCATTGTGTTATTTTGCAATAGGCCTATGTCTCAAACAAAATCCTTTGGCACACGTTAATATGTTCCCTTGTTAAAATAGAAGAAGCCGCACAGATCAGGATTACAAGATCTTCTAGCTTGATGAGCTAACTTGAACCTAAATTAGAGCTCATGGGTAGAATGCACAAACGTGACTTGGCTTGCGTCTCGTCGTAAGCCTTTTTATTTCCATAATTAATTTACTTCCAGTAGTGGCCTTACCACAATTTCGTACCTACGGCCCTATGATATCATGAAAGGGAACATTTTTTCAGGTTCAACTTAGAGTCAGAAATCGTGCACACATTTAATTTTACTCTCGAATTCTTCTTGACGCTAATAAACTTTTAAAACAATGAATTGTCTAATTTTAGACTTGTTGTTGTCGTTTTCTGATCCTTTCTTACTTTTCATAATTCTCAACAAGATAGGATAGAGAAATAATTGATTTATTTTTTTCTTTCAGCTGGCCACCAACAACAAAGTCCAATGGGCAACTGGCATGACAGACCATTGGGTTTTGGTTTGAGCAAACGACATGCAATCCAACGTGGCAACTTTGGCAGCGAACCAGCCCCAAAAGTGACTGTGTCCAAGGTTACAAAATCTGGCAGCCGCAGGCGTTGAGATGATGAGAGCACAGAATGCGTGAGCAAGTGTTTGAGAAAATGGCACATACTATTTCCTAATTTTGTGGGGTTCTACAAAAGGAGGTGAACATTTCTCATGTCCTTGACATTCCTATGAATTTGTTCTTATACCTCGCATGCCACCAAATCCATTTTCTTCTTCTCCTTTCGTTTTTCTTTAAAGAAACGAAAAAAAAAGTAATAAAGAGGAACTGTGTTGTGTGCTAAGGAGTGGGGTCGACCAAATTAAAATGATTATATCACATAATAGTGTTTGGTTAAAAAAATCTCTTTTGGGGAAGTTCGAGTTTCAGTGTTATTCTGAGAATTAAACATGTAAAGATTGTTCTTAGGTGACGAAAGTCCGTCCCTGTAATAAAGACAGCTGTATAAAATATTTTTAGGTGTTTATTGCTTTTTTCATCTTGTTAAGCACCATTTTGTCTATGATTTGTTCTCTATCTTGTTTTCTTTTTTTTTTTAAGGAAAAACTGTAGTAATATCACAAAAAATTTCATTAATTAAGCTTTGATTTTTGTGAGATGCCAACCCCATGCCATACAATATTGGCTGATATCGCAGTCTATTGAAATGCCAGCATGGGACCTGGTATGTAATTCCCACGAGATGCCTTGGTCATTCGGTCATCTCTTCTGTGATGACAATAACTTCTATTATACCCCTCTAGCTGGGGTTGGCGGATTATCTAACAATAAATATTTCCAGCGATCATTTCGTGATTTAACAAACTATGAGGACCAGAAAAACAGAACCAATCAGTGAAACAGCTATGAATTGAAAATCGTTAATTAGTATCAAACATAAGAAATGTGCAGTCAATACATCATTAAAAAATATTATAAAGAGAACTGACCTGACAAAGCCTGATCAGTTTTGGTTGTTTTATTTATTTATGTTTTCTTAATAACTATTATAGTTGTTATAAATGTGTGATTCAAAACAATCTTGCAAAACTCGTGCTATAAAACTCAGTAAAAGTGATTAGGGTGTAGAAATAATTGATGACAGGGGAATTAAAGATAAGAACTATTATTTTTTTATTTTTTTTAAATATGTAAGTAACACTATCACTTCCGCACAAGTATTTTTTTTTAATTCCAGGTACATTCCCCTTTATTAGTCAGTCATATAAATGAATAGTACCAAATTAAAAACAGTAGGATGACATTTCGGTATATAATGGTAAGGCTCCTTTTCAGACGAATTCATCTCAAATGATAGATACTGTACATATCCGAATGTGCTGACGAATGATTCCTATAATGGTACTGCAGGAATGGAAAATAATAGATACTAACAGAGCCTATGCCAAAGTAGTTTTTACTTATAGCAGCTTTTGTTGTTTTTTAGGAACAGGAAACCGGCAGGTGTTATGACATCGTGGTATGGATTCTGGAAAATAAAAAGTAGCTACGAGGCGTCGACGGTCATGAGAATTACTTTAGAGATCGACTGCACTATGCAACATGGTTCTTCATTATGGTGAAAATAATAACGATGATAATGAAAGAAGATGATAATGGTAATAACGATGCTAATAGCAACGATGATGGTGATACTGATGGCAATGATTGTGATGATGATGACGAGCTGGTAACAATGATGATGACGATTCTGATGACAATTATGATGATGATGATGATGATGATGATGATGATGATGATGATGATGATGATGATGATGATGATGATGATGATGATGATGATGATGATGATGATGATGATGATGATGAAATTGCTGAGGATAATGACTGTTACGATTTTTTTGTCGTTTCTTAGCGTTAAGCTTCAGTAAATTGGACGGGTACCAAGACTCACGTCTGGCAGGTTTAAATACTGCCACAAAAGGTCAGTGGGCACCTATATGCCCATCGACTTGTGAACTAGTAGGACTGTTTAAAACTTTCACAAATAACACTCTCCACATAAAGATGGAGAAAAATGGGCGTCACCCATAGGTCGTCGCCTTGTTTTCACATCAACAAAAAGGAAAAAAAGGGCCGTTCTATACCGAGATGATAACGGTACATCAATTTTTATTAAAAAATGTCCGTCATATAACTACATCTTACTCTTAGTACATGGGTTCGTTTAACGTCCAACGTCAAGACTAAACCGACTGTATTGTGGAAGTACCCCAGGATCGACGTCTGATAGTTTTATATGCTGCCACACACGAGACAGGGCGGACACCATGACTCTTGTCTCAGCCGGTCACATTATACTGATATAGTCAAGACTTGAGAGAAAGGGAGGGAAAATGGAATAAAGAACTGTGGAACAATTATTATTGCTTTAAACGCTTAACTCCTTTCAGGACCCAACATGGGATTTTGTCATGGAAATCCGATTGAATATCTGGAATACGCAACATCTCTATTACCTTCGATTAGTAGGGTGGTTCCATACGTTTAAGTCATAAGTGCCATGATGAGCTAGAACTCTGTAAGGTGGTTATAATAGTATTTAGATTAAACCTTTTGATTCCTTGTGGAATATAAGGTCAGCTTTATTCGTTCAGTTTGAAATCACGCCCAACACCAGCACTATATAGGCTATATTGTGGACGGACCCCAAGACTGACGTCTGAAAATTGTATGTGCTGTCACACTCGAACCCGGACCTTTTGCGTCGGAAGCTGATGTTCTACCACAGGGCCTCCGCGCCCCCCATTAATTTTACATAATAAATAATTATTACTTTAATTCATGCGCACAAGTAGAATGATGCTTACCTTTAACATGCACACGTGCACTGATTAAACTGGCACTTACAACCAAATATTCTTTGTGTCATATTACCAAAAGAAAGAAAATATAATATGTATAGTTAAACAAATATAGTTCATTCCTAGAGGTCCTATTGATGAGCTAGAGCTCTGTCCTCAGTGTTGTAGAACGGAAGACTCTAACAATTTCTGTACTTCGGTGCAGCTAACATGTTTGCTTCTAAGCGTTTGATGTTACGTTCGCACGAAATGGCTATATTGTACAAGGATCTTAAAACTAACGTCTGACAATTTGATGAGCTGCCACACAGAGACAGTGTGGGGATACCATGATCCCTCTACAGCTGATGTGACAGTAACACTGACTTAACCAGTAGGGGACGAAATCAGACAAATACATCTTTCAAAGATCGTGAGTTGTCAACCAGGTATCTCCTGACCAACGCTTTACCTCTAGCCCTGGTCGTTAAGGCATGGGATTCGTTTATTTATAATAAATTATATGCGAAATGAATTTTTTAAATAGACTCAGCATATTTAATTATTATCATCTATTGTCAATGATTTCTAACGCATCCGTTAGAATTGACCAATCAGGACTATAATTTTGGTTCACTTTCAGGTTCAATCAAATGGTCTTTGACATCGACTTAACCCCAAGAGGAATGTTGCCCAAGCTACAAGGGTCTGTGCGCCTTAATCTTTTTCGCACTGACGTCCTATTAAATGGACACAACTAATGAACTAGAATTAGGAATATGCGTCACAAAGAATAAAATGATTTTTTTCAAGGGAATAAACTGTTCTAATGTCTTTGTTTGCTTGGTAAGGGATAACACTCGCAGTAAAGTGAGCAACGCTAAACAGTGTGAGAAATAAATAAATTTAAAAAACAGAACATAAAACGCACACATGGGAAAACTATCACTGTATCAGATCTATTATAGTCTGCCATTAATTATCACTATTATCACTATTATTATTATCATTATTATTATTATTATTATTATTATTATTATCATCATATAAACTCATTGCACTCTGTAGAAAAACGTCGATTTCAACATATTTAAAACTAGATCATTAATCATTAACTTAATTTCATTTTATAACCGGGGTTCCACTCCCTACAATTTTCTGGGTTGTTTTTTTTTAATGATGTTTCTCCTTCGATAGAAACTGTTCTTGCAGTTATCTCTAATTTTACCTAAAAGTTAGAATCTTTTTTTTAAGGTCACCTCACATAGTGTCTTTTTTATTATGATATACATTATTTACCAACGATCATACATATATATACCAATGAGTAATATTGTAGATAAGAAAACTATATTTTCCTTTCCAAATTTAAAGAGCAATTTGATTAAGATTTAGAATGAACCCTCAAAAGGTTCTAAAGCACACAAAAATGAATTTTTATATATATAAAAAAAAAATAGGAATTAAAAAAAACAGTATTAATAAGTCATGCACTATGTAAACTACAAGACAACAAAGATATTTTAAAAATGTAATCTCTTTAGTACATTAACATTTTCTTTCATGTAGGAGATAAAATTTAACAAATAGAAAAATCTGGTGAAAGATTCATGAACTTGAAATGAAAAAAAAAGAGAAAGAAAGACACCACAAACAAAATTATATGCAACTTTTATTGAGTTTTCAAGATTTCAGTGTAATTGGACAAACGTCATAATGAAAAAGAGATGACAATTCATTTTCAGAAATATACAAACTTTACTACATATGTAGTATATTTTATACTTATTAGTATTTCATACCCAAAAATATGACGTAACTTATAAAACAAATCAATGCATTTAAAGTTAGTTAAATTCACCCAGTCAAAACAAAACAAAGATTTTGCAAACAAATGTTTTCAATATAGATTATCATCTTTGACCCAAAACTTACTGAAAGCTTACATACAGTTCTCTTTCCCTAAAAGTAAAACACACAAAAATATTATGGTTTTTCTCCTCTCTTGCTACTTGTTTTCAAGCTTTTTGTTGTTCATTCAGAGCAAAAATCAAAAATTATTTGAGGTATTGTACAGACATAACTTTAATAAAAATACATAGCAAAAGTTGTGAATACTTTTGAGATATCTAGATATTAATTACTCTGCTAAGCTTTTGGACACGGTTCAGCAATATGTCTCCTTGCTTGATGCAGTTCTGAAAAGAACAAAAAAAAGAATTAATTTAAGGAAACCAGGCTTCATTAGGCACCAAGTTTCTATCACATTTATACAGTTTTAAAATTTCCAATGTTATTCTTCAGCATATCAAAGATGAAAATTGCATGGAGTTATTATCAACTAAGTTGTACTGTATTTCACTTTTAGGTCTTTGAAAAATAAAAATTGTAAAAAGGTATTCAATTTCCAAATTGCTGGTAAAGGAGTGGAGGAAATGTTTTTTGAAAAGGAAGTTATAACAATTTCAAAAAGGAAAATAAATCCCATGTGAAATGTTGATTTATGAAATTTGTCAAAAGACAGGGGTAAAACTGAATAATGAGCCTGACAAGAGCTAAAAAAGGGTAACGGAAAAATCAGTTCTAATAAAATAAATTAAGTGATTACCTGTAATATAACATTTGATGTAAACACACATAACTCTAAATACATCCTACATATCTCAAATTCTTGCAGACTAATCTATACACATTAAACATTTTATATGTATGAATTTTAGTTTCCAAAATAAGTATTTCATTATGTCAAAACTTATTGCAACAGCAATTTAATCCCCTCAATATGCAATTTTTTTTTAAGTGCGATTTTGATTGTGGTCAAGTTTATACTTCATGTAGTTAAATGTACTTTATTTGTAGAGCTACAGTATATTTTCAAATTGGCATTTATAATCACTATAACCAGGTGTTAGGGCTTTTGTTCTGCTAAAAAAAAAAAAAACTTGTGGCATTTGACATTTGTATTTCATCAAAAGAAACAACTTGTGGCATTTGACATTTGTATTTCAAATAGGTTGAACTTGTTCTTGTCTCAAGAAGAAAATTAAGATTTAGCATTATTTAGATGTTTTCTGATCTAGCGATTTAGATAGAACATGAACCAAGAGCTTTTATCCTAAGATAACTAAGCAGTTCAAGACATAAGCTATTTCAATTCTCAACGACGTGTCATTTAAAACAAAAAACAAAAAAAAAACTATAGTATATTTATCATTAAAAACTCAATAATAATATCTATAAACCTACAATATCTTTTCCAGACAACAAATATTCACTACAAAATAATGTCATCTGCATTATAATATCACATTCTGGAAGGCTGTTTACACATTTTATCTAAGTATCAGTATTATTTCATTTCAAATATGATCAAATCAATAGTGAACCTTTCCTGGTTTTGGAACTTACCTGATACTGCCAGTTCTTGCTGTCAGGGCGGTTTGTTTCCACAATTCCTCCAACTTTGTCGATCTTGCAATGAAGCCGCCCTGCTGCAATGAATCTGGAGAGCTCTCTATCATGGAAGAAAAAAATTATAAAAAAAAGGCTATTATTATGATTCAACCAATAAAAAAAAATAACACACAGTTAAAACAAATTTTCAAGATTGCTAGATGAGAATTGAAATAATTTGAATGAGAATCAATTGATTTCAAAATGTTGACAGAAAATGAAAGCCTCTTAAATTCATCCTCACAAATATTAAATAATGTGGGTCCAGACCAAAATGTTTATTTGGGTTAAATGGATAATAAATACATCAGAGTGATTCGAAAAAAAAAAAATTATAGGTGGAATGTATAAGCTCACGCTTCCGTACATCCGATATTTTTTTTTTATCATGTAATATCTGCTTCCTGTTGTTATGTTGAGATATGTGGTACTCTTACAGAGGATTGTATAAAAATGTAGCTCTATATACTTAATAGTACTTTGTCTTACAAAAACATGAAAGATGTTAACCAATGAAATGGAGCTATAAATGAAGATTCACTAAAAATTGAACCCTCGCAGCTTCATTCATGAAATATATATTAGTATACTATGTAACAATGTCTTTAGTAAATAATTGAAACTGCAACGCAACAGGTAAATCATTAAAAACATGTACCTTCCCCTTGTTCACTCTTTAAACATTAATGAGAAAGAATCACCAAGAGACCAGCTTAATGTAAGGGTAAAAACGATAAGCCCAGTTTTAGCCTTTATCATATAAATAATAAAAAGTTGCCTTTTGTCATATGTTTTGAAATTAATAAGAGGGCGCAGGGTTATCATCATGATCATCATCATCATCATCATCATCATCATCATCATCATCATCATAATCATATATGATATGATATGATATGATATGATATTTTTTCAGCACTATTAGGCCTTTAGGCCTTTTGCTGATCTTTTTATTCACAGTCTTTTGTAGAACTATTTTGATTGTTGGTGATCTCCCCTGTCTAAATTAATCTAGATACACTGATACCAATGTTCTTTCCAGTGACAATCTAGTCTATTTTTAAAACTGTTCAATGATGGAGCATTCACGACATGAATTGGCAGCCCATTCCAGATGTCAGTAACTCTATTTGAGAAAAAATGCTGTCTTAGTCCAGTGTTTACTCTACATTTTCTCAATTTGTACATATGTCCTCTATTTCTTGTATCATCTTCCTTGATAAGAGGCGAACTGACATACATTTCATGGGTAAACTTTTACACTTCTATCATATCCCCTCTTTTTCTCCTGTACTGCATGCTAGGAAGACGTAGACTTTCTAATCTCTTTTCATATGCCAATTCAGCTAATCCTGGAACCAACTTGGACGCTCTCCGCAACACACTTTCTATAAGATTTTTGTCTTTCTGGAATCTTGGCGACCATGCCACATTAGAAAACTCCAGATGAGGTCTAACCAGTGCAGTGAATAACAATCTTAGGCTCTCCTTATCTAAAAATTGGTATGATCTTCTAATCAGCCCCAATATTTTGTTCGTCTTCGCCACTTGTGCCTCAACATGCCTGCTGAATTTGAGTTCGTTATCCACCATTACACCCAGGTCTTTTTCACATTGTGAAGTTTCCAGCTTTGCTCTATCCTGTGAATAGTGTAGTCTCTAAAGTTGCCTTTTGTCATATGTTTTGAAAAATTAAATAACAAAATACTTTGATGTTTTTATAATATTACATTATTTTATATCAAAACTTTTCTTATGTTTTGGTGTTGTATTCAATATTAAATAATTTCAAGTATGAAATTGAAAATTCTATTATAAAATAAAAAATACTTAATTTACAACTTACTGGTCTATAAAAGCAACAGTGACACCAAACGATTTGGCCATGTAGTCTAGAGTAAGACTGCGATATGACTCGAGGAGCTGGGCGTATGCCATGATGCGCATCTCTCGCACATAGTAGGAGTAATGGGCTGCCAGCAGGCGATCATACTTCATCAGATCTTCCACAGATGCTGAGGGTGATTAGGTTTGAAAAAAAAAAAATCAGAACACACAGCAAATCCTTCAATAAAAAAAAAAAGATGACAATGGAAAAAATGTTCTTTTCATCTATATTTCAGATCTTTACCTATGTTCTCTTCATTTCTGGGATACTTGAAAATGCTGCACAAAAACTATCACACCTTATATTTCCTCTAAGAATTAGATAACTTATTATTTATTAACTACATAACCACGATTTTTTAAACAATATTGCGGGTTGTTTCATTTTTAATGACATAGCAATCCACTATTGCCTTGAAATATTTTGGTTATTTTATTTGATAGGTACCTAGAGCAATGAAGAAGTCGCTGTAGTGGCAGTTGTACAGGGAGAAGAGAAACTTGCGTACATCTGGCAATCCATGAAGCACTTCCAAAATCTCAGATCCTTTCACCACCTGCAAGGACATTGTAATTAGAAAATTATTCAATTTGAATCATGATTTAGTAAATAAGAAACAAATATCTTCCTTGATTGTTCCCATTTATTGACTTTCCCATTGAAACCAGGCATGTAATGATGCATCCCTCTAAAACTCAGTTTCTTCTATTAACAAGGCAATAAATCTCTCATGTAAAATTTTAATGCTGACCAACGTATCCTTTATAATATCTTTTAACAGTCATAATTATACTGTGACATAGTATCTGTAAGGCAACCAGGGTGAATCAGGCAAAGTCGCTGATAAGTGATTATAAGAATTTTGGCTAGACTCACAGCATAAACAACGAATTATATTGATCTTTTTCATTTCCAAACTAAGTCGATTATCTCGATGTTAGAAATGATAGTTAAAAATTTTGTAGTGCATTTGATTCATTGTCACACATTGTCAATAACTCAAAGAGCTAAAATTCCAATTTTAAACTTGTGCCTGATTCACCCTGGTTGCCTCACATTTTCTCTCAGAGATACAAAATTTATGAGAATGCATCTACTTTGTTCACAAACTAGACCTAAAGTTCTGAGCCTGTAATTACGGCTAATGTTACTTTTTGGACCGGATTTTGAGCCGGAAAAACTAGCTTTATAAGTTATTGAAAGTGGTAAATGTAAATATCTCCAGCCTTTTTTAATCTTCTCCATCTTATTTTAATTATGTATTTTAGTCAAGTAAAGATTTTAAGCTGAATCTATCACCTTTTCTCTCAGCTTCGGTCTCTCAAGAGCAATCATGCAGCACAACACTGTGTAGGTGACAAATTTCTGATAATCCATCAGCTCATATGATGTGAATGTTGCAATGGTATCCAAGAAGAGCCCTGCAGCAGTCTTGAAATCTCTGATGGACATGGTGTAAAGGCCACGATAAACCTTTAATCTGTTCCTGCGATCCCAGTCACCACCTTCATCTATAAGACTGGGAACAAAAGGAAAATGAAAATAATTATATGATTGCACCATACAAAAAAATAAAAATAACATGTATGGTAAATATGAAGCAGGGCCTGTATAGACTCTACATTAGCATAGTAGCAGCGCTAAGCGGGTCAAATTTGATACATCTGGTACCTTCAATTGCTAGGTTTAACTTTATCTCTTAGTAAGGAAACCTGCGTTGTACCACCATTAATACAATAAGACAGCCAATAAGTGCATTGCTTTTTCTTACCGCTCAGCGCGCCAGTTAGACCACCATTTTGAAAACCTCTCAACTCAATTTTGAAAATGTGTGTAATAATATACTAATAATACAATAAAACGAAAAGTTTACATCAACAAGCTTTTTCAAGTTATTTCTAGTCACTTATTAGATGCACTAAACATTATAGTTTAGTGTTCTTTTAGAAATTCTAATCGAGTGAATTGGCGTCTTCTGGTGCTGCAAACTTAAGGCTCGGCCTAGATCTAACGTTATTTTTTCATAAGAAACTATAATCTTTACCTTAGATTAGTTACTAGAGTCTCTAAAAAAGTGAATATACCAATATTTATAAAATTTCATGATCTATAAGCATAGATCTAATGTAACTGCATTAGCAGCAAAGTGTGTATGTGTAACTTAGCTACGTGAGCGTCGTAAAAACAGTTGCATGTACCATCAACTTAAACGTAGCAGTTACGATTTTTACTAAGCGCAGGAAAGTAGAAAAGTAATCCTGTGAGTTGAAATTGGGATCGGCATTTCTCATTGCTATCAATTTGTGTGACATTCACAAAATTTTTGCAGTATTTATGGACACAGGCATCAAGTGGAAATGTATTTATTTTATTATTATCACCAACGTTAAACTAAAATAATTTTATCTCTTCCATTTTTTTCTGACGGCAAATGGGAAAAAATCTAAAAACATAATTATATAAATCCGCCAGTTAAAAAACAACAAAGTCAACACCCACACTAACAAAATAAAATGACAGATTTATATATTGCAACAAACAAAACAAAAATAATTAGTCATATTGCAAAAGTAAGAGTTGTACCTTTGTGCCTTCTCAATATTTTTGGTGATGAGGTCATGATCATTGTAAAAAAGTCCCATTCTTATTAAATGGAAAACTATGTCTAGTCTGTATCCCAGAGCAACTGTTTTGTCATATGTTTTCCTGAATTCTGTGAGGGCACTTGCCTGCAAAAAAGTTCAATGACAAATTATCATGAGGAAAAAAGTTGATGAGACAGTTGTATACATACCTTTCAATATTAAAATATATATATATTCTTATTTTAAAATTCTGAGTCAAATCTTAATGATGGCAGACTGAAGATAATCAAAGAAGGCTGATTGGTCATGTCAAAAGTAACTAATGTATATAACTTAACTAAACTAGTGCATGTCAATTTATATTTTAAAACATACATATTAAATTATATCTTTCAAAAAAATTAGCAGCTCTAAAAAACATTTACTAAATTTTAGATATGAAAGATCAATTTACCTAATTCTGTTCATAATAGAATCTCTAGATTGAAAACTGAATAGTTGGATACAAATTTAAAAAAAGAATGTGGTGCCGTTTGTGTCAAAGATACTGTTTTGGTCTGGTCTGTATGTCAAGGTCAGTTGTCATAAATTTGTCGAAATCTAGTTGTTTTCGTATCAACAATTAACATAAGTTCTCTTGCATTGCTGAGTTTTTGTGACTTGTCCCTACCGTAAATATGTTTAAAAAAAATTTTTTTATTTACACACCTTGTCTCCAATTCTGCACAGATATTCAGCTTTTGTTAACATGCTGTCTCTTATTTCCGTCTCCCCCAGGTTTTTTTCAGCATCCTCAATGGCTTCATCCAACTGTTTTAACTTCTCTGTATTGGCAGCTTTCATTGACGATAACAAGGCTTCATCTTTTTTCCAGCCCAGTTCCTGAGCAACCTCTTCATAAAATGGAGCCATCTCTGAGTGAAAAAAATAGAATCCATTTAAGACTACGCTAGATCGAAGAAAACGAAGGAATCACAAAACAATGTCATGTGTAAACAAAAGATAATTTTTGAGGCAACCAGAGTTAATCAGGCTATTTGACTTTCGGAGTTATCGATTTGTTAGAAAGCTTCAAATGAACTGAGGTTGAAGAAAATATGAATGATTTCTAGCAGTGATGCCAACTGGATGACTTGTTTTTACTGAACTTTTTCACGAACCGATCCGAGTATCGGATAAAGGATCTAAAAAAAAAAAAACAATACCCCCAATTAATGTTAGTAGTACATTAAAAAGCAAAATAGGAACAATGGTTTTTTTCTTAAAAATTTAAGTTTATTTGTATGCTTTAGGGCCTTCATTTTCATTCATATACGACGTATAGCAAAACTGGAGCAAAATGAGTGTGATGAGCAGGCCTGGTTGATTTTCAAGGCTTAACGTGCACTGACCAATGTCATATTTTATTTACTTTTAGTATGGTTGCCTCCGTTGGAACCACAGTGGACTCTAGTTTTACATGTACATGCAGTAAGCCACACTAGCTTAACAGGGTAGAAATCCGATCATAACAAAATGCCATAAATTTGCGTCTTTCTTGTCTAACCAACGCCAATTTTCACTCCTACAACAGGTATCAATTTCTTTAATGTCCAGTGGACCAACACAATTCCATCACAGACCAAACTTTATTTCTAGATTCTATTTCATATCAATAAATCATGAAAGTCTAATCTAGATTTACACGAAGTCCTCGATCTAGATAGGCCCTACTCCTCCTGCTGCCCTATTTTAGACCTAGATCTAGTCCTCGTATATGCAGTGACGCTCTGAATCGTAAAAAAAATAAATCCAACTGAAGTCTTTGATCGAGACTAGTTAAGTAGTTTTCACATAAATCTGATATTTCCAAGTCAAATGGGATGACCGGATGTTGTTACTTTGTTAGCAAATAACGCATGCTCAGTGATGTTAATACTTTCTCCGGTTCGTTTATAAATAATTCCGGAACTCAGAAAGGGGATTTTTTTCTTACAGAACTTTGACGGACAATTTTTTTTTTTACAGAATTCCATAAATTTACAGAAAATTGGCATCACTGTCCTAGAGTCTAGCTAAGAACCAGATAGGCCTTTAAATACTATATTCAACTTATCCAAAAAGGAAAAGGGTCAAACCATAAAAACTTTTATAGAGGCCTTTACCTTACAACCTAGAATATAGTGGCGACTTGTGCCAGATCTAGATCTAGATGTAGATTTTATGAAATCAAAAAGAGACATGTTCATACCATTCGTCTTGATCGCATCCATAAGTTTTGATTTCAACTCAGTATCATTTTTGTACTTGGGGGTAGAGAGAAGAAATCGAAGTTGGGCATCGAGCTCCAACCCTAAGAAACGGTTTGGATCCTCTTCTAAGTTTTCAACAGGCATTTTCGTGAATCTAAAATCTAGATAAAGTCTATTATTGTCTATAAGGCCGCTGAATAATCCAAGGTTTACAAATCTACCGTCAAGATCTACTTATAGAATCTAGGTTTCCTTAGGCAGCTGTTCAATAATTTTAGAAAATCACAAAACTGGACTTCAGTTTAGAAAAAGTTTCTTCCCTTTTTTGCCTAGGCCTACAGACCTAGATCTATCTCAAGATCTAAGAAAGAAGGATTAGAATAATGCACTGCCTTTGTGACAATAATGTCAACATTCAACACCAAGCCGACTGTTAAAATTAAAACATTTGACAGTGACTTCCCTTTTTTTCGTCACTTTTTTACTACCAGATCCAATTTAACAACAAAGGTCGTTTATTTTATCTAAATAATTCTTTTGTGTAATTTGGAAATGTCCTGTAATAACCAATTATTTTATGATTTGGTTTGATAGAATATGTTTAAAATTTTTAATCTAAATATTTTTAATAGGTAGAGCCTCAAGGTTCCTAAAACAAAACAAAAAAGAGTGAAAATATTAATGGCCTCACAATACCAAATCCAATAAAAGGAATCAAACTTCAAACTTCCGGCATCATGACTAAGAAATTTGAGGCAATCTTGAACTATTTTTTACAATAATAAATTATTAGTAGCGAGCATGGACACATAAAACATATTTGGTTGCGAGAAAATACATTGTGAATTAACGGTACTTAGCTTATTATTTTGTACCTCTAACATAGATTATTGTTTTCGTTTCTTTTTTTTTTTTTTTTATTTAAACGTTTGTGGGATGAAACTATAGAAAAAGCTGTTTGATGGTTTGTTTGTCTGTTTTTTTTGTATTTTTTTTTTTAATTTAGTGTTGTTCTGTTAGTTTAAGTTTTTTTTTGTTAAGTCATGGTTTTTGTTGTGTTTTGTTTTTGTTTTTTGTTGTTTTTTTTTTAGGGGGAGTGAGGGGTTGTTGTTATTTTTGTTTGTTTTGTTTTTTGTTTTTGTTTTTTTATTTCGTTGTCTTTTTTGTATTTATTATTTTGTTCTTGTTGTTTGTTGTTGTTGTTGTTGTTGTTGTTGTTGTCGTTGTTGCTTGTTTTTTTGTTGTTGTTATTTTTGTTGTTGTTTTTGTTGCTTTTTGTTGTAGTTGTGGTTGTTGTTGTTTGTTTTGTTCTTTGTTGTTGTTTTTATTTTTGTTTTGCTGTTGTTGTTTTTTTAGGGGGTTAGAAAGAAAGAGATAGAGTGAGAGAGAAACACAGAGAGAGAGAGAGAGAGAGAGAGAGAGAGAGAGAGAGAGAGAGAGAGAGAGAGAGAGAGAGAGAGAGAGAGAGACATTGTGGACGAGAGATTTGCCTCGCGCATCAAGTTAAATTCCGATAATGGAAAAATAGTCCAATGGGTTCGAAGTGCCCCATAGGTAGAGCGCGCGGCTTCTAATCGGCAGGTTTACTGGTTCGATCCTAGATCGGCCCAGCCGGGCCTCCTTGAAACCTATTTACTGGGCAACGAAGCTCTGGATGGCCCTCTCTGCCGCGCTGGTTGGTTTGTGTATGTGTGTGTGTGTGTGTGTGTGTGTGTGTGTGTGTGTGTTTGTTTTCTGTTAATTTTGTGTTTGTTTGTTTTTTTTTTGTTGCTTTTTGTTGTTGTTGTTGTTGTTGTTGTTTTGTTTTTTTTTACATTCTTTTTTTTTTTTTGTAATCCTAGTTTCGGTTTTAAGGTCCGGACTTGATTTTCCTACAAATAGACTTAACACGTAAAAGGCTGCCCATATTATTTAGACATCTTATAATGAGGACGAACTGGTGCAAACGATAGAGCATTGGTTACCCTTTCGGGAAGTCTGAAGGATTGGGCCTAGCGACGTTTCCAAGTACCGTAATTATTCAGTTAAGAAGTATCTAGCAGTAAAATTTGCTTATCAGCATCAGATTTAAGATGCAATTGTAAGAACTTGTCAGAGTAAGGACAAGTGAACAACATTTCTCAGTGGGCTAATGAACAGGAAAATGACGAAACGTTGGGTTTTAAATGTGATAAAACCATTAAGAGAAACAGGTTACAATACACCGGTTCATTCCAAGAAATTTTACCTCGATGTCTAGGCCTAGAATTGATGAGTTATCGTGTTGACTCACCAAACTCATTAATGTTAAGATGTTCGAATCCACGATTTTACTCAGGATAATTTTATAATTATGAATGTAGTGTAACCTCCCTTTGATCAAGTATGTTGTCTATTTGGCTGTTGGTGTCAACAAACATGGCGAGTAAAACCAAAAGAGATGTATGTTCTGATACTAGCGCATTTTGTGTTGCTATCAAATTTACAAACGTTTTTTACAAAGGAAAACCCTTCTTCGACTTCCTACAGCTTCTTGTATTTTTCAAAACGTTTTATTGGTTTTATAAAGCGTTAAAATATTAAATTGTGTAACATTTGTTAATATTAATGATTTCTGCAAATCACTTGAATAAATACTGATTCATGTTTTTCGAAATTGAATGAATAAGTACTGAATAATCTGATTTCGAAATATTACACTTTATTTTCTTTTACTAAGTAGTGTAAAAATGTAGATAACAATTTTTAAATTATAAAGGAGTTCAAAAAATGTTGAGCAGCAATAAACACCAAGCCTGAATAGCAATTCTACACAGTAACCCCCCTTTTTATTCTTAAAAAAATATAAATCTTGGATGTTTAAGATGAGAATAAAATGTGCACATAAAATGCTCTTCAAGTTCAACTCTCTGAACGAGCTTTAAAAAAGAATATCTTCATTAAAGGCTGTCTAAGGCGTTATTTCAAAATTTGAACAGCTTATGAAAGCACAATAATGTATAATATGTCGGTTTAAAAACAATTTTCAGTTTGGAATATCATGAGTTCTCTATGTCTTTATTACGTAATTACTCAGGTCTAAGTACCGAAGCAAAGGACAGTACCGGTAACCGTTAAAACGTACATACCGTTGCAAAGAGGAAAAAACGCTGAGTTGCTATTCTTGTCATAATTATGTCTTTGTACTCACTGAGACTTACTGATACTCCCAAAAAGCACACCATATGGCAAACTGCAAAGTATACAACACTGGTAATGTTCTCTATAGGGTTTAACGTCTTCTTGGTTTACCATATAGGAGGACCATATACGACGACGCGCCTCAAGACTGACGTCATATAATTTTATGTTCTGCCACACACAAGACAGGGCGGTGATACCATGACTCCTGTCTCAGCCAGTCACATTATACTGACACCGACCCAACCAGTTACAGGGGACGAACATCGGACACTGGTGTGATAGTTTCGGCTACTTCAAAATTTCAAGAAGAAAGCTAAGGAGATGATGGTTTATTCGATATGAAGAGAGACGAGGATAAGTCTGTAAATAGAGAGAGGATGGCATAGATCAGAGGATTTAGAGAAATACATAGAGAAAAATAAAAATAAACTCAATTTAAACATCAGTTAAAACAAATATAAATTCATCCTCTACACTCAATGTAATTCGGAGAAGTTGGAGAAAAAAGCCAAGGGTACTAACAAATATTAATGTAAAGAGGAACTTTAAAAAAAGTTTATACCCCTTACTTATTCAAAGAGAAATAACTCTGCATCAAGGGAGATATTTTTTTTAAAAATGCTGGGTGCGGAGGATTTCAGCTCTGACCTCTACCAAAAAGACATTGTTAGGACAGGAGGCCGACCTTCACCATATTGACGAAGTACCCAACGCCTGTACCTTTGAGGACATTGCACTATTTGAACATCTTCAACAAAGTTTTCCTGCCAGCTTTCACTCTCCAAAGTAAGTCAAATTATATTTACCGACGAAGTGGGCAAGCCATCATTGCATGTCCGGTTTGGGTGTTTACGGGAGTTAACAGCGTTAAGAGTTATGGTCAGTTCACAATAATAGCTTTGGTGCTGACTTAGGACCTTAAGAAATCAATTCATTTCGCCTCTCTGTCTCTCTCTCTCTCTCTCTCTCTCTCTCTCTCTCTCTCTCTCTCTCTCTCTCTCTCTCTCTCTCTCTCTCTCTCTAAAACAACAGTTCAAGATCCCCTTTTTCTAACGGGCACACCCTCTCTACCTGACCCTATGATAAATTAGATCTTGGATAAAGGGATAAAAGGGAAACTCCTTATTGGGTCAGGAGACCCCAGACTGGGATACCTGGGACTTCGCGGGTCACATTACACTGACATCGGCCTAACAAATGTAAGAGAAACGCGACGGCTATAGCAGGACTCGAACCAGGAGCCTCCTGCATACCACTTCGGCGCCCTAACCCTAGAACCACCACACATTTCTTCCTCTTTTATTTTACTATGAACCCTCCCGAACTTAATTACACACAATCGCCCCCTCTCTGATCTTATCGTTCTGTTTTCTGCCCCTGTCTCTCTTACTTTTATCTACAACAATCTTTCTAAAATTCCCTAACCTCCTTTCTCTCCATCGTCTCTAAATGTCAGCCTGTCTGCCTGACTGCCCGGCTTCTCTCTATCTTTCAATCTCTATCTCTCTCTCTCTCTCTCTCTCTCTCTCTCTCTTCAATCTCTTAGTCTCTGTCTCTCTTTACCTTTTCATGATTTCTTCCCATCACTAATGTTAAGTGTTTTTGAGACCATTAACCTGTTCAACTTGTTTAATTTGCACTGAACGCTAACGTGACAACATTCCTGATATTTGGGTCCCAGCTTGATTGATTTTCAGTTGTCAACAACAATGATAGCTGCGTCATAATAATTATTATAGTAGCATTGATAGAGATGCACCTTCAGTCAATTCATTTATTCTGTGTGGAAAAAAAAGAAACGAAGAAAATGTTAGCACGTAATTATTTTGTAAACCCGACAAAAGGAGAGAAAGAGAAAGAGAGAGAGAGAGAGAGAGAGAGAGAGAGAGAGAGAG
>RQTK01000065.1:380757-410869 GCA_003991915.1 Elysia chlorotica | reverse complement strand
ATTCTCTCTCTCTCTTTCTCTCTCTCTCTCTCTCTCTCTCTCTCTCTCTCTCTCTATCTATCTATCTCCCCCCTCTCTCTCTCCTTTTTCCCTCCTGTGTTTTGCTCCAGATGGTATCCGTGAAGCAGGAATCTGACCTGCATACATAGAAATTGAGAGGTCTTTTTCAGCACATCTAACTTGTGCAATATGGAACCGATTTTTATCTACGGATATTTTTTGGTGTATTTTTACCCGTTGGTGGAATTTAGATAATATTATACTAAATCTGTTCACACACTAGCGTTATATGTGGATGCTGTCTGATGTAACGAGTTAAAGGTTTGGTCCTTTCCTTAAAAAATTATTGTTTCGTTTAAAAAGTCTAAATACATTATATTTATGACTTAAAATAAAATTAAAAAACACCTCTGAACGAGCTAGTCGACAGTATTATTGAAAAGGATTTCTCACGATGCTTTTCTAATTTCTGGTCTATTACACTGTGTGCAGTTTTAACTACATGTAGTTAGAACACATGCAGTTCTACATCTGACGTAAAAATCAAGAGCACAAAAAAAACCCACACATGTAACGAGTTAGGCTAGGCTTGTGTTTTGAGTAGTTGAGATGGTATTGCGGATGGTATTGTGTAGGGTCCTCACTCGAAATTTGGCAGTTTTTAGAAAATAATGTAGGCCCTACCACCCTTTTTTTTCTCTCGCCACATTGCATCTTTTTATATTGCTTTACATTGTAGTTTTGGTAAACAATTTCATCACCGCGACAGAATGCTGATGTGTGTGTATGTGTCTGTGTGTGTGTGCAGTTCTAAATGCAAAGGAAAGTTCAATTCTACCTTGGAACTTAAGAAACCATGCGTGGTTGAGTTGAGTTGAGTGGGTTAACGTCCAACATCAGCACTATATAGGCTATATTGTGGACGGGCCCCAAGACTAACGTCTGGTAACCACATTTCACAATAGACGACATTAGAGGCGCAGGTTTGTTGTGCGCTGCTAAAAAAACATAAACAAAAACGTTTTAGCTTGGTTGCCAAAAGCTTTCACTCTTTCAAGTTCATCGTTCAATTTGTGCCTAACGAGACTAAATGGATCTATTTATAGCATATGTCGTCATTCAAATCATGACGTCAACACGCCCCCATGGGAGTCTACCTGATGTTTTGAGTTTTTTAGGGTGAATCATTTTTGTTTTCTTTCCGCGCAAATAAAATATACCCCTGCCGTCAAATGTTCCTTCTCTTGGGAACGTCATAGATTTGATACTACTAGGATGTAAGTTCAAAAAGACAGAAAAGATAAGATAAAACACTTCCAATAACACTTTCAATAACCTGCGGCAGCGATAGCGATGGATCTATAGAAAATTTATTTTGTAAAGCTTTTGGAGTCACTAAATTGTATCATATACCTGTATGTAATATGGATTTTAAAAAATATACTTTTCGTAACCATAATACGGCAACACTATTTTTATCGTGCGTTTTGTTTGGCTTGGTTACTAGTACATTGTACTTGAAAGCGGATATAGATTTGAGCAAAGCCATAATAATCATTAACAACCTTCTCCATTGGCCTCAGTTAAAATTGTCTAATGTCTTATAGGTTTTTCAGGGTATCCTGTTACTCGGATCCTAGTACATTGACCAGGATTAGACAATGCTGTTCGAAGAGAAAGCTCTCTCCTAAAATGTAACGTCTTTAAAGTCTTAAGATATAAGTCCTTTACTGAAACGGAACCCTAAAGAAGGGCACCCGAGACTTAGGCTGCCACATTGTACTGATATTGACCCAACCGGTAGGGAAAACTCGTCCGCCGAATCGGGGGCTCGAACCAGGAACCTCCTGCGCTGAAGGTCGATGCTCTAACCACACCTTTAATTATGTCTTGCCTATAGTTTCTTATAGCTCTGAGAAGCGGTTACTTCGAGTTCGATTCTAGGATAAAAAATAATTATCTACATGTCATTGAGTTCAGTGCCATTGGAAGAAAACCCGAGAAAAAATAAATGTAAATAACAAATTGTGTATTTACTGGAATCGATCCAAATATGCTATACACGCAGTTTGAACATGAAAAATTAATGCAGGTGTGTATGATTAATTGTGGTTTGTTTCTTCAAGCATTAACATGTATTAAACTACGTTACAGTGCTACAAAATCTCTAATTTAATTGAGAAGACGTTGAAATCAGAGAGAAAGAGAGAGAGAGAGAGTTTTCTCTTCTCTCTCTCTCTCTCTCTCTCTCTCTCTCTCTCTCTCTCTCTCTCCTTTTCCCTCCAGATGGTTTCCGTGAAGCAAGAATCTGACCTGCATACATAGAAATTGAGAGGTCTTTTTCAGCACATCTAACTTGTGCAATATGGAACCGATTTTTATCTACGGATATTTTTTGGTGTATTTTTACCCGTTGGTGGAATTTAGATAATATTATACTAAATCTGTTCACACACTAGCGTTATATGTGGATGCTGTCTGATGTAACGAGTTAAAGGTTTGGTCCTTTCCTTAAAAAATTATTGTTTCGTTTAAAAAGTCTAAACAAGTTATATTTGTGGCTTAAAACTTAAAAAAAAAAAAACTCTTGATAGTATTATTGAGAAGTTTTTCTCACGATCCTTTTTTTTTAATTTGTGGTCTATCCCACAGCTGTGTGCAGTTTTAACTACATGTAGTTAGAACACATGCAGTTCTATCTCTGACGTAAAAATCAAAAGCAAAACAAAAAACAAAACAAAAAACCCACAGGTAACGAGTTAGGCTACGGTTTTGAGTAGCTGAGATGGTTTTACGGATGGTATTGTGTAGGGTCGTAGCTCGAAATTTGGAAGTTTTGAGAAAATTGTAGGCCCTACCACCCTTTATTTCTCGCCACACTGCATCTTCTGATAATGTTTTACCTTGCAGTTTTGGTAAATTATGTCATCAATGCGACAGATTTGTGTGTGTGTGTTTTTGTGTGTGTCTGTGTGTATGTGCAGTTCTAAATGCAAAGGAAAGTTCAATTCTACCTTGGAACTTAAGAAACCATGCGTGGTAACCACATTTCACAATAGGCGACATTAGAGGCGCAGGTTTGTTGTGCGCTGCTAAAAAAACATAAACAAAAACGTTTTAGCTTGGTTGCCAAAAGCTTTCACTCTTTCAAGTTCATCGTTCAATTTGTGCCTAACGAGACTAAATGGATCTATTTATAGCATATTTCGTCATTCAAAATCATGACGTCAACACGCCCCCATGGGAGTCTACCTGGTGTTTTGAGTTTTTTAGGGTGAATCATTTTTGTTTTCTTTCCACGCAAAGAAAATATACTCCCGGCATCAAATGATGCTCCTCTTGGGAGCGTCATAGATTTGATGCTACTAGGAAGTAAGTTAAAAAGACAGAAAAGATAAGATAAGACACTTCCAATAACACTTTCAATAACTTGCGGCAGCGGTAGCGATGGATCTATAGAAAATTTATTTTGTAAAGCTTTTGGAGTCACTAAATTGTATCATATACCTGTATGTAATATGGATTTTAAAAAATATACTTTTCGTAACCATAATACGGCAACACTATTTTTATCGTGCGTTTTGTTTGGCTTGGTTACTAGTACATTGTACTTGAAAGCGGATATAGATTTGAGCAAAGCCATAATAATCATTAACAACCATGGCATGGACCTCAGTGACATTGTCTAATGTCTTATAGTTTCCTCAAGGTTACCCGGATCCTAGCAGGATCAGACAATGTTATTTGAAGAAAAAGCTCCCTCTCTCTCCTATAATTTAACGTCTCTAAAGTGATAAGATAAGTTCTTTACGGAAACGGAGCCCCACTTACGATGTCACATTGTACTGACACCGACCCAACCAGTATGGAAATTAAGTATGAGAGAGAGAAATACGCTAAGCCTACATACACATTAAGCGAAAAGAAAAAAATGGTAACAAGATCGTGCAATTATTCTTGTTTTGGCGTAAGATTGACAGGTCTGCTGTTTTAAGTATGTAGAGAGCCATTACAATATAAGCATGTAACCCCTACGTGATAACGAAATTTTCACCGAGAGTAGAAAGAGGAAGAACACACAATTACCCATCATAAATCCTTACAAGACAATTAGGTTTTCCTTGAGGTTTTATGTTCTTGCTTTTTCTTGGTATCCGGTATCTTTCATGTTATTAATGGTTGTTTGCTGTTTTTGGGTTTTTTGGTGTTTTTTTGCATCATTGTCTACCTTTTTTTTCCCGAAAATAAGGCGTCTTGTATGATACGTGATTCAAAAAAACAAAACAAACACCCAGATAGATAAATAGAAAGAATATGTTGAAATAGATGATACTAAACATTAAAAAAAGGCCTGACTTTTTTTTTAATCATGCACCTGTAAGACCACAATAATTCTTTTTTCTTCCGAAACACTGAAAACAAAATAATGCATGTTTTGTCCTTGGTATAATTATGACGTTACCAGGCTATTAATGGACGTTACAAACATTATAACTCATCAGTTCCAGAGTTTGTTAGTTGTATGTTGTGGTGACCTTTAAGGACGAAACTTGAAGTGATGGCATCTCGGCTCCACACCCTGACCTTTGCCCCCGTGACAAGAGATAGGGAGTTTGACCTCCCATGATGCCACTGCCTATTTTTGATCTTTGACCTTTCACATTCCGGAACCCGTCATTATCTTAACAGAGCTCCAAACTTTAACCAACCATTAAAATGCATATAATATTTATATTTCAGTCAAATAAGTATGAGAAAATGAATATTAATACGCTTTTTGGGCGTAAGGTTGGAAGATGTTCTATGAAAGCACTATGGAATCAACCAACCAACTATATAGCATACAGATCTAGATCTATTGTTCTGTACTTCAGTCGCAGAAAATGTCAGAAGTTGTGTTATTCTCCCGGGTACAGATTTAGATCTATAGTTCTGTACTTCAGTCGCAGAAAATGTCAGAAGTGTTTTTCTCCCGGGCTTATACATAGCCTTATCCCCCGTAAGGAAAATACTCAGTGCCTAAAGTATCAACTGGAAACAATGTCATAATAATCAGGTATAGCGTAATGGTTGTTGTTGAGTTGGTTTGACGACCAACATCAGCACTATATAGGATATATTGTGGACGGACCCCAAGACTGACGTCTGACAATTTTATGTGCTTCTACCATACCTGTCTCAGCCGGTCACATTAAACTTACACCGACCCAACCAGTAGGGAGCGCAATCTCCAGGACTCGAACTTGGACCTTTTGCGTCGGAAGCCGATGTTCTACACCAGGACCACCGCACCTTCCCATAGCGTAAGGATAACTGGACATGTTCTTACAAGGAATAATAATATTCTTTGGCCATGACGCGAAGTTTGTTTTGCCCGCTAATTCATTTACACTAAAGCATAGATCTATATGTTCCATTTTGTACTAATGTTTTTTTTAAGACCACCTTTCTGATTTTTCTACTCCCAGATCTTTCATAAATCTTTTTGGTACAATAATGCCATACAGCTGGCTTGTTATGCTTTTGTTTTTAAATACGAAAATAACCCTACGTAAAAGGAAACAAAAAAAAAGCAAAGAAAGGAAATTGCTGGAGAATTTTAACTTTTTATTCTATTCAACCTCAGATTGAAGTGGCTCGTATTGCTGCTCCCAAAATTTGTTTCATGGATCTGAGAGGATCCTTCAATCTTCTACCCCACCCGTATTACATGTTCTCTCATGCATTTTAACCTTGTACACTTACATGGATATTAAATCAAAGATGGGGTAATATTAAAAACCCACATTTATGATTTCTTTTAAAGTAATAGGCGTATTTTATACATTTCACATTTTTTAAATAACATTTTAATTCATGGCAAAAAAACCTGAACGAAAAGTTGAAAGACCTAAAATAAATTTGATTACATGAACCAGGATTCCAGAATTTTTCTTGCACGTTACTCATCCCAGGTGCGATAAATGCATGTACTTGTAAACTCAGAAAATACAGAGGAAGTTAATAGGAGTAGATGGCTTAACAATAGCTTTAGCAGTAGAATGGGCGAGCGGTGTGGAAGAATTCGGACAGCTGAGGAGAGGCTGTGAAAGTTGGGTGTGTGCTAAGTAAGCTAATTATGCGTTCAAAGAAACTCTAGTTGTTTCAAGGTGGAGAAGATGGAGATTCTATTTTTCCTATGCCTGCGTGTATTTATTTACACATCTTCTTGTCATTTGTCGTAAAAAATTTCCAACTAGAATCATCCTCTCTGTCTGTCTATGTCTGTCTGTCTGTCTGTCTGTCTGTCTGTCTCTCTCTCTCTCTCTCTCTCTCTCTCTCTCTCTCTCTCTCTCTCCCCCCCTCCTATTTCTATGTCTTTCTATCTCTTCATCTATCTATTCCTTTGTATATCGCTCCATTTTTCTGTCTCTGTCAAACTGTCCTTAGCCCTCTCTTCTCTCAGTTCTCTCTCTCTCTCTGCCTCTCTCTCTCTCTCTCTCTCTCTCTCTCTTTATCTATCTATCTCTTCCTCTCTCGTTGGTATTTCCTCAGCACCTTCGCAAAGCGTTCTTTAAAAATATATAATGCTTTCGTTTAAAACACTGCAGTACAAAACTGTGTTCTGATGCAATATTTACACCGATCCCCCCTTTCCTATTCCCACACTTATCATTTCCAGTAAAACTATGCTGCATCTTATCTCAGGTGTGGAACTTCGTTAACAGTCTCTGGGACATGCGGAACGGGTTGGGTTAACTTTAAGAACAAAAAAAATGCGTTACAAAATCAAGGCCAGGCATTGGAGTAAAGTTATAAAAGTTTGAGAATGTTTTCTGCGCTCTTGTTACATGATTATGTTATTTGCGTCAGAATAATAAAAAAGAAAAGCTGCGATGATAAGTGACTTCATCCAACGCCTTACCTTTTTCTAAGGCCTTACATTTAAGTAAAAGTAATAACGGAAGTTTGAGGGTGTTTACCGATCTCTTTCTACGTGATTGTATGTACACGTCAGAACAAACATAGATAAGTATATGTTAATAGTATGTTTGTGTTTTGTTGTTTTTTTCTTGCGGTGTAACTTTTAGAAATGGGTTAAAGTTAATGAATTGTGACTTAAATTATGTATATGTTGTTGACAAGTTCATCGTAAAACCATTAATGGATTAACAAGATAAACTTAATTAGCAAAATAAATGTATAAACTAATTTATTAGAAATGGAATGTTGGGTAATAAGATGGATCCTGATAAACGTAGATTTATTGTAATTGCATGGCGTAAGTTTTGATTATTCAAAAGGTAGACTCAATTTACAAAATTAACGTAATTAATTGAAATTGCATTCAGCCTTTTTATACCCCTTTCAAAACAATTCTTAGTTTAAGCAAATTGGCATGGCTTACAAACATAAATGAATGCAACTGTAAACAGTGATGCTGTGTTGGCTGAGTTTTGTAAATATAAAGGTAATACAGGTTTAATCCTGCCTATGCTTATAATTGAATAGAAATAGATAAATGATACCATTGCGCAAAAATGTGTTGGTCTTAGCCAATTCAGTGACTTAGCATTTACTTAAGTAGTGAGTTAGTGTGAGTTTGTTTCTCAACGTGAAGAGCCCGGGAGAATTTAACAGTCTCCAGGCCATTACTTATTCAAGCGAGCAGTTACATACACAAACATAGCAGTGATTATCCAGGTAGATAAAATAATAGTGATACATGTACATACACTATAGAGTTGGTTGGTTTATCGATTTCTTAACGTCCAACGCTAGCATCAAGGCTATTTTGTCGATGGGCCCCAAGACTAACGTTTGACAATTTTACGTCCATCCACACAGAGAATGAAAGTGCAGGGTACCAGGACTTATGTTTCAGTCAATCACATAATAATAACACTGACCCAACCAGTAGGTAACAAAATCGGAGAAATAACATTTTGTTCGATCGTAAGTTTGGAACTAGGTACCTTTCCATTCGAATACCTAAGCACTACCACGTGCGGTTGTTCGTCCCAAGTACTTAAGGATGCCCAGGTAATTATCAAACCCTTTAGTTTTGGTGAGCAGCTGTCGCGTGCAGTCCATTCATCGGCGTGAGCTTCGTATGTATGCAACTCGCGTGCTGGTGCAAGGCCGTCTGTAGATCTAATCTGTATTGCTCGTAGCGTCACAGCGCATGAATAAAACATTTAAAAACAACATAGCACTCACTGGATCACTGGGACGGTGGTATTTGAGGAATGATAAGTGCTGCCTCTATCTCTTTGTTTTGTTATTGTCCTTTTATTTTGTTGTTGTTGCTGTAAATGACTTGACGGCACGAGTAAGCACTGTAGAATACTACCTTGTATTGGTAGTATAACAATCAGTTTTCAACACGACCGTATATCTTGTATGCTTTGCTTTACCTAGTCTAACACATAAAAAGTAGATAACATAGTTATACGAACTGTCTATTAACTTTCTATTTTATTATTTTTTTAAACCCACAAAAATGCAATAGAGATATATGGCTTGTCTTTACTTGTTGATGAAATTTGCTCAATTGTCTTTCACCTTAACAAATATCAGATGTAATTAAGCGTTTAACATACCAAAGCAGGATCTTGTAATCTGTAGTGCTGATGAGCTATTTATTTATTATGTTTTTTTTTGTAACCAATGATACACTTTACATCCATCGCTCTGAGGACTTCTATAATTAACAATGGTTATTTGTTGTTGTTGCTCTTGTTGTTGTTTTCTTGTTGCTGTTGCTATTGTTGTTGTTGTTGTTTTCTACACGTATGACATCACAAATAAAGCGATACATCATGGAGATTGACTACTGAATTTTTCCCCAATTAAAATGATGGACTGGAAAAAGATAGGAGCCTACTTAGCTAGAGAGAGAAAATAATTCTATTCTGGAAGAGAGAGAGAGAGAGAGAGAGAGAGAGAGAGAGAGAGAGAGAGGGGGATACAGACTGACAGAGACAGAGAGAAAGAGAGAGGCGGGGTGTGGCTGAGGCCTATTGTAAACAAATACTTAAGAAGAAAATATAATTGCACAGATCAGAGAACAAATAGTTTATGTATTTAAAAAGTTTTACTTAAGATTAAGTAACAAATCTTCTTACCTGTCTTGGAAAATAAAACACAAAAATAACTGACAGTGTAACTTTCTGTTACAATTTCTTTACTCCATGAAACAATGTAAAAAAGAGGTTTTTGTTTTCTTCTTTAAAAGATTATCCTACCGCTACACGAAATAAGATATTATCTTTATTATCGAAACCGTTACGCAGAAAACATGATGTATTTCAAAAGCACATGTAACATCCCGCCTCATCTTACTATCTTGGTTTTCCTGCAACATTATTTTGTTGTTGTTTTTTTGGTTTGTTTCTTGTTGTTGTTTGTTGGGTTTTTTTTGTTGCTTTTTTGTTTTTTAGTCCGATGCCTTACCTGTCAGAACTTCACACACTCACCATACCTGGGGAATTGAACTGCACTTTTAAAACATCTGCCCAATTCGTCAGGAGAATCCTTTTTTCATCATTTTTTTTTACCTCAACGACCGAAGAGGAAATGTTTTAAGCATTATGTCTATGACGAAACTTTTGGCATTGATTTTTTGTAAATTTTTATGTTTTTTTTGTGTTATAACTATATAACCATTCATTTTGTTTATTAGTCGCCTTGGATTATGTTGTGTAACAGGGTAAGCAAGAGAGATCCAAGGAGATCGAGATAGGAGTAAGAGAGCGCAGATAGATTGATGAATAGGTAGATAGATAGATAGATAGATAGATAGATAGATAGATAGATAGATAGATAGATAGATAGATAGATAGATAGATAGATAGATAGATAGATAGATAGATAGATAGATAGATAGATAGATAGACCGTCAGAGAAACGAGAGGGCAAAGGAGAGAGGCTGGACATATTCAAAGTTTATTATGTCTCTCTTGATCCCTTTTGATCTCTATGACTATGAACTAACCAGAGTTTGTTAGTTGAGGTTATTCAGTAATAATAATAACATAATTGTGATAACTGCGCATGATATCATGGAAACAGACTGAGTATTCCTTTTAATAATTTATTAAGAAAATAAAATGGCACCACTGATAGCATAACAACACCCGCCAGTAATAATGCCAACGAAACACTCCTATGTGCGGGTTTTCGTGACTTTGGGTGGGTGTAAAATAATTGTGATACACTTAGTGCACCCAACCAGGATGTTTAGCACACAAAAAAGGCGCAACGTGTGTAGTTATTCTAGGTCTAGATCTAGATTGTTGTTTTTAGATTTAGAATGTATAATCTCGAATCCGAATCGGCCCATAATTCTAGGTACATACATTTATATAGGTCTTTATCTACATGTATGATAAAAACGCATTGGATCCATTTCATAAGGCCTCAGTCGATAAAGCAAAGAAGATTAATTTTTTGTCTTCGCAACATTACGTAAATTCAAACAAGTCCTCAAATTTTTAGTTTTGTAAAGTCTACAAAAGTTTTCTTTAATGATCCAAAAAATATTAATGCGATTTATATTTTTTTGTATGAACTGGGAAAATTAATTGCGATACACGTAGGGCACTCAACCAGGATATTAACACAGAAAAAGGGGCAACTCATTTAGTTATTCTAGGTCTAGATCTAAATTCTTGGTTCTATATTTAGAATGTATAGCTTCGAATGCGAATAGGCTCATAATTCTTAATTCACGTTCGTAGATCTTAAACGACATGTATAAGCCAATACGGCAAAGAAGAAGATTTGTCTTCGCAACAATATTTAAATTGACACAAGACCTCAAATTTTTAGTTTTGTAAAGTCTATGAGAAGAATTCTTTAATGATCCAAAAAATATTAATGCGATTTATATTTTTTTGTATGAACTGGGAAAAATTTAGTGTGAATCTCGTAAGCGATATAAGTTTGTTGTCATGGAAAGGGGAAGATTGTTGTACCCGCACCTATTCAAATAGTCTTGGAGACGTTTCAACGCGTTTGTACAACTTAGATGACGTATTTTGGCAAATTTTGGCAAATCAGAACATCTGCTGTAGCTTCTTAATAATACTCTTTGGTTAAGTCCATCTGTATTCACACTTCTGTGGGTCTAGCTTGAGTCTAGAGGGTGAGCAGAGAGAGCATTGCAAGCAGATGGCTGTGTCGTTGACCCATCCAGTACACAATTATCAGGTGGATACGGTTCCAGTGTTTACAGTAACTCGACCAGGCTGTGTGGAAACATGCCTGGAATGAGGGTGGTCTGGACGAAGGGTTGTAGGGAGATGGACTTACTCAGTACTAGTTCTACTACTCACTACTCACCTGTAGTACAGAACTGATGCACCAGAGTCAGACTCGTTTCGTTTTTGTGCATGTTTGGAATGGACATGGACCCAGCATGACGTGGGCTGTCTGGACTTTCTGGACTTTCTGGACTGATGGGTTGTTTACTGCGATGCGGAGTGTGTAAAATGTGTGTGTGTCTATCCCTTGGCGTGTCTACCCTGAACCGATTGAAGCTCAGTACATTAGTGTTTTGGATTGATGGGCAGGAGGTCCGAGGTTCGAATTTTAGTTGCTTTGCAAATGTCCGTAGAGATAACTTAAGTATGGTCATAGTTGAAGCACTTAACACTTGAACCTTATCACCGAATAGGATGGGAGCATAGGAGTCGTTATATCCAAACCTCTCTCTCTCTTTCTCTCTCTCTCTCTCTCACTCTCTCTCACTCTCTCTCTCTCTCTCTCTCACTGGAAGTATAGCGAGTTTTAGGTTACCCTTGGAGATCCTATACGACTATAGGGGTTGTGTGAATCGAACCATAGACCTACCAATTAGAAGTAGCGGGCTCTACCAATTTGCCAGCTCATCCTTCCAGGTTGAAAGCTGCAGGGAATATGAAAACTCATTTCAGGCGACGATGACAGTTACTCACTTGAGATCCGTTCACGTAGGATAGTTCATTGTTAATTAGGGAATTCGAGGTGAATGAGACATTTTAATAAAAGCAGTTTGATTTGTTTCCTGAACAAATAAATGTATGTACGTATGTGTGTGTGTGTGTGTGTGTGTGTGTGTGTGTCTTCCTCATAAACTTTGCCGATTACTCTCACTCTGTGTGCATGTCTGCCTGTTTGTCTGTCTGTCTGTCTGTCTGTTTGTTTGTCTGTGTCTCTTCCCCCTCTTTCTACCCTCTCTCTCTCTCTCTCTCTCTCTCTCTCTCTCTCTCTCTCTCTCTCTCTCTTTCTTTCTCTCTCTTTTATGAATTTGGTGTGAATCATCTCTTGACAATTACGTAATGCATTCCTTGGATAATTGGAAATAAGCATAAACTGAAATTAATATTTCAACACTTTTCTTCCATTCTAATGTACATACACGGGAAGAAGAAGAAAAATAAAACAAAGAGAAATTTGGTTTAGAAAAAAGTCACAATGGAATTATTCTCTTCAGGGGGGGATTTTTTTTACTTTTTATTATGATTCTTTTTAGCGTCTAAGTTCTTTTTCGCCAAGTTAATAATTCTATTATCTTTTGTTTTGCTTTCTTTTCTAGAAACGCAGATCTCCGTGGGATACCAATTCATTTTCTTATCTATGGTTAGAACTTTGTTTTGTTTAAAAAAAAAAAACAGCTCACAGCGGGTTGTCTAAAAGTAGACTTAAAGCTGACGAGGTTAGTTTTAATGCAAACTGTTGTTTGTCTATGCGTTTGTGTATGTGTGTGTGTCTGTCTGTATGGGTTTCTCTCTCTCTCTCTCTCTCTCTCTCTCTCTCTCTCTCTCTATCTCTCTCTGTGTGTATACATGTATGCCTATCTGCCTGTCTATATACATGTATGTCTATATGTCTAGTTGTGACCCTGATTGCTTGCCTGCCTGTCTGTATGTTTGTCTACATCTTTGTCTGCTCTGGCGTTTAAGAATTGAAAACGGGTATCGCGCGATACTTGCGTGTCTTTTGTTCCTAAAAAAAATACTGTTTCTGTCAGATATGGATCACAAAAGAATTTAGGGATTTAAGTTAAAAACCTCATCTCACATTTTCCCGCGTTCTTTGCGTTTTAGCAACTGACAGAAGAGGGATTTTCTAGTGAGTTTTTGGGTTGTTTTTTTCTACATCAGTTATCTATATACCAATGGATTGCAAGGGGCTCTCTACACAGTATTATACATGTATCTTCTCTACAGTAATATCCATATGAATGCAGTTATGATAAATTCTTTGTTACATTATGGCCAAAAAATGCAAAACATATACCAAACACTAGGTGGCTCGAAAATAATTATCAGTTGCTTTCTTTTTCTTTCTGTTTTTCTTTCAATACTATAAGATGAGATACGATCATATTTTATTCACCCACAAAGAAAATTCAGGTTGGATATGCCGACTGGTACAAGTGGTAGAGCGTTGGTTCCCAAGCAAGAGGGCCGCGGTTTGAAACCTGCGATCGGTCAGAAATGTATTTGTCCGATTTTGTCCTCTTCTGGTTGAGTCGGTGTCAGTAAAATAAAATCGCCTGAGACACGAGTCTGTCTCTGTGTGGGAGCTCTTCAAATTGTCAAGGACTGTTTTGGGACTGATTCACAATAATTATAGACTATATGGTAATAACGTTGGACACTAAGCAAACAATTCAGCTCACTTAGCAACAACAATAGTCTTGACATTTTTCATGAAAACATTCATTAAAATCATTAACATTAACCGCCTACCCCTTTCACTCTCTCCCTCTCTCTTTCTCGTTCGCGGAATGAGCACAATCTATCTATTTCTGTCTATCTATGTACGTACCTTATCTCTCTCTCTCTCTCTCTCTTTTCACTCTCTCCCTCTCTCTTTCTCTCTCTCTCTCTCTCTCTCTCTCTTTCTCTCTTTCTCTTTTTCCTCTCTCTCTCTCTTTCTCTCTCTCACTCTTTCTCTCTCTCACTCTTTCTCCCTCTCTCTCTTTCTCTTTCTCTATCTCTATCTCTCTCTCTTTTTCTCTCTCTCTCTTTCTCTCTCTCACTCTTTCTCTCTCTCTCTCCCTCTCTCTCTCTCTCTCTTTCTCTTTCTCTATCTCTATCTGTCTTTTCTCGGTAGAAAAAGTCTCTACAAAGACTCACAGATTCTTCTAATACCTCCCGCCACCTCGGCTCGCCCGGCATTACTCAACGCCCTGACCCGCGGTGTCTAGGTTGCCATGTCTGACCAAGGTCGGCACAAGGAATGAGCACAATCTCTCTCTCTCTCTTTTCACTCTTTCTTTCTCTCTCTCCTCATCTATATATTTCTGTCTCTATCTCTTTCTATCCCTCCCTCTGTGTCTCGCTATGTCTCTCTGTGTCTCCATGTCTATATTTTTCCGTCTGTCTATCACTCTCTTCCTCTCTCTCCCTCTCTCTCTCTCTCTAACTCTCCCTTGTATTCAGATAAAATCACGTAGCCCCGCACCTCCCCCTGGATTACTCAGCCCTGACCCGCGGTGCCTAGATTGTCACGCCTGACCAAAGCAAGTTCACGGAATGAGCACAATCTCTCTCTCTCTCTCTCTCTCTCTCTCTCTCTCTCTCTCTCTCTCTGTTTCTCTCTCTCCCTCTCTTTTCTGTGATGGTGTGTCTCACTCGTTCTCTCCCATTTTCCTTTCGTTACCTGCCTCGCTCTCTCTATTTTTTAAAAAGTGATTTACCGTTTTCACGTTTAATTAAAAACCATCTTTTTACTGTACTGTGTTCGTAAACTGTCAAGACAAACATGGCAAGCCCTCAGGTTGTTGTAGGGAGCAATGCTGTGTCGTTAGCCTAATACCTTTATTGTCCTAATTTAGGCATTAAGGGAAAGCTCTTTGAAAAGGGCGATACAATGCATAGTCATGAAGACCACAAAGCATCAACATCGACAGTAAAGCGCACAGCGACGTGCTCCAATCACACATTTTGCTCCCACGAGTATAAAAACAAACAACTAATCCACAGCCTGACGGTACACAAGAAACCATGAAACCAACAAACCAACATGCACTGTATACTTCTGAATTTTGAGATAGACGCAGAAAGAAAGAAAGAAAGAAAGAGAGAAAGAGAGAGAGAGAGAGAGAGAGAGAGAGAGAGAGAGAGAGAGAGAGGGGAGAGACACACAAAGAGAAATAGAGACAGAGAGAAAAGGAGAGAAAGACAAATGGGCAAATAAACAGAAAGACATGCACACGTACATATCGATAGACAGACAAAGAGAAAGAGAGACAACTCTCTCTCTCTCTCTCTCCATCTCTCTATTTATCTGATTATTATGTTTCTGTCTACCCTTTTCTATTCTTAATCTCCCTTTCTCTCATACACACACTCTCTCTCTGTCTCACTCAGAAACTTTGATCCATCACAACATACCCTCTCTCTCTCTCTCTGTGTCTTTCTCACACTCTTTCTCTGCCGCTCTATCTCTTTCTTTCTCTCTCTTTAAATCTTGTTTTTTCTCTTTGACTCTGTTTCATTTGCTCTATCCCTCTCTCTCTCTCTCTCTCTCTCTCTCTCTCTCTCTCTCTCGGACTAAGGCTGGCACAAGGAATGAGCACAATCTGGGGAACGCATTTTGTTCTTCGTTAGTTCACATAGATCTATGTATATGGCCGGCTCTGAGATTTCGACGTTGGCGTTGGATGTAGGATGTCCGGTTTTCGAATTCCCCTTGTTCCCCGTTAGTGGCATATGTGTCCGCAAGATGTGATGATCTTATTTTGGTTGCTTAAATTCTAACGTCAGTAGCAAACTTTATCGTGGATGGGTCCCAACACTGACGTCCGAGAACTTTTCGTGCCGCCACCCATAGATAGTGCAGGGATGCCAGGACCTCTTTCTCAGCCAATCACAATATACTGGCACGGAACGAACTAGTAGGTACATGTAGTAAACTTTATCAAACCGGGGACTTCCTTATTGGGAGACGAAGACTCTCACAATATAGTTTTGGTTGCAGTTAACAGTGTAAATTTGGCCAATCTCCGTGGTTTGCAAAGCTATGTCTGTTTCACTCTTGGGTCTAGATGCATTTTTTAAACTGCAAGCAATATAATATTAAACTGGATTTATTTATCTACAGTACATCCCGTCTCCTCTGCGATTGGTGGGTGTGGTTAACTAATCAAAGATTCGGCTATGATATTAGAGATATTACGAGATTGTTTTGATGTTTAAAACTTATACTTTGTTCAGTTACTATTTATTGTTGACTAAGAAAACCATCTTACTTAGGAGACCCAAAAACATTAAAGAAAGCGCTATGCTATGTTCGTTGGTTACAAAGATACAACACGTCTCTCCGCAATATTTTACAAGCGAGAAGAGGAAAGCGTGGACTCAGCAAGCGCTACGTAGATTAACTACTTAGAGAGGAAGAGGAAATGCAACTTTTAAAAAAAACTAATTAAAGTTAGATGAACTGTTTTAGAACATAGATTTCTTGTTTAAATAGATATGTCCCGTTATCCAGAAGAGTTAACAAGCTAATACGCTTTGTTGCTAATAGCAGTAACAGAGAGAGAGAAAGAGAGAGAGAGAGAGAGAGAGAAAGAGAGAGAGAGAGAGAGAGAGAGAGAGAGAGAGAGCACTGCACCCAGGTAAAGGCCTACATTACAAGACAAGTCTTATCTAATATCTTGAAAGAAGAGTTTACTTGGGGTGAAGAGGTCTCTAGCTTTGGATACAACATACTGCGCGGCACGAATAGAAGTTTATTATGCTGCTTTTCGGGTAATTCTACCTTCGATAACATACGTTATGGTAGGTAGTTTCATGTGCATTAATGGCAGAAAGACTATCACTGGTATTAAATGCATACTTTACAACGGTGTTATAAACTTCGATTCCGCTCGAAAGGTAGATTTTAATATTAGATGTACCATTAGTCCGGGTGTAAATCTATCCAAAAAAATTTCGTTCAGAGCATTCTTTTTTTACTATAATTTTAATTGTTGGTTGTTTGGGGGTTGTTGTTTTTTCCGTTCTTTTGTATTGTTGTTGTTGTTGTTGTTGTTGCTGTTGTTGTTGTTGTTTTGCTTTTTGTTTTGTTTTTCTTTTGTTTTTGTTTTTTAGGGGGTGCGGTATTTGTTTCATTTTGTTTTGCCTTTTTTGTTGTTGTTGGTTTTTTTTTTGTTGTTTTTTTTACAGTATTGCAAGGCTAAACTGTTTTGCGTGTCCGCATCTCGTCTCAAACTAGGAACGTACACATCTATAAAAGAAACCATAAAATGTTAATTACTGAACATTTCTCGTAGGTTGCACATAGCAATATATTTTATGTACAGTAGCGTGCAAAGTAATAAAAGTTGCACTTGCTATGGGTGCGGTGTAGAATATTAAAAGAAAAGTTGAGGCTACGTGGTATCTATATAATTATTATCATTGGGTGCCGTGCGGGTTGGCATTGGTAACCATGTCCCTTCAAGAGTATTATGTCCTCATATTTCGCAATCAGGTCGGTCAGATTGTTCGTGTGTGTTTACTTCTCGCTCTCTTCCCGCTGCTCTTTCCACTTAAAAGGATGCCTTTAACTATGATCTGCTTATCACAATTAAACATCATTGCTAAAGACGAACAGTTTTATACAAAATATCAAGAGAGAAAAGAATTTCGTCTAAAGGAAGAATGTTGATTTAACCTTTATGCAAGGCTGATTAAAATTTGAACCCATTTTATCATTGAATACAAATGGATAATAAAGAGTTGTGGTTCCTTGTGCCCGTATGCTATCGTTTAGCACTTACATTGCTGAGGATAAAGTAAAGTCCATGCCCAAGCCTACCTCCCTGTATAAGGATATTGAGACGTTCAAAATGTACATAGAAGTGCCTTCGCTTCTTATTCTTATCGCTTTTTCGCTTTTTTTTCTTATCGCTTTTTCGCATTTTATTCTTTTATGAACATCAATCCACTATAACGTACTGGTAGAAATAAGAAACACTAGTAACGTTATTATCATTCTAATTAATTTCAATGTTGGGATGAGGCAGTGAGACTTAGTTTAAATTCAAACACCCAATACTGTGTTTGGTGTATTAGCATTAACGTTATTCACATGTTCTGGTATCTTTGGTAAGTTAGTGGAGCAGTAATTTTGTATACGTTCTCCTTTTTATGTGTGTGTGTGTTGTTGTTGTTGTTTTTCAGTGTGTAAAAAGATAAACTGCCTTTACATTTAGGTCTATATACACATAGAAACATTATCTGTTATCGTAGTTAGGCTGCTTTTTTTATATCACTTTGTTTTAACAGAGCAAACATAGGAAACGTATGCCTCGGCTGAAACACGCTATCGATTATTGTTTTGATTCGATTACGGTGCAGGCTCAGTGTTGTGCTTTAATAAAACCCCAGCCAGTGTACCATCACGCTTTGTGCATTTTGTATTGTGAACTTTGAATGTTACGTTTCAGTTTTATAATAAAGTCCTGAGATCTGTGAACCAACAATAGTGAGGACTTAGTATAGATTTGAAACTCGTGCGTATGCCCTTGTAGATTGTTGGTGTCAAACTCCTTTTTTATTTGAACCCGATGCCTTCTAAATCCTCAATCTCACATTTCAGATTCTTATCAAAGATTTGATATCTACGGGTCCTCTTGCTTTGATTCGAAACAAGTGCAGTGTGAATGTTTTGGTCCTAATAATAATTATTATCAGATCGTTTCAATCTGTGGACATGGATTCTACTGTTTTAAATAGGGAATAAATATCTGCGTTGGCCATTTGTTTCAAGCGTTTCTCCGTGCTCTTTAGTTGGCTAGAATTTCCACAAGACCAATGTTTTGAAAAGTTTAATTGACTTGGACAAAACTATAGTTTTAGGACCGGAGATATATCCAGATAGTATTATAGTAGTAAGAATGTAGGGCAGTAAGTACTAAGAGAAAGTTTGACTTACCATGTATCTAGATATCGTCGTCAGGCGTATATCTTATCTACTTTTAATTTGTACTTAGCAACAAATCCCTTGTTTGGAAAATAATGTATACATGACTTATAGAGAGCTAGACTTCGAGAGTCGAAGATCTAGTTACTATAACAATAAGAAAATTCTTTCACGTACTACAAAAAGAGCTAGACTATTATAATTGAAGAACTAACAGAATAACGCTATTGTAGTGAGAATCTTGTTTGGGTTTGACTCATACATAACTAGAATTGTAGAGTCTTAAGAGACTAGACATGTGGAGATTAAGTTTCTAGCAAGATAGCACAGTAAGAAATAGTAGACCATCACTGCACTGGTCTCATTCATACATTCGCACGTGGAATTATGTCTGGCAACATTCCGAGACATTCAGCCCTGCGACCAAACTGCTAGCCAGTATATATCTGAGCTACTAAGCCCACTAGTCATTAAAACTACTTTATATTAACCTTTCTTTTTTATTTAACAAAAAAAAAAACAACAACAAAAACAAACAAAAAAAAACGAATTATCTCTTGTTCTATAAACCTCTTTAAGGGCACAATAAGTCCAAAAACCAACTTGCGCCTGATTCACACTAGTTACTTCACATTTTCGAACACCTTTTTGCATAATCAGGATTGCACACGATGGTGCCTAGTTGAGCTGTCAGGCTTGACCGTGAATCTCAGAACCTTCCTCACACCTGGTCTGTTCTTGAGGCAAAAGCGTGTCTGGCGAACTGCGGAGATGAATTCTGGAGATGTCTGGAGGAAAAATAATACAGGGGATTCCCTATACATGTACATGTTATTATATAGACTTTTATAAGTTTTTAGTTTTATATATAGAATACTTTAATTCTGAAATTGCGCTGTCTTATGAAAGTATTAAAATGTTGTGTATACCCCTATGTTGGTTTTTCTTTTTTTTAAAAATCCATTATCCGCGAGCAGGATCTTATTCAGCAATGGGTTTCAAGTCTAACGTCTGACAATTTAAGTGTATCCACATAGACACAGTGCGGGGATTAAACCGACAGTTGGTTATAACCGGATACCTCTCAGTTGACATCTCCCTTTCCCTCTTTTTCTGAACTATCGATTGTTAACATTCGGATTAAAACGACTTAAGTAATATGCATGCAAAATCCGTTTTTTATTTATTTCTATTTTTTTTTTTTTTTGCGTCTTCTGTTTTTTTTTGGGTTGTTCTTTTTTCCTTGTTTTGTTTTTTGTGGTGTTGTTGTTGTTTTGTGTGTGTTTTTTTTGTTTTTGTTTTTTTTAGGTGGAGTGGGGGTGAGGGCTGTTTGTTTTTGTTATGCTATCAATTTCTTGTGATTTTTTTGTCTAATTTCTCACTAAAACCGTTATATACAGTACAGTACAGTCTCACAGGAGTCATAACCCAGAACTCTTCCAGCTACAAACACTCAGCACCATGTATAAATATTGAGGGTCAATGCCAGGGGCGCTTTCTCTGTCGGTACAGTGTGTAATACACACTCCCTCCACCTGGTAGCCTGGTTTGCTCTTTCTGTGGTTATTTTGTAATTAATTATGTTTTTCATCACTTTCTCCTCAATACGAATTTGTGATCATTCATCTCCGTCTTCTTTTTCTTCTGCTTTGTTGTTGTTGTTGTGTTGTTGTTCATGTCTCTCTTCTTCTCTCTCTCTCTCTTCTCTCTCTCTCTCTTCCTCTCTCTCCCTCTCTCTCTTCCTCTCTCTCTCCCTCTCTCTCTTCCTTCCTCCCTCCTCTCTCTCTCCCTCTCTCTCCCTCTCTCTCCCTCTCTCTCTCTCTGTCTCTGTCTGTCTGTCTGTCTGTCTGTCTGTCTGTCTGTCTGTCTGTCTGTCTCTCTGTCTGTCTGTCTCTCTGTCTGTCTGACTGACTGTCTCTCTCGCTCTCTCTGTCTAAATGTCTATCTTTCCAAGTTTTTACTCTGCTTTACTCTTGATTTAAACACGGATTCTCATTTATTACTCCCCCTCCCACCCCAAACACACACACACTCTCTAAACCCTATATGTCTATCATAAACTCTAGTTAGGTAGAAAAAAAACAAGGCGGTGATATTAAGAGTAGGAAAACGAATGCTAAATTCTTTTCAAATACTAAACAAATAGTACATTCAAAGAATAAGTGCGAAGAAACAAAGTGCCAAGAAGTTTACTGACCTCGCGAAAATGTCTAGCTTCCCATTTTATTGTTATCTAAACTAGTTGGTAACTTAATTCTCATTGAAATTATAACTAGATTTGGAGATCGTTACACAGGCTGTAATAACTCAAGGCACCGAGAGTTCTTGTTGAGTTGGTTTAAGATCCAACATCAGCACCATATAGGCTATATTGTGAACTGACGTCTGACAGTTTTATATGCTGCCACACACTAGACAGGGCGGGATACCGACTCCTGTCTCAGCCGCTCACATTAAACTGACACCGACCCAACCAGTAGGAAGCGAAATCGCCAGGGCTCAAATCCGGACCTTTTGCGTCGGAAACCGACGTTTTACCCTCGGGCCACCGCGCTTCCCAGGGCACCGAGAAGATAATATTATCTTTGCTTGAGGGCTATCGCTGTTGCCCTGACATGATAACTAGCAAATGCTAATGGTAACAGCAGGTTACACCTGTCGCAATTCAGTGAAATCACTGCACTGTATGAGTTTGGTGAAGCCAGCACAACTCAATCCTCCATCATTGGTTTTCCAGAGGTGAGTTAGTTCTGTCTAGTGAAGCATGGGCGGATTCTCGTCAGATTAAAGCCACGGTATGTCGGCCACATCTGGTTGCTAAAAGTTGGAGTTGCTAAGTCACAGTAACCCGCAATAAACTGGACTTCATAAACAACTTTTTAAAAATAGGCAGTTGAAATATTTAACATCTTTCTATGTTTTGGACTTTCTATCGAACATATAATACTATACAAAAAATTAGTTAAAAAAATCATTCTGCCTTAAAACAACAACAACATCAATAAAAACAACAACAACAACAACAACAACAACAACAACAACAACAACAACAACAACAACAACAACAACAACAACAACAACAACAAAAACGCTTAAAATAAAAGCAAACAACAAAACATGTAACACGTAAAAAAAAGTACCCCTTTGTTGTTCGATATTATTTAATTAAAAAAGCCACTTCTTTACATAATAGGCTACCAATGTCATTGAAGTTAAATTTATCTAACCGAGTGTATGGTTTGAGCACATACCACATTTGATCAATGTCAACGAGTTTCGCGCCAGGTTTCCAGATTCCTACGCCTAAAACATAAAAAAAATAAATCACGTGTTCACAATTTTGCGTAATTATTGTTCTTTCACTATTCGTAAGAGGGGAAATGTACGGCACAATTATACTACAAATGTAAAATGTTTCTTTGATATGTGTGTGTGTGTGTGTGTGGGCGTATTCACTCCTTTCCCTAGGCCGCATATTTTAACCCCACCCATAGCGGACAGTTTTCGTTCTTCGCTCCGCAGAGCATTCGCTCTTTTATCTTCCAAACGAGATAAAGATAATTGCACACAACGTAAATAAAAGAAAACAATGACATACACCATATGTCTTGATCGTCGAAGCAACACATCCTTAACGTTCTCTCTTTTACAAGAAACAATAACCTTTATATTTTATTTTTGGTGCGTTGTCTTAGATAGATGCATTCTTTTCTTTGTCTTCGTTTTATTGAAGCATAAGCGCCGTGCACACCTTTCGAATAATGTTTTAAAGAAAACTTTATTAGCCTCTCTTTATTTTGTTACCGTTTTGGCTTTTTATCGTGTTAGTTTGAAATCACAACCCCCATCTGTTTTCTTGTTACTTTCCCTCTCTCTGCTTGTCTTCTACAAAATCCCAAATTCTAGGACTTACCATTCCTTCTCGTAGCCTAGCTCTGTTTTACATAATTATAATGGTCTATTTTACATAATTATAATGGTCTTTCGTAGCTCCTAAGCTCTTTCTTTATGCTTTTCTTTATATATCAACAATTCTCTCATTTAGATAATTATTTTCTTTACTCGTTTCTCATTTTATTCATACACCTCTTTCTTCTATCGCTCATTTTTGTAATGTAGGTATAGATATTATATCTCTGTTTCAGAGCCTGCCTGCTCTGTCTTTTCCTCTCTAGCTTTGCCTCTCTCTATACATTCATCTAATACTTTCATACTTTGTCCATCAAGAGAGAGAGAGAGAAGAAGAGAGAGAGAGAGGAAAAGAGAGAGAGAGGGAGAGAGGAAGAGAGAGTGAGAGAGAAAAAGAGTCTCCGTATAGTATCATCTTTGAAATAAAAAATTTAAAAAAAATCTAGGAGACGTCCAATCAATTAAGAGCTCCACCATTTTTTCTGACCACAAAATATAAACAAATAGACAAATAGTAAGATAGCATCGCTGAAAAAGATCCATGCTTCATGTGCTGGGTTCTAAAAATAGACCTCGCCCCTAATCCGCATGAATTAATTGGATTATACTTTAGTTGAGTTTGGTTCATCAATATTATTTTCGCTGCGATACTTACATACAGTTGTTGAGAAGGAAGAGAAACGGGCCAAATATTCCTGTAACGTTGGTGTTGTAATAATATTGAGTGAGGGTTGGTTGGTTGGTTGGTTTAACGTCCAACAGCAGCACTATATAGGCTATATTGTGGACGGGTCCCAAGACGGACGTCTGACAATTTTATGTGTTGCCACACACGAGACAGGGCGGGAATACCATGACTCCTGTCTCAGCCGATAGAGATAGAAGAAATAACTGAACATGGTGAGGCTGGGAAAGAAGTGTTGAGAGTGAGAACAATACAGACATACATACTCATAGAATGCCTATAGATATGTATAATACTGATGGTAGATGAAAGACAAGGAAATAATTTATGGAAAACGCAGGAACTGTAGTTTCTAAATATTTCTATACCTTTTTTTTTACTTGATGTGTCAGAATCAAACTGTTCAGTAGAGACAATGAACTAAAAGATGAGACAAATAAACTTGCCGATATTGACAAATAAACTAGAAGATGGTACAAAAAAAACAAACAATAAGACAAATAAACTAAAAGATTTGACAAGTAGACTTTCACAACAAAAAAACAACAACAAACGAACAAACGAAAAGTTATACTAACCTATGTTAAAATGGCTGTTGATTGGATTGTTTCTCTGTTGGTACCTTCCAACACGTACATGCTATAAAGGTGTACCAAACCATTGACTTATTGCTATTTAATTACTTTCCGGAAGATAAGAGCGCCTTTGGTGTTTAGTTTCTCACAGTATTTGGGGAAAAGAAGTACCGGATGCAACAACAGCTGTCTAGGAAAAGAAAAAAAAACTTTGAGAGGGTTTAAGAGATTTACGAAAGTTAATGGTAATGAGTGACTGAAGGAAAGAGGGATTAAAGAGAGGGTTAGAGGAAAACAGATGGAATGAGTGGGGGATAGAGTGTGGACTAGGGGGCCGTAAAGTATGTATGAAATAGATTGTGAAAAAAAATAGAGGGAATATATTTAACATCAAATCCAACTGCGGAGAAGAGTAATTTGTGTATAAGAAGAACCGATTTAAAAAAAACGATTATATTTTTATACAGATCTGATTTTGGAAAACGCATAATTATATTGCATCTATGTTTTGTGTTGTTTTGTTTCTTTGTTTGATGTTGTTGCTGTTGTTGTTGTTGTTGTTGTTGTTGTTGTTGTTTTTGTTGTTGTTGTTGTTAATGTTGTTATTTTTGTTTTTTTTGGGGCGTTTTTTTTTTCGTTTTTTTTAAGGAGGGGTAAAAGAGTGACTCCACACACAAAATAGTATACTCGAAATTCTTGTTTTTCATGCGTATTTCTGATTGTAACTCTACTTGTGAGTACGATCTAGAAAAGGAAGCCTAGGATGATAAAAAAAAAAAAAAAGAAAGAAAGAAGAACTACACCACACCTGTTCCGGAAGGGAGGGGCCAAATGTTAAATTTGTGGAAAGGTTGAATCGATGGGGGTGCTTGAGACTTGGCAGTAAGGCTGGCCCTTGGCTAGCGACTCGGTAAACTGGGGGGGGTTGTTGTTGTTTTTTTTGGGGGAAGAGGGGTTATAGGGTGGGTCCACACACAAAATAGTGTACCCGAAGGTCTTGTGTTTTCAAGCGTACTTCTGATTATAACACTACATGTGAGTATGATGTAGAAAAGGAACCTGGGATGATAAAAAAAAAGGAAGAAAGAAGAACCACACCACACCTGTTCCGGAAGGGAGGGGCCAAATGTTAAATTTGTGGAAAGGTTGAATCGATGGGGGTGCTTGAGACTTGGCAGTATGGCTGGCCCTTCGCTAGCGCCTCGGTAAACTCTCAAGAGACATCACTACAGAGGGTTTGAATCCATGCCAGGTGATATCAGTTGACGTATAAATATAGATATTGTCGAACTATCTCCCCAACTCTACGAAGAAAAAAATATTCGATACGTATGTTTTGTGCTGTACCTTGTACCTATGATGTGCTATTTTTTTTTATTTGTTTACCCAGCAATTAATTATTTTGCCGGTTTAACAAAATTGCGAACATAAACCTTTTATGTAAAATATATTATATAAAAAAGTATCATCCTAAAAAGTAACATTATGCCTGAGCCAAAAAAAAAAAAAAAGATATACAGTATACCTTCGGTAAAGTCACTATTCAAGACTGTAGTAATCGACCTCAAGTAGTAAGTAACTAAACTTAGATCCCTTACTAAGGGTAGTCTTAAATTGTAAATAAAAAAAAACAACCTTAGTCTGGGATATAAGATTAGAACACTGCTTACTTACTAATCATTGTGATAATATTTCAGTATTACTGGTAGTTAAAGAGTAGTCATGTTCAATGGTTATACTTTGCAGCCATGATATAACACAATATTGTATCAGAGAATTAAATGCGGAAAGAGGATAGAGATAGATAGAGGGTTTGGAGAGTGTGTGTGTGTGAGAGAGAGAGGAAATAGAGAAGAAACAGAGATAGATAGATATATAAGTATCATCCTGAAAGTAACATTAGACTTGAACAAAACACTAAGCCAAAAAATAAAAAATAAAGATTTACTGTATACCTTCGATAAAGTAACTATTCAAGACTGTAGTAACCGATCTGAAGTAGTAAGTAACTAAATTAACCTTAGTCTGGGGTATAAGATTAAAACACTGCTGTACTTACTAATTTGTGTGATATTTCAGCAGTATGGTAGTTAAAGCGTAGTTATGTTCAAGGCTTATACTTCTCAACCATAATAATCATGGTCATCGTTGTAAGAGAAATCAGAATTGGGAGAGAGGAGAGAGATAGAGAGAGGAGAGGGGGAGTGTGTGTGAGAGAAAGCTAGAGAAAGAGAGAGGGGAAATAGGGAAGAAACAGAGATTGGTAGATAAATAAACAAATAGAAAGATAGATCAAAAGATAAATAGATAGATAGATAGATAGACAGACAGACAGACAGACAGACAGACAGACAGACAGACAGACAGACAGACAGACAGATAGACGGACAGACAGACAGGTAGGTAGGTAGGTAGGTAGATAGGTAGGTAGGTAGGTAGGTGGGTAGGTAGGTAGGTAGGTAGATTGATAGACAGATAGATAGATAGATAGATAGATAGATAGATAGATAGATAGATAGATAGATAGATAGATAGATAGATAGAAAGATAGATAGAGAGTAAGGGAGATAGAGAGAGGAAGAGGCAATCATGCAGAATTAGGATTGTGGGAAACCGATCAGAAAACAATTTTCTAATTATTTTTTATGCGCAAACACTTTTCCGTCACTATCAATTACTGTTTGTTGTTTTTGTTTCCTTTTGTTTTCATTATATTATTTTATCCACGTAATAATGATGAATTTTGCGTAACCAAAATGTCAAGAGTATAATATTATTCCTTACAACAATAAAGGATAGCTCTCTCTCTGTCTCTCTCTGTCTCTCTCTGTCTCTCTCTGTCTCTCTTTCTCTTTCTCTTTCTCTCTCTCTGTCTGTCTCTCTCTTTCTCTCTCTCTCTCTCTCTCTCTCTCTCTTGCAGTCTCCTAATTCTCAAGGCTGTTCATATAGGGGTCTCTCAACGCAAAAATAAACGTTAATTCTCTACGTCATAGCATTACATGATTGTAATACTGACTGAGGAGGATAAATAAACGCGCTTCTAATAGGTCTTGTACAATTAGTTACAGAAATAAACCTAACTGCTCGCAGCGCCTTGCAAGAGTATTTTGTTTAGACCACACGAAGAAATCTACTAGGACCTAGATCTAGTTGTTTTGGTTTTGTTTGGGGTTTTTTTGGTCCGCCACTTTTTGCCAGTCTTGTTGGCAAAACTTACGTGTCGCACAGTTTAAAAGTTTGGCATTAGTTTGATACTTAATTTTGAGTTGCTGTATATGTTACAGTAGTTTTATTGTTTCAATGCCCGATGCGTTGGTTGGTTTTATTTTTTAAAGTAAATGTCTTGTTGTTAGTGACGTTTTGAAAAAGTGAAACTACAGGTTATCTTAACTTGCCCCTTTGGACCAGTCGCAAGGGATGAAGATAAATTTGTATTATATTTAAATGAATAAACGGTTAAGTGTAAAAATTTCACCAATTTTGTAGGAGAAAACTGTTTTGGCATTAGATGCAAGAATAGAGGCATGTTTTAGTGTGTATTGACCATACGAGCAAAAGTGAATATCTTAACTACTTGCACTTGTTTGAACCCTTTCCTGTTCGGAATCTAAGTTCTATTTATGGCTAATTCATATGCATTATATATACATTATTTTACAACTTTGTAATAGGGCTACAATCAACCAGTCTCCACTCTTTAAAGAGAGATAATTATAATCATTATTAAAGTGATCATGCATAAACGACTCTAGCACAGAAACTGTTTTATACCGCATACACATAGACCAATAAAGCATCGTGCAGCATCTGTGCTGGTATTGGGGGCGTACTGACTCAAGTGGTAGAGCGTTGGTCTCACGATCAGGAGGTCCGCAGAACTAATCCTACTATCAGCAGATTTAATTTTTTGTCCGATGTTCGTCCCATGTAACTGGTTTGGTTGGTGTCAGTATAATGTGACCGGCTGAGACAGGAGACGTGGTATCTCCGCCCTGCCTCGTGTGTGACAGCACACAAAATTGTCAGACGTCAGTCTTGGACCCCCCAGGGGAAACTAGGAGACTTTAAACTCGGAGAGAGGGAGAGAACTCTCTCCCTCGCTCTATAGAGAACTGCAGTACCGTTTTCTTTAGAAGCTGTAGAGCCATAAAATATTATATATACACATTTCATACAGTTTTGTGGTAGCTCGTTTGGTAGCTGTTAATATCATCCCCCCTGCCTGCATTTTAAATTAAGAAGGACATTCCTGAAATAACAGCAGTTCTTACAAGCAAATGAAACACGCAATGTTATTGTTTTTATACTACCCGTATCTCGGCAGTACACACTACTTAATTTTTATACAGACTGTCGTTTTGTTGTCGCTGTTTTTTTGTTTTTGTGTGTGTGTGTGTGTGTGTGTGTGTTTTGTGATGGAACATCTGGACCCTGGTAAATGTGCCTGCTGCGAACTTACCTATTACGGGGTAGCTGGAGCAAGCGGTAGAGTGTTGTGATCCCAACTGTGAGGTGTCCGGATCGAACCTTTAATAGAAAAAATGTATTTGTGGGTTTCTTTCCCTACTTGTTTGGTTCGGTATTAGTATAAATAGCATACAGGAAAACAGGAGTCACTGCCCCTCGCACTGTCTCTTTGTGGGGGCAAGTAAAATTTTCTGACGTTACTCTTGGGACCTCTTCCGATATAGCATAGCTGTTAACGGTAAACCAACCGATCGGCGAGCTTAGTTATAGAAAAAAGATAATCATGTTTCTTTACAGCGCAGATTGATATTTTTGTAATACACCACGGATTACAATTTATTTGCAAAATCGGATAGAAGCTTTTCTACTTAGCCGTTCGTCACTATTTTATAATGTTTTACCTCATTTCTAATTTTTTTTAACTCGTTAATATTTCAGAGGTGAAATAGACATTATTTATGCAATTGGGGTGACGCAATGTTTGCTTAACATATAATGTTTCCATTAAATGCATGTCAGCTATAAGCATAAAGCGTGCCACTACATAATACAAGACTAGCGTTCAACATTAACAATATTCGCTCTTCTTTGGAGCTTACTGTATAAATTAAAATTGCACTTAGTAGCACACTGCAACTTTGTTTTTGAGATGATAAAACGCTGAAAATAGGAGGCACGAGAACAACAGGGCGTTGTGGTAGAGATATTATTGAGACTCTACAGTTTGTTGTTTCTTTAGATCTAATCTGTGCCACAGAAAACTTTCTACCTGACTTTCACTTGAAGCCGAATCAACTGTGAGAGAGAAGGAACGAGAAGGAGAAGGGAGAGAAAGAGAGAGGGGCGGAGAAAGGGAGGGAGATAACGAAATAAATAGGAATAAAATAAACAGAGAGATGTGAGAGAGATAAAAAGCAAAAATGAAAAAGAAAGAAAGAAGAAAAAAAATAAGAAAATAGAGGGCATAGAGAGATAGCTAGATTAATATAGAGATAGAGAGAGAATGGTCATTGGCAGAGATAGAGAGGAACGGATCGCCTGGGATAAATGAAACGCAAACAAAACCGCATAAAATGTATTTTTCGCTTCTTGCGAAATCTGATAAAGGGCAGCACAGTGGGGAGTTGGCTCTGAGGATGATCTGTTGTTACTTCAGACTGTCCCTCCTTCAAGGATCCTGTAAGAGATTTCATCGGTAGAGACAGTGCCTCATGCTCATCTCTAGATTAAAGTCTATGTTGTTGTTGGGTTGTTGATGTTGTGTGCTTTTTTGTTTGTTATTTGTATAACCATTAAATATTCTTTGAGAGACGGATTTGTTATTATAATATGTCAGACAGAAAAATTCCCCAATAACGGTTTATTTTTTATCGCTAATTCCTGCAGCGTATATTTTATATTAAAATACTTTCTTGCTGTTGCTGTTTCGTTATTGTTACGGATATCAACGAAGTTTGTCTCACCCTATTTCTTTTCTCTCTCTCTCTCTCTCTCTCTCTCTCTCTCCCCTCCTCTTCCTCTCTCTCTCTCTGTCTCTCTCTCTGTCTCTCTCTCTCTCTCTCTCTCTCTCTCTCTCTCTCTCCCTCTCTCT
>RQTK01000065.1:314103-380316 GCA_003991915.1 Elysia chlorotica | reverse complement strand
CTGGCAATTTATCAAATTTTACCGGCAAATCGAACGCACCTTTTGTTCCATGAGTTTTCACCCGAATCTCACGTTCCCACACTGCTCCATCAGAATAGACTGTAGGTTTCGCGATCCAAAGAATGATAACGAATAACGATATGGCGTCGCAGGGACACTAAAGTTTCTGGTCGCTCATTGGCTGCGTAAGTCTAGGAAAGGGCTAGGATTGGATGTACTTATTGCAGGTTCTGATTCACTTACCTATCGTCTTCGTTGTTATCAATGGCTCCGTCAACGCAAGGCATCTACTGGCGATATCCTAGGTCTAGAACAGTTGGTGCGGTTTGTCTTTGGGATTCTGAGATGCTGAGGGCGGTGAGTCATTCCCCACAACAACAAACAGGTTTCAGCACCTAACCACGTAGATTCGTAGATCTAGACCTTGAAGGTGTTTGTAGTCTTGTTGCGTCGTTTAGGGGTTAACAGTACCGAGGTGGGGTGGAATTGGCTCACAATCAAATAACTGTTTTTGCGTGTGGAGGATTTGGCAAGATTTGCCGTGCCTGCTGAGTAGCTAGGATCTTCTCGTCTTGTTTTACAGTAGGCCTAATTTGTTTATTGCATCAGTGTTCCGGTCTGGTATTTCTTGTTTAAACAACAATTTAGCTTAGCTTTAGCTTGGCTTCCAACGATAAAAACAGGTTTTGTAAAAGGTATATGATATGACTATTACTTTTGTTGTTGTTATTGTTGTTGTTGTTGTTGTTGTTGTTGTTGTTGTTGTTGTTGTTGTTGTTTTGGTTGTTGCTTTTCTTGTTGCTGTCGTTGTTGTTGTTGTTGCTGTTGTTGTTGCTGCTGTTGTTGTTCTTGCTACGTTTTATTATTTTTTGTTTTTCTTGTCCAGCGTTATTTTTGTTGTTGTTGATGATGATGATGATGATGATGATGATGATGATGATGATGATGATGATGATGATGATGATGATGATGATATAATTATAGTCTCTGGTTATAGCAAACTAAGAGGAAAACAATTATGATAAATATATACTTACAATTGTGTGTGTTATCCACAGAAACCAGTGGGCCACATGTCCAACTTCCCCAGTAACGGGCAGAGGTGTCTCAAGTGTCATGACCGATGCCCTGGTCTGGAGTTACACTATTTCAGGTCAGTTCATTACCAGTAGAGAATTGGCCTTCCAATTGGGAGGTCCACGGTTTAAATCCAACGAGCGGTCATAAATATGTACCCAATTTCGTCCCCTACAGTAACTGGTTGAGTCGATGTCAGGAAAATATGACCGACATAGATAGAAGTCATGGTATATTGGCACTGTCTGTTTGTGGTAGCTCGTAAAATTGTCAGGCGTTAGTCTTGGGACTCGTCCACAATATAACCTATATAGTTTTGACTCTGGACGCCAAGCTTACAACTCAATTCAACTTAACTTGGTTGACACAATATCAGTTTGGTTCAAATAAAATTAGTACAAAGACTAAGGAGGTTGGTGGGCGAAATCGTGCTATGAAAATACCAGGGAAAACCTAGGAGATAAAAATTACAACACTGAAGACAGGCCAGACCTTTCTAGCCTTTCAGCTTAGGAGATAAAAAAATAACATTGACGAGAGAACTACTTCCGCTGATAAAAACAGCAACAAAAAAACTTGCTGCACAATCTTCTACAAGAGCAAGGAGACAAGTGTGTTACAACGGTTTCGTCGTAAGGCATCCATCAGGGCAACCTGTGGGACGTTAAACCCAGAGATAGAGAGAGAGAGAGAGAGAGAGAAAGAAAGAGCGAGAAAAAGACAGTGCAGGTAAGTCCTGAGACAGAGAGATAGCGTCTATAGTTACCTTGCAAAAATGAGCGATAGAAGAAAGAGGACGTGTAAGAATAAAATGAAAAACGACAAAAGAAAATATCTAAATGAGATCGTTGTCGATAGATGGAGAAAAGCTTAAAGAAAGAACCTAGGAGCTACAAAAGACCATTATAAGTATGTAAAAAAGACCATTATGACTACGTAAAATAAGCTGCGAAAAGCAATGGTAAGCTGATAATTTGGAATTTTGTAGAAGATAAGCAGAGAGAGGGAAAGTAACAAGAAAACAGATGGGGTTGTGATTTCAAACAAACACGATAAAAAGCCAAAACGGTAACAAAATGAAGAGAGGCTAATACAGTTTTCTTTAAACATTATTCGAAAGGTGCGCACGGTGCCTAGATGGTTCAATAAAACGAAGACAAAGAAAAGAATACATCTATCTATGACAACGCAACAAACTCTCTCTCTCTCTCTCATGCCCGTTATGCCTCATGGCATGTAGGGCAGCAACAAAGGATCTCCACTCCTGTCTGTTCTGGGCCAGCCTTTGCACCGAATTCCACGTGTGCTTCATGGTCCTCAGCTCGCTCTCCACTGTGCGCCTCCAGGTGTTTTTAGGCCGCCCCCTCTTTCTTCTCCCCTCCGGTGTCCAGTGAAGGGCTGTACGGGTGATGTTGCCCTGTTCCTTTCGCATGACATGTCCTAGCCATCTCCATCGCCTTTGCATGATGATGGTATCCATGCATAGCTGGTTGCACCGGGCGAGTACGCAACAAAAATGAAACATAAAGGTTACTCTTTCTAGTGAAAGAGAGAAAGTTAAGGATGTGTTGCTTCGACAGTCAAGACATATGGTGCGTGTCATTGTTTTCTTTTATTTACGTTATGTGCAATTATCTTTATCTCGTTTGGAAGATAAAAGAGCGAATGCTCTGCGGAGCGAAGAACGAAACGAAAAGTGATAAACAAAAGTGTCCACTATGGGCGGGGTTAAAATATGCGGCCTGGGGAAAGGAGTGAATACGCCCACACACACACACACACACACACACACACACACACAACACACACACACACACACATACGTGTTTCGACGACGTTATCTGGACAGCCCCCAAAAACAGCATTAGGCGGACAATGAAATTTTTAAATATCTCAATTATTTGTTTATTAAATTAGCTCAAACTTGTTTTATATCATCCTGAGCATATGTTCCTTCTGCCATTAAAGTTTGAAAACAATATGACAACTTTGCAGTTTTCATGTTTTCTTACTAACATTGTCAGGACATTGTGTAAATCTGTGTCAAACCACAGACATTAACTGGCCACCTAGGCATGATACACAGATTGTGTATAAGTAAAGTATAGAGCAACATTAAATGGACATCTGGTGAACTATTGATTTGTTTAATTTACACCACAATCTCTAATCCACTACCCTCTTCCCCGTCTCTCTCTGTCTCTCGCTCTTTCTCTCCCTCTCTCTCTCTCTCTCTCTCTCTCTCTCTCTCTCTCTCTCTCTCTCTCTCTCTGATGTTAATATGAAAACACACACAAAAGAAAATGAAACCGACAAAAAAACTTTATTTAAACTTGCAAAAATAAGAATATGCGTAGAAATGACAGAACAAAGAGAACTAAATAAAATAAAATCAGAAAGATTAAAAGAAACTATAAAGCCATAAGTGACCTCACTGGTACAATCAAATACTTTATTTGATTTCCTGAAGTAATAGTGATAGAATTGAAATGTTTCTATCATTTAAAAAGAAAATTAAATTGTTCATACAAATTCAGTTTTATTTTGTTTCAATGATTTGTATTAGACTACAGTCACATTGACTAAATTTTCACAAAAGTTTAGCACCTATTGTAAGGAATATTATATCTGTATGTGCATGTATTTCTCAGTGAACTTTCATTCCAGAGAGAGACAGAGAGAGAGAGAGACAGAGAGAGAGAGAGAGAAAGAGAGAGAGAGAGAGAGTATATACATACATACATACACACACACATACATACATACATACATACATACATACATACATACATACATACATACATACATACATACATACATACATACATACATAAATACATAGACAGACAAATAGATAGATACGTACATTTTTGTTGTTGTTGTTGTTGTTGTTGTTGTTGTTGTTGTTGTTGTTGTTGTTGTTGTTGTTGTTGTTGTTGTTGTTGTTGTTAATGTTGCTGCTGCTGTCGTTGTTCATTGTGTCGATGCTCCTGATTTTTTTAAATGTTTGTTTTAAACATTTCCTCGTATGTTTTTCGATTCATATTTCTGGTTTTTGTTTGTTTGATTTTTGGGTTGCTTTTTACGGTTTTCAATCTTCGTGATTCTTTAGTTGAAGCAAACAAACAAACCGTATGAAACATGTAGGCGGTTTTAGAAGAAAAAAAAACTTCCCCCTTTAAAAGTGGCCTGTCAACGCATCATGAGCAGTCATCATCGGCGCGGAAGGGGGGGTCTGGAACAGACCAACGCTCGCCGCATCTTCGTGGATGCGGCGACAGAGGTTTTTTGTTCCAGACCGAGCGGCAGTTGAGTGTCTACACCTGGACGCGCGTGAGGCTCCGGTCTGAGACGGCTATAAGAGCGTCTCGCTGGCGGACAGTCCACCTTTTCAAGCCCAGGTCCGCCACGCCGGGTCGCCGCGCTCACAACTCAGGATCTGTAGGGGTAGATCGCTCCATCCTCCTATCACCCACAACACAATTCTAAATACAGGAAAATTGTAGTGAGGAACGTAGCCCCAGCGCTAGGCAAACTCAAATCTTACAGTGCAAAGTTGAAAACAGATCCTGACAACTTAGTGCTTTAGATACTCCCCCTCATCCTGGCAGCAGAGTGAGTACAGTCATTCTGATAGCAGAGTACAGTCATTCTGATAGCAGAGTACAGTCATTCTGATAGCAGAGTACGGTCATCCTGATAGCAGAGTACAGTCATTCTGATAGCAGAGTACAGTCATTCTGATAGCAGAGTACAGTCATCCTGATAGCAGAGTACAGTCATTCTGATAGCAGAGTACAGTCATTCTGATAGCAGAGTACAGTCATTCTGATAGCAGAGTACAGTCATTCTGATAGCAGAGTACAGTCATCCTGATAGCAGAGTACGGTCATCCTGATAGCAGAGTACAGACATCCTGATAGCAGAGTACAGTCATTCTGATAGCAGAGTACGGTCATCCTGATAGCAGAGTACGATCATCCTGATAGCAGAGTACAGACATCCTGATAGCAGAGTACGATCATCCTGATAGCAGAGTACAGACATCCTGATAGCAGAGTACGATCATCCTGATAGCAGAGTACAGACATCCTGATAGCAGAGTACGATCATCCTGATAGCAGAGTGTCATCCTGATAGCAGAGTACGATCATCCTGATAGCAGAGTACGGTCATCCTGATAGCAGAGTACAGACATCCTGACAACAGAGTACAGACCAGCAGCTGTTGGCATCCACGACCAGGCAGCGCCCAAACTCCGGCCCCGATCTACGTTTTCTACGTTTCGCTTCCACCGCTGTCAGGCGCCGCGCTGAGTTTCTAGAGGTAGGCCTAAGTTTAGAAGCAAAATTTAGCACGAGTTTTAGATCTGTTGGCTTTCCAAAACAGTTTCGATTGTTGTTTCTTTTCCACTATTCTATCCTTATTGGAAAGAACGTGTATAAAATATTTGGCTGTGACCAGTTCACATATTATTCAGAAACATTTCAATCAGCTACAATTGTACTGTTCTTTTTACTTTATACTATTTCAATGCTTAGTTTGCAGCTGTAGCGCCCATACCTTTGCTGTAGGGTTGGGATACACTAGATCAAAAGCTGATGCAGCTGTCACAGTGGGGAGGTATGTAGGAGACTATGTTGACCCTGTGTTTTAGATACCTTGTCAAAAAGAGAATTGATGTTTGAAATTTTGGGATTTTTTCTCTACATTTTCTTCTCAGTTTGCTATTCTTTACAAAGCCGTATTAGGTTAAGGCTATGAGGAACTGCTTATAGCTCCTATTTTGTTTGCATCCAACACTTGCACTATGATCTCACCAGTTATCCCAGCGATTCATGTTTGACAGGCAGGAAAGCCACAGTGTCATGTTATAGTAAACATTGTGCTCTGTGTTTGCGCCCCGTGTTCCTGTGGTGACTAGAAGAGTTGCGCCGCTTGGCATTAGTCTCCCCTGCGCAGGCACGTTTGCCTTTGGGGACAGTTCAGCCCACAATCAGAGCTTAATTATGTCTCCAAGCGAGTCCTGCAGCTCTGAGTGGAATGACAATCTCTACATAAGCTTGATTATGGCAGGTCCTACATGTTGGGGAGACCGAGTGAACCAAGCGTAGAGTGCGCGGCTCCTAAAAGCAGGGGTGGGGTTCCATCTCTGATCATGGCGCCTTGGTGCCTTCTGGCTGGGTCCAAGTCTTTGTTTATTTTAACCAGCAGAGCCAGAAGTCCAGGTATTGCTCCATTCGGGTATTCTCCCTTTTGTATCAGTGAGACAGCCCGTAAAAGTTGTGAGACTTGATAAGACAAAGCTGTGATTAGTAAGTAACAGACGTTCGCTCCCAAAATGTTAAGACTCTAGTCACCTGCAATGTAAATGTTTGGGAAAATTTTATTCAAAGAGTGTTTTTCAACAGTTATTTTTCATTAGCTTGCGCTGCATGTTTTGGGCACCATTGGCCGTCGACAGTTGTGCACGATTGGGATGTCTTCGTTTCAAATTCAGGCTAGGACAAGTACAAAGACATTTTATCAGATTCCGTCGCCTACTGGTTGTATGAGTAAAATATGATCGTCTAAGATAGGAGTCCCGCTATCTACACACTGTCTCTGTGTAGCAGCACGTTGCATCAAATGCAGTTAATCTTGACACCCGCCCTAGTGGGGATACAGCCCTTCTATAGCATACCTAGTGGGGATACAGCCCCTCTATAGCATACCTAGTGGGGATACAGCCCTTCTATAGGATACCTAGTGGGGATACAGCCCTTCTATAGGATACCTAGTGGGGATACAGCCCTTCTATAGGATACCTAGTGGGGATACAACCCTTCTATAGGATACCTAGTGGGGATACAGCCCTTCTATAGGATACCTAGTGGGGATAAAGACCCTCTATAGGATACCTAGTGGGGATACAGCCCTTCTATAGGATACCTAGTGGGGATAAAGCCCCTCTATAGGATACCTAGTGGGGATACAGCCCTTCTATAGGATACCTAGTGGGGATAAAGCCCCTCTATAGGATACCTAGTGGGGATACAGCCCTTCTATAGGATACCTAGTGGGGATAAAGCCCCTCTATAGGATACCTAGTGGGGATACAGCCCTTCTATAGGATACCTAGTGGGGATAAAGCCCCTCTATAGGATACCTAGTGGGGATACAGCCCTTCTATAGGATACCTAGTGGGGATAAAGCCCCTCTATAGGATACCTAGTGGGGATACAGCCCTTCTATAGGATACCTAGTGGGGATAAAGCCCCTCTATAGGATACCTAGTGGGGATACAGCCCTTCTATAGGATACCTAGTGGGGATAAAGCCCCTCTATAGGATACCTAGTGGGGATACAGCCCTTCTATAGGATACCTAGTGGGGATACAGCCCTTCTATAGGATACCTAGTGGGGATACAGCCCTTCTATAGGATACCTAGTGGGGATACAGCCCTTCTATAGGATACCTAGTGGGGATACAGCCCTTCTATAGGATACCTAGTGGGGATACAGCCCTTCTATAGGATACCTAGTGGGGATACAGCCCTTCTATAGGATACCTAGTGGGGATACAGCCCTTCTATAGGATACCTAGTGGGGATACAGCCCTTCTATAGGATACCTAGTGGGGATACAGCCCTTCTATAGGATACCTAGTGGGGATACAGCCCTTCTATAGGATACCTAGTGGGGATACAGCCCTTCTATAGGATACCTAGTGGGGATACAGCCCTTCTATAGGATACCTAGTGGGGATACAGCCCTTCTATAGGATACCTAGTGGGGATACAGCCCTTCTATAGGATACCTAGTGGGGATACAGCCCTTCTATAGGATACCTAGTGGGGATACAGCCCTTCTATAGGATACCTAGTGGGGATACAGCCCTTCTATAGGATACCTAGTGGGGATACAGCCCTTCTATAGGATACCTAGTGGGGATACAGCCCTTCTATAGGATACCTAGTGGGGATACAGCCCTTCTATAGGATACCTAGTGGGGATACAGCCCTTCTATAGGATACCTAGTGGGGATACAGCCCTTCTATAGGATACCTAGTGGGGATACAGCCCTTCTATAGGATACCTAGTGGGGATACAGCCCTTCTATAGGATACCTAGTGGGGATACAGCCCTTCTATAGGATACCTAGTGGGGATACAGCCCTTCTATAGGATACCTAGTGGGGATACAGCCCTTCTATAGGATACCTAGTGGGGATACAGCCCTTCTATAGGATACCTAGTGGGGATACAGCCCTTCTATAGGATACCTAGTGGGGATACAGCCCTTCTATAGGATACCTAGTGGGGATACAGCCCTTCTATAGGATACCTAGTGGGGATACAGCCCTTCTATAGGATACCTAGTGGTCTATCTATCTATCTATCTATCTGTCTATCTATCTATCTATCTATCTATCAATCTATCTCTCCATCCCTCCCTTTCTTTTTCTCTGTCACTACCGTAATTATCTTTCTATTTAGATCTCTAGCCATCTAGCTATTCATTTATCTGTCTATCTCTTCCGCTCTTTCCTAATTTTTCCCCCTTATCACTTTTTGTATCTCAAGGTCCCCATTGCATCACCTGTTGTTTGTGTGCTTTTTCTTTCTGTCCGTCTGTCTGTCTGTCTCTCTCTCTCTCTGTCTCTCTCTCACTCTCTCTCTCTCTCTCTCTCTGTCTCTCTCTCTCTCTCTCTCTCTCTCTCTCTCTCTCTCTCTCTCTCTCTCTCTCTCTCTCTCTCTCTCTCTCTCGCTACTAGCTCGCCCTCCCCCTGCTCTCAGTCGCGCTGAAAACCATGACGTTTATTATTCCTGAAAGTGAAACGAAGTAACAGATCCTAAACAGTTTGATGCACATTAATTTTCTGTAGTCTGCGTTAGACACTGAAGCAACACGACGCGATGATTTGCACGAAAATCACGACAAACAAAAAACAAATCAATTCCGCAGTCAATTTTGTTAGACGGATTATCAGACTGGAAGTCAGGCCTGCTTCATCATGACTGCGAATCCGCGTCACGTGACATCTTTTCCAAGAAATATGTCGACTAAAACCCATATTTCCTCATAAAGCATCATTTGCAGGTTTGTATCGAAAGGTAGTTTGTTTACAGGGAAAACTGAGTTGGTATGACCGCTTGACATTGAAATACTGACGCGTTGTAACTTCAGCTATTGGCAGTGTTTTAGGAGAGCCCCAACACCCAACGAAAAGATTTTGAAAAGGTGATGACTTCAAATGAGGGGGTTGGGGGGGGGGGTATTAGGGGGAGCCATAGATATATAAAGGGAAGTTATATACATGTATGGGGGGAGCTTGTAAAGGCGCGACTGGGTCGAACACTCGGGCTCTGCGTGCTACACAATATTACAATTATTATTCATGTTATTAAGACTTCCAAATGACGGAATCGAGACGCCAATTAGTCGGGTGTGTCGGGCGCTCGACTCGCAACGCAATTGAGCCATCGAACGCAAACCGAGGCTGCTCAGCTGAAACCATATCCAGCTACTCTCATGTCTGGCGTGCCTGGAGACTAATGATTCTGTAGATGTAACATTAACCAAACCCAGGTGGGCGTCTGTTCACAAGAGCGTACGTTGCTAGAGACCCACACCGGCTCGGACCCGACGGTTCCCGTTTCACTGAAAACCTTTGTACAAGAGCGTTCATCCATAGCCGCTCTGTCTGATCCTAAGGCACAAAATGGCCACTCTTCTGCGTAAAAATTATAGTACAAAATATAGTGTCTGCGGCTCTTTGTATTATTTTTAAGCAGAGGTCTGAATAACTAAAACACTGCTCTAAACAGTATTCGTACAAGTCCGTATTCGCAATAAAGTTTGGGTATACATGTACTGCAAACGTACAGCCAGTTCGAATATGAGTTTTACTGTGTAAAACGAATTTTGTTTAAAAAAACAGACAGACAAAGGCAAAAAAAAAGATACGAAAGACAAGTACAGAAAAAAAATTAAACATAGTTTAGTTATACGGAGCTTTACTAACAAAGAAAATGTCTTGTTTAGATCTACGAAATTTCGAGCTATATAGTGTAACAAAATTATTAACAGACCAATAGCAGCACCACTACAATGAAGTGGCAATAGCAGCAGCAGCAGTAGCAACAGCAGTAGTAGTAGTAGTAGTAGTAGTAGTAGTAGTAGTAGTAGTAGGATATAATAAAACAAATTTCAATGTACCCCTCCCACAAAGGCCAATATTTATTATTAGCTCAATCGCTTTCCTCTTCCTTTTTGTTAAAGTAGCGCAACATAAAACGATGTGCTCTTTTGCACTTGATAGCGGCATTTCTAAAAATTTTATCACCCCAGACTGACCCTGTCGCTTAAAAACAAAGACAACTGACTCAGGAATAATCTAGAATCTAGATCTGAATTATTTGACCAAGAAGCATGACTCAACTGTATCATGAGCGAAATTTAATTGTGGAAGATCTAGATCTAGATTAGATCTATTACGATGGCAGGTGAGAAAAAGAGACGTCGTTTTAGACGGTCCAGATACTTAGCAGCAACACTCAATCCAAATCAAATCCCCTCAACCACACAATCACAAACATTACTTGATCAACCATCCACATCTAGGTCTACTGATACTGGTCGAAATCTAGATCTAGATCTACGACAAAGTGAAAACAGACATAGATCTAGATCTCCACAACGTAGACCCAGCTTCAGATCTGCTACACCACCACAACAAAAAGATAGACCCACACGGATTAGATCTAGATCTACATCAGCACTAACGCCTCCACCTGACATCAGCCAGGCAGCTTCTACAGTTACACTGCCAACTGCCCCAAACAATGACAATACAGCACTTGATCAACCATCCACATCAAGGCCTACTGATACTGGTCGAAATCTAGATCTAGATCTACGACAAAGAGAAAACAGACATCTAGATCTCCACAACGTAGACACAGCTTCAGATCTGCTACACCACCACAACAGAAAAGATAGGCCCACACGGATTAGATCTATATCTACATCAGCACTAACGCCTCCGCCTGACATCAGCCAGACAGCTTCTACAGTTATACTGCCAACTGCCCCAAACAATGACAATACATCACTTGATGAACCATCCACATCAAGGCCTAGTGAAACTGGTCGAAATCTAGATCTAGATCTACGACAAAGAGAAAACAGACACATATCTAAATCTCCACAATGTAGACCTAGATCTAGATTTAGATTTTGATACACCACCACAAGAAGCAGACAGACCAACACGGATTAGATCTTCATCACCACTGCCTTGGGTATTGATTTAAACTTTTAATTCCTCGAATTCACGGGCTTTCAACTAGTTAACTAAAAAAAAAAACTCAACTTTCTTCACGGTTGGCGCCTTTAAATTTTCTCACGTCTACATAATTCACTACAGTACCGCTCTTCATTAAATTTGGCGTGAATGTAGCTTTATTTTTCGTCGAGCACGATAGCACCTTTAGAATTCATAACTACTTACCGTTAATTTAAAAAAGAAAATCGAAACTTCGTGGTCCCCTTAATGTTAAAATTGGTTTTATCTTTTTTCAAAAAACAAAGCCACTGGGAATCGATTTTGAGACTAGTATGAGATGTGTTCCACAAGAAACATGGTAAATTTTTTCCCCACTTCATTCTATCCATTCCAATTTAGGCCTAAATGATGATAATTATTTTAAGGTATATAATTTCTTCATGTGTGAGCTTCATTTTTTAATGAAAACCTTTCTTCACGGTTAGCGCTTTTAAATTTGCACTGACAAAATCTATTTATAGTGTAAACATAATTATGATGGCCATGAATGTAAACAAACATAAAAAGGTAGCCTACTCTTTAACTGTGGATCGAGACGATATGAATATGATAGTTATTATGAAAATAAATTACTTTACTGTAGGTTATTCATATTGTCCAGATTGATGCTTCTACTATAACAGTAATATTGTTGCTGTTCTTGTACCTTTTGGACATGTACACACCACCCCGGAAGTTGTGCATGGTCGCCGAAAATAGACCAACAATACCACGTAAATACTATAAATAGATTGGCTACTTCTATGGGATATGTAGTGGTTTTGTCTGCATGGTCATATCATAGACTTTGGTTTATCTAAATCAACATCTAGATCTAAAGAGGCCTTATCTTGTTGACTTTTTATGCCTATTTATTTGTAGATCTATATAGGCTTAATCAGCTTGGATTGTTTGTCTTCCTAGGTCTAGATCTATCTTTATGCGAATGGAGAAAAGGTCATACTAACCATAGATCTATAATAAATCAATATTCTTGCATGCACTTTAATTCGAGCATGGGTCGCACATTTAAAAATTATTTTAAATGATCGTCACCATAATTGAATAAATTTACACAATCACTTGGTTTCCGTTCCCAGATTTGAACGAATGAATGCACTGTAATCCTAGGCTTATGCAAATCTTTTTGACTTCTGGTTGTAATTTCCCGAAACGTCCAACGGTACATTGTACTCCTTTGGTTTCCAATTCCTGGGATCTAGACCTCTAGGTCCAATCTTTTAATTGTTTGCTTAACTGCTGTTGTCCGCTTTCGCAGATTTTTACGGAGGCTTTTTGCGGTACATTGTACTCCTTTGGTTTCCAATTCCTGGAATCTAGATCTAGACCTCTAGGTCTAATCTTTTAATTGTTTGCTCAACTGCTGTTGTCCGGTTTCGCAGATTTTTACGGAGGCTCTTTGCTTTCTGATTCTGGGTTGCTGTCAGTGTAAGACCATACTCATCAACACTATTTTATGGCATCTTCTCTGTCTCTGCAAACAAACAAAAATAGACATTGTGTGTGTGTGTGGGTTCTGTTTTTTTAAATAACTTTTTGCTAAGCAGCTGCCGTTCCTCTCTGTTTAACGTTATGGCATATCCGATCCCGGATTGCTGTCAGCAGACTGAGTACGACCGAGCTCATGAAACATTAGTTCACTCAATTTTCCGTTCAAGGGACAGGATCTCAACTCGTGGTATTACAAATAATCACTTCGTTACAAACTGCCCGATATAGATATTGAAAACTATACGAGCCACTTCTCTAAAACTTTTGGCCATTTGTCGTTGCAGCTTCCACCAATTGTGACCAGAAACCTGAGTCTGATTTTTGGTATGCTATTTAAATATTTTTAGATCGGTATCATAATCATAATTGAGCCTATACAAGGCGTCCAAAAATAGGGAGCCTTGAGCTTATACTATCGGATTTTCTATGTTTTACAGTAGGGTAGAACAAGCAAAACAAAGTTTATAAAAAAACTCACTTATGCAATAGATGGCTAATGTGTTGGTAAAAACTGCAGGAGCGTATTTTAATTTGCAGCTATCGTAAAAACAACAAACACTAACTGTTTGATGACAAAAACATATTCATATTTTATCATATATAATTATGACTTTGCTCATTTTTACTCTCAATGTCACCTCTTCTTCTAAGAAAATACAATTTATAAGACATTCATTTGTAACTAGAAAGTGTCTTTCAATAGCATAAAAATGTCAACAGTAAAAATAGTATGAGTAGAAATACGTTGAGGGCTAACTATCTCGGGCCGGCATAATGAAGACATTGGCCAGCGCTCCACAGCTCCAGTAGTAGGGCTGGGGATAGAGCACGTCAGCGGTCCATGGGCGGGTATGTCCACACAGATTAGACTGGGACGAAAGGCTTAGAGGGATTTCCCGTTCCTTGACCCGGCACTGTGACAGGCCTTCTCACACCGAGTTTATCCAGTGAGCGAGAGTTCCTCCATCGCAGTCCATGCCGCAGTCCACTCTGCACTTTAGCAACGTTGGGTTTTCTAGCTAAGTATGAAACAAAAGCAGAAGCGGCAGTTTCAGCAGTAGAATAACAGGTGTAGAAACTAGGCGACAGTTTTAGCAGTAGAATAACAGGTGTAGATACATGTGCTAGGCGACAGTTTTAGCACTAGAATAACAGGTGTAGATACTAAGCGGCAGTTTTAGCGGTAGAATAACAGGTTATATACTAGGCGACAGTTTTAGCAGTAGAATAACAGGTTATATACTAGGCGACAGTTTTAGCAGTAGAATAACAGGTGTAGATACATGTACTAGGTGACAGTTTTAGCACTAGAATAACAGGTGTAGATACTAAGCGGCAGTTTTAGCGGTAGAATAACGGGTGTAGATGCTCCAATCAAACGCCTCGTCTCCTCCTGATTGGTGTGTGTTTTGTATTCCCCCACTCCTACTCGACGTTCGATTATGCAACTATGAAAAGTGGAATTCTGTCTTTCCTTTTAAAATTACAAAATTTTAATTCACGTAGACTCCAAAGGAAATAATTTCTGTTGGTAACTTGGTCAGCTACGACAGTCAAAACTTAAATTGTATTTTACCGCTGTATTTTAGCACATGCATTTGTAATATTGAAAAAAGACAAATGGAATTTGTAGGACATTTAAATCGAAACAAAAGTATAGACCACTCAGCTTTAACTGGAAAATAGATGGTACAAGAGGTAGAGGTAGACAAAAGACAATCTATTTATGTAGTCTAAACAGATGGGCAACCAGTAAAAACAGGAGCAATTTAGACTTTTAAAAGTTGTCTGAACAAACAGATGAGTGGCGTGCTAAAACATTTGCGCTAAAAATAATAGCCTCTATAGATAAAAGTATGCGGAGTTTATTTCTTTTCCAACCAGCAAAAAGTGCAGTTAAATAGTAGTGGAAATTCCTGTTAAAGTGCAAAAAGTGTAATAAGAATTGTCACACCTTTCTCAATGATCTTTGTTGTTCAGGATTCGCATAGAAAATGGTCAATTGTGCTCCAAATCAGCCTGCACTGCTCGCCTTCCCTCAACTCAACCGTGGTTGAAATTCATCTTGTCACATTTAATTATAAAAACAAAAACAATCTTTACCTTCTGTTGATGATCTTTGCGTTTACATGGTATCGAGCAGTAATAATTATATCTTAGGATGGAAGATGTTGAAAAAAAAACAACGCTTGATCACACGTGAACAGAATATAATTATGCATTAGGCCTCAACAGAATAAATGAAGTCCAGAGAAGGGATGAGGATGTTGATTGCTATGGATACCAGGACTAAGAATCAGTCGTCTCGGCCATGCGGAGCTAGGGCGGTCACTCAGTTCAAAGATCCCACAAAGACTTTCTGACGACTAAAGTCTCCGTCAACCCCATACCCCCCCCCCCCCCCCCCCCTCCCCCTTTCATCTTCAACGTCTTTTTTTTCTTCATTACTTGTCTCTGTCGTCCCCATGTTCTTTTATTTGTTGTTGTTGTTGTTGTTCTTCTTCTTCTTCTTCTTCTTCTTCTTCTTCTTCTTCTTCTTCTTCTTCTTCTTGTTCTTCTTCTTCTTCTTCTTCTTCTTCTTCTTCTTCTTCTTCTTCTTCTAAGCATTTTATTTCCCCTTATGTTCTGTAGCTTTTTTTAGATTTAGCTTAGTGTTGCATGACGATCCTTCAATATTGTATAATAAAACAGTTACTGCAGGTGAGCCACACTATTGTTTGATGAATTTGACAATAATAATTGACTGTCATTTTAGAAACAGGTAGAGCACTCCCAGTTTTTACTGTTTCAGAGATAAAAGTCTCCTCTAAAAATCTGTGTCCTAAAACAAGCGCTCAAACTGGTTCTTTTTTCTCAACTTGTTTGTTCCACATACTGCTGCTATCCAGACTTCTATGTACACTACTTTTTCTATTCTTGATTGTTTTTCTCTCTTATGGTGTTTATATCAGCTATGAATGAAAGACTTTGGCTCCTCAATGGTAAAATAAAAAATGTCTACAAAAATTTAATGTGATTAACTGATGTTTTTTTAAATTTTAATGGATTAACTTAGTTGATTACTTTGCAGAACAGAATAACACTAATAAACCTTTTTTTAAGGCTGGCAAAACTGAGACATGCTCTTAATGAACTCCAGGAGCATTTACAGGAGAATGAAACGTCTAAGAAGGCACATGTATGTAAAAAACCTATTATTTTTCTCTTACATTTAAATTTCTTTTATTTTTGGATTCATTGTATTTTTTTTTATGTATTACGTATTATTTGGTTTTGTTTGAGTATCTTCATTTGTAAATCAACTGGGATAAATCAGGCACAAGACGCTGATAAGTGATATAGGTTTTGGGATAGAGCCCTCTACACAATGAAAAATGACTCTTAAATGACTTCTTAATGTGAGAAATGGAATTTCTTCAAGCTCTTCCAAGTGCGTTTTATGCTTATTGGTGCACTGTACATTTCTCTAAAAGTAAAAATTCTGACTTTTGCCTGATCCACCGTCATTGCTACACATTTTATTATTTAATTTGTCATGAAACTTGAAGATAGATGTTCACGAATAAATATATCTCGTTTAACTGTCATTTGACATAGATACATCTGCTAGGTGTGTGTTTAAATAGATGTATACCTTAGATTCCAAGCTTTCTGTTAGTGCATAATTTTTGTATGTTCTGAGGAGAACAAATAACAAATTCTGATATGTATACACATCACTATATTTATCTTTAAATCATCTTTTGAAATTTTTCAGAGAGATGTGACATCGGTATTAAAGAAAGATATTGAGAGCTTCAAGAAAAAGCTGGAGGAAAAATATGTAAGTTTCTTTTTTATGAAGATACATTTTTCCCGCTAACAGTAGTTTGTTTATATAAATGAGAAAACTCATTGTTCATTTTCTTTTTAAGAAAGAATCATTGGGTAGGATTCCTTGAACTAGGTAGAGTCAAAAGCTAAAAAAAATTTTAAAAGCAAACAAAATCTGAAATTATTTGTCTTAAACCAAGTTTTTCAAGCGGGTGGGTTTTTGTCTTAGGCTCTATTACAATTGGACTAAAAATTCAAAGGCTTTTTGATTTGATTCTCTTAATTTAAAAAAAAGGAAACTGATAAATGCAATTGTTTAAAATAAAGGTAGGCAGCTTGTTCAAAACACTTCTGCGGTTCAGGAATGTCCCCTTCTCTTATTCCAAGTTTTGATTCAATCCCTAGTAATTCAAATGATACGGTTTTTACTTTATTGCAGTATTATTATTAGATTCAAATCTCTTCCAATATGTCTAGATTTTCATTTATCAGGTAGCATAATATTTTATATTATTACATAGCTGCCAACCAGTACGTATAATACGTATTGAGTACATATTTTACCTCCTGAATACATCTGTACATATCGTGGTTGAAAAAATATGTATTTGACAGTATTCCTCTAAAAATTGGGTGCCCCATCGATCGCTCAGTGTTTGCTGCCATTTTTGACAATAAATCCTGGTTAGTACAGTTGTTTCCTGGGTTCATTCACCTTTATGACGTTTCATAAGTACCATCGTTTTCCCAGTTAAATTGCTGATTGAATTTGAAGATCGATAAGCTTACCTCCTAACAAAGCGCTCTGTCGTTGCGAAATAGAACTGGACCTGCATCTCGTAAAGTTGAATGTAGATATAGCCAGTAAATTTAGATTCTAAATTGAGTTAAAATCCGATGGTATGGATCTACATCTAATTCTGTGTTATGAATCTGGAACTAGGGGCGAGCTGGCTCAAGTGGCAAAGTGTCTGGTTCTCAATAGGGAGGTGCCTAGTTCGAAACAGACTACTGAGCAAATTTTTTTGTCTGATTTTGTACCCTACTTGTTGTTCAGTCAATGACAAAAGTGTTCGTGACAGCTGAGCTGGAAAAACCCTGCACTGTCTCTGTATGACAGCAAGCAAAGTTGTCACTCTTGGGACCCATCCTGAAGACTTAGAGAAATCTATAGAACCAAACTAAACCAAAATATCTAGATGCATTTTTTATTTTAATTTTTAAAATCATTGGAGAAGCTGTGATATATATAATGACCTGAGAAACTCCACCTACAGATTACTGGTAATTGTTTTCCCCATTCTTCCTACTTGGGTTACCCAATTGCAAAATGAAAAGATGTGTTCAGGGTGATAGGTAAAGGTTAAAAGATCAAGCATTATAATCTAGACATCCCTGAAATTATTATTAATATTATTATTATTATTTTTTAATTTTTATTGATAACCTTAGAGGTGTCCACTGACTAGACTTGCTAAAAAATCAGAGTTTTGTATACAACCAGGACTACCACAATAATCATTACAATCTCTGAGGTGTTCTCTACAAACATAAGAGAAATACCTTAATATAATTTTTTAAAGTAATATAGAAATGCGTCATATTTTCTGTTTTTGGCATTATTGTTAAACCAAAAGGCGCCTATTACTGGTAAATTTATTTTAGTAACCTTAATTTTTGTTTGCATTCTTCACAGTTTTAATAAAAGTTTAGAGTTTAAAACAGTCTGGAATAATTTAGGTGCTTATATTATTCTGTCTCAAATATTAAATAAATTAAACAAAAATTGCAAATGTACTTTTTTTTCTTTTATCAACTGTCTGCTTTAACTGCGTGAAATGTCGGGTGCGTAGACCTGTATTTAAATCTGTGTTTGCACAGACACACTGCATGCCTGGCTGTGCCAGATTTTTCCTGCGATTGTTTTTTTCTACCCACTGAAAGAGCAAAAGTTTCTATATTTATCTGCCTAATTTAGCACATAGCATTAATTTTATCCTTAATGCGTTTTTAGCGTTTCAATAATAGAAGCGTGTTAGCAATAAATCATAGCGATAGTTGTTTGGTGTGGACGTATTTTGTGATGATCAACATCCATAAAGGATAGTCCAAAAAAAGAAACAACAAACAAGCAATAAAAAAAGGAAAAACCACGAGGAAATTACCATAACGACAGTGATAGAGGCTAAAGATAAACTTGACCTAAACATCTTAATACAAAATAGATTTTAAAAGCAGTGTGCGTCATAAGCTTAATTACCTCCGTGGAAAATTGAAGATTACTTTATTTTTAATAACATTCATGTCCGTGTCTGGTGTTTTTAAGCTTTTAGAGTAACGCGTTACAGGAAGCCCGAAGAGTACATAATTATCATAGGTTTTATTAGTTGGTGAAGAAACTTTTCATAATAAAAATTCTGCGCATAAAGGCAAGTTATCCTAGAAAATTCCGACCTAAAGTATCGAAGCCTGCTTTCATTTAGAACATCAGAATTTGAGTGTAAATATTAATTATGGACCATAATTATAAGAGATATTTTGGCGCTGCTTAGCGGCGACACGATTTTTGTGTTTTGTGTGGATATTTAACGAATTGTTAATGTTTCTTGTGTATTTCTGCTCTGGAAATTGTATTACTACGAACCATGAGGTTTGGTGCATATTTAGAGACTATTTCTGTGATAATCCTGTCAATTATTCGACCTGCAGTGCAGATTGATTGCAGGGATTCATCATCATACACAATAAGTAAGCCATTTATTCAGTATTCACTGGCCATTTTGAGGAGTCTACGCCCCCCGCCCACAGCCACACTAACTTCAGCTCAGGATGACCCAAATCAGAGAAAGCTCCGCAAGCGGGGCAAGAAAGGTGGCGTCCGAGCGCGCTTCAGGCAAAAAGCCTTTAAACCGCCCCTCCCCGCGATAGTGACTGGTAACGCAAGATCGCTAAACAACAAACTGGATGAGTTGAGTACAAACACACGGTTTCTATCTGAATATCGAGAAGCTGGTCTTATTTGTATTACTGAAACCTGGTTCAGATTCAGGCATAAACATCGAGGGTTTCAGTGTGTACCGCTCAGATCGGACGGCTGAGTCCGGTAAGACCAGAGGCGGTGGTGTGTGACATAAACAACAAATGGTGCAACAACAACAACACTCATGTCACTGAAAAGAACCTGCACACCAGATATGGAGGTATTGTCCCTTAGTCTCCGCCCTTCCTCCTTGCCTCGGGAATTTCCGAAAGTAAACCTGAATGTAGTTTACGTACCCCCACAGGCCAACGCCAAACGCGCAGAGGACTACTTATCCAACCTGGTCCATGAACAGCAGAATAAGTCACCTGACAGCGTCATTCTGATCACTGGTGATTTCAACCACTCAACCCTCGAGTCATCTTTCCCAACTTTTTTTTCAATACGTGACATGCCCCACAAGAAAAGAGAAGATTTTAGATCTGTGTTATGGCAACATTGCAGAAGGCTATAAAAGCACAGCCTTGCCTCCCTTAGGTGACTCTGACCACTCAATGGTTCATCTCTTACTAAGTTACAGAACGGTCCTGAAGACCAACAAACCGGTCAAGAGAAGTATTACAACAAGGACAGATGACAACATCGAGGAGATACGAGGGTGTTTTGCATGCACGGATTGGACTGTCTTTAAAAACACACGCGGATCTTTAACTGAACTAAATGATCATATAACATTAACAGCATGCGTAAAATTTTGTGTTGAAAATGTCAGAGCCCCTGATCTTTATAACAAACTGTTAATTGTTATCCGTTGCTGTTTGGCTTTCAAGTTTGGAACATGACCATACAGATCCATCGCACGATCCAACCAAACAATTGACATATTTTGATAAAGAAAGAACATGATTATTTATAGACACACGTTCAATAACTCTACAATTCTATTTATATTTACAGGCTCGGTATTCAAGTTTGTAATTGTATTCAGAAATACGCTAAGATAATGGTCAATCAGCGTTGTCTGTCTGGTATTATTGTAATTATAAAGGCTGTGGGAATTGTAAGCCATAATAACAAATTTAATGCTATCTTCACTACATACATTTTCAGGCATGCTAACGGCACGCTTAGTTGTTCCCAGTTATTCTAAATCTAAAGCTATAATCGAATCCAAATATTCTACTGGGTACTCGTTTCCAATCCAAAGCTAAAATCGAATCCAAATATTCTACTGGGTACTCATTTCCAATCCCAGGCTAAAATCGAATCCAAACATTCTACTGGGTGCTCATTTCCAATCCAAAGCTAAAATCGAATCCAAATATTCTACTGGGTGCTCATAAGCTATAATCGAATCCAAACATTTAGCGGGGCGTCATGATGAAAGAGAACACTAGAGGCAGAGTTTGGTCTTTATATTGCGATGTTTCTTTTTTTTTTATTGATGAAATCCGAATATTATACTTCAGTGCGGATACTTAAAAGCTAAAAGTAGAAGAATGGGATAAGGAAAAACAAGAATTCATGGTTGTTTGATATTCGATTATTTGTTCCGTTTCAACTAATCAGCCACGGGCGAGAAAATGATTCCTCTAGCAATAGATTATTTTTGTTTACAACGCGGATTTTCAGTATTTGCCTGGTTAAACACGTCACCCTGCATTCACACATTGTATTATTAATCCGATCCACGCTTTTATCTTTATCATCTCGGCAGATCTGGTGCCATGGATGCAACGGTTCCACAAATCCATCGCACTTAATTGCCTGAGATTGTTTTTGCCAAGAAATCGCCGTAAGGTTTCAATTTATGAACGACCAAAGTTGATGTAAGAGACTGGATCTGGTTTATATGGGTAAAATGGCGGCATCCAATCCGTTCTTGTACTAGAAAAACTTATTCTTCACGACTGCATTCGGTCATTGAAAGCAGTATTTTAGTAAACACTCTTTTGGTTATTCTAGTCAGACACTAAATTTGTCAAAACGCCAGCATTGCTTCTCAGGTTACTAAAACTACACTAACACTCATAGTAAGGCTACGCTGTATGCTCCCTTCCTTTCTCTCTCTATCTCTATCTATATATCACATGCGCTAGAAAAAGGCGGGAATCATGCAACTAAACGCTAGTTAGCCTACGCCAGACGCCCGAAGAGAGCGGTTGACAAAACCCGAAACACATGACTTTTGTGTCGCAAGAAATGATCGTACTCCCAAGGTAGAACAATACAATAATATCTATCTATCCATTTATCTATCTCTCTCCCATCTCGTTTTCTCCCTCTTTCTCTCCCTATCTCTCTTTCCACCTCTCTCCCCTTCCTCACCTCTTTTTTGCTCCCGCCCCTGTGTATGCCCGTCGTGTTGGGAGGTAACATGACAGCATGCACCTGGAGCTGTGCACGGAGTGTCAGGACATCTGACAGGACAGCCCTGGTCTGCATTCTGCCCGTGACATAGATGGACTGGCGTGCATGGGAACAGAGCCTGTAGCAATCCCTGTGTGGGGCCACCGGACAACACATCGCAGCCTGATAGGACGTGCATATTAATTCGTCATCACCTCATTGTGTACGCTGGTGACATGTAGATCGGGGTAGGGACGGGCAGGCTGGGGGCTGTACCAGCAGGCGTTAGGCTCAGTGGACAAGTTCACAGACAACAATTTGGAACGCCGGTATTCACAGAGAACAACTAGGAACCCCAGCAGCCAGAGGAGGACTCGAACTTTCCAGGATTGACCACACAACGCCAGAGACTACAAAGCTTTCAGTGGGCCCTCACTTGGAATCCAGGAACATTGGTGTCACCACGAGCTGTACCGCGGACGGGTCACAAGGCTGACATCTGACAACCACGTGCTGCCACAGAGAGAATGTGCATAGATACCGTTAGTCCTGTCTCAACCCGTCCCGTTACTGACACAGACCAACCAGTGCGTGACGAAATCCGATAAAACAAAATTCCCGATCGCACTTTTGCACCGGGTAGTTCCCAATGGGGGAGTTGAACGCGCTATCGCCTACGCCAGTTGGTGGTCTCCTTCGCCCCTTCCCCTTCCCAGCCTGTTGTTATCCAGAAGAAGTTTTAAACTATGTAAGTCATAGATCTATAAATAGAACTATTTATAGATCTATGATGTAAGTCAACTGCTTCGTTTGACCTTTGACGCAGCACACATGCACACACATGCAGACACACTCACACACACAGAGGCACACACACACACACACACATGCAGACACATACGCGCGAACACACACACACACGCAGACATACTTTGAATAATGTCCAGTTTGTGACAGAGATGCTCGCGCTATCTACGAGTCACCTTTCTGCGACTTGTCCCCTTTTGCATGTTTTTGTTAGAACACACGAAGAGATGTCAATCCATTTCAGTCACACTTTGATGTCTATTTTGTGACACTTATCTCTATGTTTTCCAGCCGACACGTGAATGTAAAATACTGTCAACTGCAGGTGTCGTTGAATTCTCAGAGCCAGTCTCGGCGCATGTGTCAACACAAACTGCCTCAACAGCCGCGCCACATACAGTTGGTGAACTACCACACGCGAAGGGCCGATGAAAAGAGTACGTCATGTGTTCTTTGCAGTCCGTGCATGCTGTCAAATCTTGCGAGATAACACGTCTATGTTTGTATTGATGGCGCTGTTGGCACAGTGTCCGTTGACCCAGCATAGGTAATCAAAGACCGCACTAACGACACAGGGGGTGTGGGTTCGGTGCTCTGGTTGCTTTATGTACGCCACAATCCAGCTTTCCAACAACGACAATTTAAGGACCGTTGTATGGGATCTCCTTTTTAAAAAGCAGGCGTCACAAAGAAAACAACGGTCTAGATCTATATCCATTCATGTATTACTATTTTTATTTTGTTATAAAATTTGCAGGAAATACTTGAGTGCCAATAAATACGTACGGTTCCTACGCTTACATGCCGTGTTATCCCAGATATCTATTACGTGATTTAAACAAAGAAAAAAAATTAAGCAAAGGGTTTCGATTAAAATAAAGAAAACAAAATTACAAATACAGTCATTATAACCGTTTGGGTTTTTTTTCACTAAAGAGGCACTTGGCAAAAAGCAGCCTGCTGACCTATGCCTCCATTGTGGGCCATTGTGGGCCTAGTTAGAACCTCACGCCAGGGACTGATGAAAGCTTGTCGCCGCAGTCAAAACACGCGGTGCGGTCACTGGCTGGGGCAGGCGGGCGCTTACATTGGACCAGGGGCTGACAGTCTGACACCAGGGGGGGTTGGCCTTTCAACAGCATCACTCGGTACTCGCGGAGTGAACCACATGAACCGCCGCCATGCGAGGGCCCACAGCTTCAGCCTGTAGGACAGGACCTGCAGAACAACACTTACACATAACATATATTTTTTTAAACCTGGGCTGGATTGGAACTACAGAGTATGCAGCATTGAGTAGCACTGTGGCTGTGGGGATGGTGCGAGGGACGCTTGGTGGATCCGTTGTACATGTACATGCAGCTTTCCCGTGAGGACACTCAACACCAGGTGATTGGCACTGAGTCACTCAGTCACACAGTCACACAGTCACAGAGTCACACAGTCACAGAGTCACACAGTCACACAGTCACAGAGTCACAGAGTCACACAGTCACACAGTCACACAGTCACACAGTCACACAGTCACACAGTCACACAGTCACACAGTCACATAGTCACATAGTCACACAGTCACACAGTCACACAGTCACACAGTCACACAGTCACACAGTCACACAGTCACACAGTCACACAGTCACACAGTCACACAGTCACACAGTCACACAGTCACACAGTCACACAGTCACACAGTCACACAGTCACACAGTCACACAGTCACACAGTCACACAGTCACACAGTCACACATCACACAGTCACACAGTCACACAGTCACACAGTCACACAGTCACACAGTCACACAGTCACACAGTCACACAGTCACACAGTCACAGAGTCACAGAGTCACACAGTCAGACGACTGCCACCCACGCGATCAGGCTGCAGTCTGCTGCATCCCGACCAACTCAAGTGTTGAATGCATGCGGCATGTGTGGTCTCTCCATTTCTTTTCTTTCTTTTTCTTAATTTGCCCGTCATCAATATGATAATGAGACGAGATTATAGGAAAGCTGTTAAATGTTCCTATTGATGTCTAATGTCTAATGTAGAGAATACGTGTCACAATTCTGGGACGTGACATTACGTGTACCGCTACATCGTCGAAAAAAATATTCTCTGTACTCTCTTTTCCTCTCTCTCTCTCTCTCTCTCTCTCTCTCTCTCTCTCTCTCTCTCAACGAAGTATATTTTTTGTTTTGTTTTTGTTCTTTACATCTTACTTATGGCCGCGGGTTTCAAAACATGTTTATCTTCTTGAAATACAAGATGCTAAATTGCTTTTGCTTTTAATACATGTCCTCACAAGGCTGACCCGCCTAGATATAGTTTCCCCCTCCTAGATCAATACCAAGCCCTTTCTGGCCACAACTAGAGCTACACGATATTCCTGTACTACTAGACTGGTTAAAAGGCTGATTGGTTAGTTTCTTGACGTCTAGCGTCGAAATCAAAGCTACTTTGCCGACGGATCTTAAGACTAGATCTAGGAATATTTTTCTCCCAGTCGTGGTATCGAACCGGCGACCCGCGGAACAGAACTCCAGCCCATCCGCCTCAGCAGCAACGTCGACATTTTCTAATCTTAATCTTTGTTCACTATCACACCCTTCCTTTTTTTTATTCCTCCTCCCACTTCTTCACTTCCGGTTTTTCTTTGAGAATGTTAAAATAATAGCTCCCTCAGCCCAAAATTAAAAACCAACCAGCCCCGTATTGTGGGCCGGGCTGCGGCGGCGGTGTGGCTCAGTGGTAGCGCGCGCGCCCTATCCCAGGGAGGGCCGCCGTGTTCCCTACCGGTTAGCTTGGTGTCATGGTAACGTGGTCGGCTGAGACAAGTGTGCAGGTAGACTCTGTCTGTCTGTGGGCGGTAGCACGTTACGCTGTCAGACTCCAGCCTTGAGACCCGTCTCTGCCAGTCTAGTTGCTGGCGATGGACTTCAGAAACCAACCAACGAACCCCAGGACGTGAGGGCCAAGTGAAGAGACTAGGCTACAATAATTTTGTTCACAGCCTGAGAGGGTTTGTTTGAAATTGATGCATCACGAAGGCTCGATTCTTTTTGCACCTTGTAATGTGTTGTTGTGTTTGGAAAGCTTTGCGCCGGTCCAGCATGAGGCGATTCAAGCCAAGTCGCCGTGCGGGAGACCAAGACCTTCAAACACGGTAAACCAGAGATCTATATACCTTCAAACACAGTCAACCCTAGATATATAAATCTATGCAGTAAACAAAGCAAGGCTTATTCGAGAGCAGGAGAGCGGCTGTGTGACGTCAGCAGCCAAGGTCAACAAGTCAGCAGTTTGATGCAACAGCTGTAAGCAGCAATAACAACAAGGGGGCCCGCGCTACGCACTCGAGCCATGCCGCAGATCTGTCACAGTGTCAGCGAATAAAGTGCTGAGGCAGCTAAATCTCTGCCTGTGGGAGAAAGGGTCGGTGGAAGCTGACCAATCGGGTGGCGTGGCTCGGTCCGGCCTCCGGGCTGTTGTTGTTAGGACGAGCTTGCATGGGGACGCCGTAAGATTGTCACACGGTGGAAGATTCACGTGATTGTGTCACCGGACTCGCCAGCCACTGGACCAAAGAACAGCTGACGCAGCTGGTCTACCGAAGGTCGCGAGCAACGGCCGCTCCAGCTGGGAACCACTACGCTTTACATGATTGGACATTGTGCTCATAAACATTGAATTTTTAGATTCGACTGGGGGCGCCGGTAGTCCAGTCAGCAAACGGTTGAACCTACAAGCACTAGGTCTGCGGTTCGGTAGTCCAGTCAGCAAACGTTTGAACCTACAAGCACTAGGTCTGGGGTTCGAGACGTCGCTAGCGCCCCCGACTCGAGGAAACTCAGTGGACTCCTAACCACTAGAGATTACAGGAAACGCCACGCTCATGTGGGACTCGAGTTTGGCATTGTTATAGTAAAATTGGACAGTTTGTGCGTTATTGAGCCAATACCACTAGCAATGTCTACTACTGTATAAGAAGGACCAACTTTCCACTTTGTGCCCGGTGTAATCCAATCTTTATAGCCAACATCTGTAAAACTTATTCGCATTTTATAAAGACAAAAACATCTTTAGGCGATTGGTTAATAGAACAAGTTCCCCTACAACTTGACGACACTGCATAATGTCAATCTTTAGGTCCACGTCCAAGCATTGAGCGAGCGGCGCGTCGACAGTTTGCTAACATCACTGGTGACCTAATGTTACACAGGTTGTTTTTCAGCAACACTTATACAGACACAGCCTATGGACAGGGGACCTAAAGAGAATTCTCTCTCTCTCTCTCTCTCTCTCCCTCTCTCTCTCTCTCTCTCTCTCTCTCTCTCTCAGTTGGTCACGCTTTAAAGAAANNAGTTAGAGAAAGAAGCGTTAAAAGCGATAGAGAGAGAGAGAGAGAGAGAGAGAGAAAGAGAATTCTCTTTAGGTCCCCTGTCCATAGACTGTGTCTCTCTGAGTGTTGCTGAAAAACAACCTGTGTAACATTAGGTCACCAGTGATGTTAGCAAACTGTCGACGCGCCGCTCGCTCAATGCTTGGACGTGGACCTAAAGATTGACATTATGCAGTGTCGTCAAGTTGTAGGGGAACTTGTTCTATTAACCAATCGCCTAAAGATGTTTTTGTCTTTATAAAATGCGAATAAGTTTTACAGATGTTGGCTATAAAGATTGGATTACACCTGTTGCAAAGCATCAATAGGGACGCACCACTATAGATAAACATTTGAGGGGATGTGTGCAGAAGTATACAGCGCTACAGAAGTGGTCCGCATATATATAATATGGCGTGTTCTGATGGGTTCTGTTGTTCGCCATCATGCTGGTGATATCGGCACTAACTTATAGCATTGAGAGCTGGGCATTTTGCTGGCTAGAACAGCATAATGGTGTGGTCGTGGCATGCAGTGCAACGGTCTCCGTGTGGCATGTTGTTGTTGTTGTTTGTTTTATACAAACATAAACTCAGATCTGTTAGGAACTACGTGAAGGTCACACGGGAAGCGAGTTTTCTGCTGTTTTGTTGTTTGTTTGGTTGTTGGTGTTGTTGTTGTTGTTGTTGTTGTTGTTGTTGTTGTTGTTGTTGTTGTTGTTGTTGTTGTTGTTGTTGCTGTTGTTGTGGTTGTTGTTGTTGTTGATGTTTTTACTTTTGTGGTTGTTATTGTTGTTGTTGCTGTCATTTGCATGACTCAGTAGTATAATAACAAGACATGGCCAGGTTTACAGAAAGAGAGAGAGAGAGAGAGAGAGAGAGAGAGAGAGAAAGGAAGAGGAGGACACGGGATAAATAAATCTATATGTCAAAGGCTGTCTTCACATTCAGTTTATTCGCTGTGAAGATGTATGAGACATAGCGGTAGCACCAGGCCTTTCTCTCCTCCTCTCTCTCCTTCCCTCTTTTCTTTCTCCCTCTCTTTCCTTCCCTCTTCTCTATACCCTCCTCTCTATATCTCCTCTACTCCTATCTGTCATTTCCCCATGTCTCTCTCCCCCCTCTCTCTCTTTCTCCCTCTCCCCCTCTCTCTCTCTCTCCTTTCTCTCTCTCATCCGTTATCTCTCCTCTCTCTATCTCCTCCTCTCTCTATTTCCTCCTCTGTCCCCCTCCTCTCTCTATCATCAAGACTGCCACACAAAAATGATCAGATTCTCCCTCATCGGTCTCTTTTATTCTTCTTCTTATTTCGTCCCCCCCTCTCTCTCTCCCTCTCTCTCTCTCTCTCTCTCTCTCTCTCTCTCTCTCTCTCTCTCTCTCTCTCTCTCTCTCTCTCCCTCATCTCCCTTCGTGAAAGCTGAGTGTACCTGAATCTTACCGACTCCCCTCCCCTCAGGTTGGAGAGTGTTGTGTGAATGAGTCGATCGCCGCGCTGGTTGAACGTCTCCTGTGTACCAGGGGGAGCATGCTTTACGGCGACGGGTCCCATTTCACCCGCGCTTGTCAGAGCTGTTATCACCGCGCAGCTCACACACACACACACACACACACACACAGAGTTCTACCGCCCTCTCTGCTCAGGCGCACACCTGCCAGTCGCTCGTAGCACGACCAAAACAAACAGGGTCAGAGGTCACAGGTCCCCCCGTTCCGCTCTGCTGAGTCCCAGTTAATGGCAAACGCGCATACAAGACACGGACGGTTATAAGGGCATTTTTCCGTCGCCTTGAAGGATTTTTCTTGGGACATCATTGAATTTGTACAAGGAGAAAGCTTGACTAGCGTCTGTTCAAAGGTTGATGTTTGTTTGGAGGGCATGGACCAAGTGGTAACTAGAGTGTTGGGCTCAAGTGGTAACTAGAGTGTTGGGCTCCGGTTCGGCAAGCATCCGGTTTTGTCTTAGGCTTGGGCAGTCATTTGTTGGATTGCGTCCCCTGCCAATTGGTCGGCGTCAGCATAATTTGATCAGATGGGGCAGCAGTTCAGATACACCCGTTCTATCTATCTGTCTCTCTGTCTTTCTGTCTACAATTCAATCTGTCGCTCTGTCTACAATTCTATCTGTCTCTCTCTCCTCTCTTTCTCTTTCTCTCTCTTTCCCTCTACCTATCTGTCGATTTATCTCTAGACAGTGAGTGAGTGAGTGAGTTTGTTTTTACGGCACCTAATCACGGAAACGGCTATATTGTGCCCATCAAGTCCTAAGACAGTTAATGCATTATACTAGTAGCAACGGTGTCTCCTTTATCTCTCTGAATGGTAAAACCATAGTTTAAAAGATCCATGTGTAGGATTATAACAGTTAAATTTTATTATTCACACCAATGTTTTCAGATACCTCAATAGGCGCTGAGGACTAACATAAGTTGATATGCTCTCTAATGGTTTGGGAGCAAGGTACAGATTTCTTTCCCCATGAAAAAGTGGACAATGAACCAAAATCTCATTTATGGATAATTGATAGTTGCAGGTTTGACACTGTGGAGGCTCTTCACCTCTCAGTAGAAGGCATGGGTAAGATGAGAATGTCCAAGTCGGACTCGATCGAGCACGGGTCTCGTCTTCTAGCCTGAGACACACCAGTGACCTAAAATTAATGTGGTTCGACACAATGTAGTTTGTTGTTTGTCAGGTTGTTCCATCGCGCTTTCCAATTGTCTCTTATAAACTTACGTACAATTGGCTTCGCACCTGATGCAGGTATCAGAGTAGGTTCCAGTTCGAGTCCAAGCTTGGCGAGCTCATCAGCCATTTCATTTGCTTCAATTCCAACATGGCTGGGGAAAGCATGAGAGAGTAACGTCCTTACCATTTTGCTGCAGTTGGGGTTTGTCAACTTTGCCTTCACCAGGCAGGGCGAGTTAGAGAGGATAAAAACATGTCTCTTTTCTTGAGGTGAAGACAGTGTTTAGTGGCACGGCAACGCCTTCATGCTCACCCCGCAGCATTTATAATGCTGAGGATGAGTGGCAAAACCAAGACTGAGAGGGGGAGGTAAATTGAAAAAGACAGAGATAAAAAAAAGAGACAGACAGAAAGAGAGAGAGAGAGAGAGAGAGAGAGAGAGAGAGAGAGAGAGAGACAGAGACAGAGACAGAGACAGAGACAGAGAAATAGTTTAAACAAAGGAGATTTCGAGTTTAAATTTAAAAAAAATCATTGTATGTTTTTTTCCAAAAGACCAACATTTTCTTGATCTAAAGAAAAAGTCCCCGTCTTAACGCAAGCCATGTCCCCAAAAAGCAACATGCTGTTAACTGGACTAAACTGTTGGTATCGCTGAATCCCCTTCTCTGTGCGGCCCACAAACTTCTCTTCCTCCCCTTCGTGCCTCATCTTTTCTTTTCCTCTTGGTAGTCCACGACTACAGCCACTACAGGACGCGGTGGGTGTTTCTTCTTATCCCTTTCCCCAGTGTTGGTGTTAAAGGTGCATGGCAGATAGAGAGCAGCCCAGAGTTTTGCTCAGAGCGATACGCCCTCACACAGGGGCAAACTTACTGCGCCAGTTGCCGTTTCGCTCACGATTCGACTTGGTGTAGTCTATAAATACATACGTAGAGAGTATTCGACTTGGTGTAGTCTATAAATACATGTAGAGAGTAGATCTCTGGGAATCCCCGGATTACGAAATCGCACTCCCCCCGCCCTGTGCTGCACTAGGTCGAGATAGGAATAACACTGAGCGATTTGTTCCACCACCGAACTTAGTTATTTGAATCTTTAACGGCCTTAACTTGGCAAAGGGCGCGAGTTTGAGCTGGTGTTTGTGTGTAGGACTGTGGTAGAATTCTGGTGTTTGTGTGTAGGACTGTGGTAGAATTCTGTTGTTTGTGTGTAGGACTGTGGTAGAATTCTGTTGTTTGTGTGTAGCACTGTGGTAGATTGTGTTGTTTGTGTGTAGCACTGTGGTAGGATTGTGTTGTGTTTCGCGTGGAGTAGACTGTGGTGGTGATGGTAACCAGACAGCAGGCGAGAATCCAAGAGATGCGTGAACCATAACCGTGTGAGGTGAGTACTCGGGGCTTGAGGTTCCTACTGCTGTCTTAAGTACTGAAGTTGGGCGTTCTGCGACTGAAATTGCTCCCACGGTTCTGTTTGGAAGTCCACATGGGCTCAAACATTTTTACCGGTCAATGCAGAGGAGAAGTAGAAGTAGAAACGTAGAGCCTGTTAATTTTATCTCGTAAACTTGATAACATTAATTTTCTCTGTTTTTGAAGGATGTCATGGTGAGGGATAGAGTTGCTTTATTTAAGCCCAAGGCTGACTTTTGACTCATTTACATGCTGCCATAAAGAGACAGGTCTATGAAGTACCTTTTGAAGATTTTTTAAAAGTTTAGTCTATTAGATTCCAGGGTTTGTTTTAATAGCGGTAAAGTCACCGTGATCAATCTAGATCCATGAAAAATGAAAGAATTCTTTCCGAAGTTTACCGATTCAAAACCAATTTATTAAACTTTAGATTTAGAAATTGAATAGAGATAGATCTATCTTTTTTTTCCAATGTTCCTTTCGGCTTGCAAGTGATAATGAGTAGCAACTCACCCGGGACCTAGATTATATTGCAAGTGTTTCGGCCCTTAATTACTGACACTCTAGGGGGATCGGGCCACACCTAGGCCTTCAATGCATCGGATCTGCTGGATTCGAACCCACGCCCTCGTCAACAACTCAACCTCAGAATGTTAAGTAAACGTCTACCTCGTTTTGGAAAGTTCCCTGTAGGGATGGGTGCACATGTTTGTGAGTGAGTGTAGGATTGTCGACAGCAGAGCGCAGTTCAGTCCACGCCAACAAACGTTCCTCAGGTCAGTGAAAGCTTCAATTTATAATCCGCTACGCTAAGAAATTGTAAACATGTTAAAGATGTCGGTGTGGGTTGTTGTTTTTTTAATCTCCATCATAGCAAATACTAACGCAAGTTTTACGTCTAGAAATCGTTTAAAGGTAAACCCGTGTATTAGTATTTTCCAACTTGTTGTAGGCCTACACCTGAAGAAAAAACCCAATCCAGGGCGGAGACCAGGGATTCAGGCACTCACGTTATACTCACACTGACTGAATCAGTGAATAATAATAAAATGTCCGCCAGAGCGGTGCTCGAACCCCCGGTCTTGTGGCTTTGCATGCCAACCCTCCAGTGCAGCACCCCTGCGCCCTGTGTATCGTCTGTGGCATCAGGCTGATTGGCTGAAGAGTTGACAACACACGCGACGGGCTCTAGTACTGTAGTAGTGACTTTCGATTTGCTTTAGTCCTCTGGGGCGCCTCCTTTTAGTGCCAGAAAAATAAAGTCTCCAGCACAATAAGACCTTGGCACATCCGCGGTTGAGATAAGCGATACTCCGGGATCGGATTAATTTCAATCTATTGAGCTGATTGTTTTTTTTTTTATCTCAGTGGTTACCAGTTGCTATGCGGTAAATAGCAGGAAAATGTCTCACGCGCATTCCATCCAACAAGAGTGTGGATACTCGACCCGACATCGACTCTGTGTCGTGGATGGCGCAGCTTTCTCTCTGTGATGTGACCGGCTGAGACAGGAGTCATGGTATCCCCGCCCTGTCTCGTGCGTGGCAGCACATAAAATTGTCAGACGTCCGTCTTGGGGCCCGTCCACAATATAGACTATATAGTGCTGATGTTGGACGTTAAACCAACCCAACCAACCAACCAAGCAACCAACCATATCTCTGTGAAAACAGTTTAGCGTCAGTTTCCATGCCTTCTTTTCCAGTGACGGCCTTATTGTTTGAAAATGCGAGCTATTTGAAACACAAAACACCCCACCTGACAAAGAAAGATTGCTTGTGGGGTTTTTTTCCTACTGTTTGAGTCGAGGGACCTCCAAGATGCCTCAATCCCTCAGGGGTTTTGGTCGCTTGTGCATGAAAACTTGGACAACAAGGTGATTTGTATAAAGTGTGTATCGGGAGAGGGGAGTTGAGTTTTGGGTCTTTCAAGGTGTGTGTGTGAGGGGGTGGGGGGGGGTGTGTTTACATTTTGAGTTTTGGGTCGCACAAGGTGTGGGAGGTGGTCGAGGTGGTCTTTATTTTTTAGTTTTGGGTCGTACAATGGGGGAGGTGGTCTTCAATTTTTAGATTTGAGTCGTACAAGGTGGGCGGTTGGGTGTTAAATTTTGAGTTTTGGATCGTACAATGGGGGAGGTGGTCTTTAATTTTGAGTTTTGAGTCGTGCAATGGGGAAGGTGGTCTTTAATTTTGAGTTTTGGGTCGTACAAGGTGGCCAGATCGAGAGGTTTCTCCTTCAGGTGCTCGCATTTGATTAGATCTAAATAACAATCAGCGGTTTTCAGAAATTCACGCCTGCAGCGGGCTTAGTTCTATTCACATGTCGCACCGGGGCTTAGTTCTGATTCGTACAATGGGGGAGGTGGTCTTCAATTTTTAGATTTGAGTCGTACAAGGTGGGCGGTTGGGTGTTAAATTTTGAGTTTTGGATCGTACAATGGGGGAGGTGGTCTTTAATTTTGAGTTTTGAGTCGTGCAATGGGGAAGGTGGTCTTTAATTTTGAGTTTTGGGTCGTACAAGGTGGCCAGATCGAGAGGTTTCTCCTTCAGGTGCGGTTTTCAGAAATTCACGCCTGCAGCGGGCTTAGTTCTGTTCACATGTCGCACCGGGGCTTAGTTCTGTTCACAATGTAGCTTTCAGTTTTATTTTGAAGCGCAAAACAGCGCACGGTTCCCCCCTCTACCTGTGAATTCGTTTGTCTAAACGTTGCAAACAAGAAACCGATAATGTCAACGCTCTTACGACCTAAACATTGCCCCAGCGCAACCAGTACGGGAGTATAAATCCAGGTGTATATCGCGCCAGGGCTGCCACTACATGATTCTTTTGGCACGTTACAGGTGAATACGGATGCTGAACGATTGTTAGAACTTTTTTACTATCCGTTCTTGCTAACAGTTTTCTTTTATGTTTTCATTCTAGTAACATGGAAATAAAAAGCGTCACAATTCAATACCGAAGCTTGGAGACATAATTATGATGCAGCGATGATATGTTGCCAGGTGCCCGATTATCCGAGATAACATCTTCAGTTCAAAAGTTTTGGACATAAACTAAGATAGAAAGTTACTTAGTTTGTACCATCACCCTTCATGATAAACTGGCTTTATGAACGATACCTATTCAATCACTGACCAGTTGATGACATGTGTGTTGTGCCACTGACCAGTTGATGACATGTGTGTTGTGCCACTGACCAGTTGATGACATGTGTGTTGTGCCACTGACCAGTTGATGACATGTGTGTTGTGCCACTGACCAGTTGATGACATGTGTGTTGTGCCACTGACCAGTTGATGACACGTGTGTTGTGCCACTGACCAGTTGATGACATGTGTGTTGTGCCACTGACCAGTTGATGACATGTGTGTTGTGCCACTGACCAGTTGATGACATGTGTGTGTGCCACTGACCAGTTGATGACATGTGTGTTGTGCCACTGACCAGTTGATGACATGTGTTGTGCCACTGACCAGTTGATGACATGTGTGTTGTGCCACTGACCAGTTGATGACATGTGTGTTGTGCCACTGACCAGTTGATGACATGTGTGTTGTGCCACTGACCAGCTGATGACATGTGTGTTGTGCCAGTGACCAGTTGATGACCTGTGTCTGTGGTTGTGTGCCCCCAGGCTGCTGAGATGCTGCGCCACCTAGTGGACCGGTTCCTGGCGCTGACCTGCCTGATGCTGGCCGCCGCCATCTTGGTCGCCGCGGACACTCAGCGCTGTGACGGAGACGAGAGGCCTCACCCCAGGTGCGTGACCTTTCTACCGGGTCAGAGGTCAACCAGAATATAATGCTTTGAGACTTTTCTACCGGGTCAGAGGTCAACTAGAATAAATGCTTTGAGACTTAACTATCGGGTCAGAGTTCAACTAGAGTAATAATGATAATAAATTACATTTATTTATCGCTTTCCATTTTAAAATTTTTTTTTTTAATCTCAAAGCGCTTTACATTGGATACACTAAATACGCATACATCATATCAATCAGCATGCAATTAAAAATTAAAAGTTAAAAGTTAAATCTTAACCAAACAATATACGTAAGAAGAGATGTAGAAGTAAATAGTATGTAGCAGCATATACTCATTATCAGAAGGAATATGATAAAAATGATATAAAATGCAACACTTTAAAGCTGTGTAATAATATGAAACCCTAAGTGAAAAAAATAATGAATTAAAGTTAAAACCTCGTGATGAAAACATCCACGAGAGTAATAGGTAAACGAAAGCGCTACCACTTAAAACCGATACAAATTATGCATAGACGGTTAAAAGATCTAATATCTAGTGTAAATGGAATTGAATTATACAATCTACGTAAAAGATCAACAGGCAAAAACAAGTAAAGTAGCTTTTTAAGAACTGAAAACACGTTTAAAAAGATGACTTTTAAGAGCTTTTTTAAAAGTCTCGAGGCTTGCACTCTCCCTAATCTCTCGTGGAAAAGAATTCCAAACATGTGGTCCCTGAAACTGAAATGACCAGTCGCCAAATGATTTTAAATTAGTTTTAGGCGTAAAAAGTAAAGTTTGCTCATTTGTAGATCATAGAGAGCGAGATGCCTTGCTCAGATTAAGGTGCAAAAGTTTTTGTAAATTGTGGGGCCAAACTATTTAAAAACAGCTATAGCAATCTTGTATTAAATTCTTTCTGTCACGGGCAACCAATGTAATGATTTTAATAGGGGCTTTACATGCTCATTTTTCTTTTTCTTGTAAACTACCTTGGCCGCGTGATTTTGAACCTTTTGAAGTTTATTTAGTTGGTCCACCGATAGACCAGAGAGTAGTGCATTGCCATAATACAAAAAAAAATATAAAAAAATACAATTTTGAACAATAATTGTCCCTTCATGAGCAAGGTAGCCCAGTCTATAAAGAGAACGCCTTATAATAAGAAGGCCCGGGTTCGATCCTCGATCATACCGATTTGTTGAATCGGTCTCCGAAAACGTTACCGGCTGAGACACAATTCCTGATTTCCTCCTTTATGTCCCTGCGGCAGCACATAAGTTGTCAGACATAGTTTTAGGACTCGTACACGAAGCAGATACCAACCAACCAATCTGATATCCCCGCCATGTCTCTGTGTTACGGCACTTAAATTTGTCAGATATAAGCTGTGGGACCTGTCCACCAAATGAATTGTCTAAGTAGCTGCAAGCCACCAAGCATCTAACCCTCTGTGTCTGTGTGTGTGTGTGTGTGTGTGTGTGTGTGTCCAGAGGTCTGTGCGGGCAGCGCCTGGCCCAGGCCCACAGCAACCTGTGCTTCCTGCTGCGCGAGGTGTACCACCGGGAGCACTACCACCGCGAGAAGCGCTCCGACCCCCGCCCCGAGCCCCGCCATCAGCCAGCCCACCTCCAGCCCGCCGCCAAGGAGCTCGTGGAGAAAATCTACAGGTAGGGGCTACAGTCGTACAGCATGACACAGGACATGATAACAAGTGATCGCTGTTTAAGTCAAAGTAACCATTTTTTTAAATTTATTTATTTATTTATTTTTTTTTTTTTTGGGGGGGGGGGGGGTATACATTTTATATATACAATAAAGTACAGATGTATCGTTGTATCGTTGTTTGTCAAACATACTGAAAGGCTCAAGAGGCGTATTTAGATAAAATGCTAGTGAACCGAAATGATCCAACTTTGGGAAACTCCAAATTCGCCATAAAGGGTCCCTGAAGCTTATTTAAATATCACAAGTGAGGCCTGTAATTATGTTTCTGAGTTTCGGTAAGAGGAAAGAATAATGTTGAATCTAAAGACAGGAAATTCACTTGGGCTTTTCAAACATCGTATTCTGTGATGTCGATTCTTGGTTATCAGTAGGAGTGGACTTCTCACCGTTACGAAACAACTTAATGTCCTTAAAGGTAGATGTTGTGGTCTGTATATAAATTTTCAAAGCATCCAGAAATGACGATTTTAATCATGGATAGGCAAAAAATAATATACTTAATATACTTCTAGCAAAAACAAACCCGAAATCAGAATTTGATCACACTTTGTGATTGATGGCTACAAGAAGAAAACTTAGTCCACAAGTAGTACGGACTCGGTCCCTTGACTTAAGCTCCGTGCTGGCGGGGTTTCTGTTTCTTGTTTAACATGGCGGCGCGTTGAATCGTCCAAGACATGCATCGCAAATTACCAACTTGCTTTTGGCTGCGTGAAACTGACGTGCTTTTTGTGTTTGGTGTGTTTCTTCCACACGCCCCAGCATTCCTCTGGATGTCCTGGCCGAGCTGGACCTGTCCAAAGACAACTGGCATGTGCTGCTCGCCAAGAAGAGCTGGGCCGGCGACAACTACTTCGGCGCAGACGACTTTCCCGGCAACATGGCGGCCTCGGGCCCTGAGAAACGGCGGCGCAGTCACCACCGCGTGGGCGTGTTCGGCCGGCGGATCGCGCGCCTCTTGCAGGAGGCAGAGTCTGGCACAGGCTCCCAGGCGGATGTGTCAGACGTGAGGTCTGTGTCCCGCACCAAACGGACCGTGTCGTCCAACATGGTCTGCGACTGCTGCTACAACCGCTGCTCGCCCGAGGAGCTGGCCACCTACTGTTGACCACGGACCTGCCTGGGATGGACTGACAGCGACAGAGAGAGAGAGGCAGTAGTACTAGTACTGTTACATGAATCCTACCATGACATAGGGCACTGGTGACTGCACTGTTCAAACTAGTGGTCATCGTGTATTTAGGCTAGCTTAGGGTCTAGTGGTCAGCTTTTATTTATCTTTATTAGCCATTTTTTTAAATCCTGTATTGGTTTTAAAGCTTTATGATTTGATTCTTGGTGTTTCACGTGTTATTTTCAATCTTGTTATTTATTTTTTCCGATGACCTTTACATAGCCTCGTGCCTATTTGTCGGACGCGAGGAATATTCTCTTTCTTTTCTTCGTCTAATTTGTTTTCAGTATTAATTTTCACCCTCTCTGTGATTATGTAACAATGACATTAGACGTAGTGATTATAGTGGTTAATAAAATCATGAGTTCAATGTTCAATGTTGGGTTAGCAAGGCTGATGTTTTAAGTCCATGAAACAAGGACAGTGCTTTTTCACCGAAAGATTTCGTTGTTGCTGATTGTGCGAAATTCCTTTGTCCTAACGAACGCATACTAGTACTACATAATGCACTGTTTAAATTTTCTGGATTTAAGATGCGCCTGTTTTATTTCAAAGGACGAATTAAGTTTAGAAAACGAAAGTTGCCTTGAAACAGATACCATAAAGTACAGCTGCTTGTTTGTATTCTATTTTAAAATGTAAACCACATATCAAGCTGCTTACCTGCCAGTTGTTTTATGTGTTCAAGCTTAGTAACGTATCTTAAAAGCAGCGCGCCCACACTAAACAAGGCTGGCCCCGTACTAGGATGGGAAAGGAAAAGCTTCAAGCAATGTAATAACTGTGTGTGTTTGTCTTTTGGTTTTCTTTTTTGGTGTGCATCTAAGTAATTTCAGGGCCCCTTTTGCCTGCCTTGTGGTAGAGTTAAAATTAAACAATCTCCATTCGAAAACACTGAGATAACTATTCATGGTGTAATTTAGACTAATCTTTCTACTTAACTACGATAACACAAATAAAGAAAGCGAGTCTGAGAAATTAACAAGGCCTTGTGTTGTCACTGGCGTAGCTCTTGTTGATTTTGCTTTATTGGTTTTTGTTCTGTGTACATGTATTTTAAACTTATTTTAGGTCCGTATCATATTAAAATGTAGTTTTATACCTATTTCTAACTATCTTATAAGTTGTAACTTTCCATTGTTACTGTATTGGTTCATTACTGCCATTTATGGAACATACGACTGTCTTTAACCAAATTCAGAGATGTATTAAAGACAAACTGGAACCATAGTTCCAAATTCAACAGACGTATGATATTCAAGATGCGAAAACTTTGGCACTAATGGCAGTCAAGAAGAAGGGGGATAAATTAGCACCTGCTCTCTTCCCTTTCTGGGGTTGGTTGGTTGGGTTGGTTTAACGTCCAACAGTAGCATCCCTTTCTGTGGTACCGAGAGAACGTTATAGTGATGGCAGAGAGAAATCATAACCTGTCTATAAAGTAATGGAGAATTTCGATTTATTTTAATCTGATCTTGTTTTGACAAGCAGGAGAGACACTATCGCGGATGGGTCTATGGGATAATCACAGAGTGACAAGGGTTGTTTTTTAACGAGCAACATCAGCAGCTAAGCTATCATTGTGGAGGGGCTCCACTTGTACAGGCTGCGTGCAGCGCTACAGAGGGGGGAGGGGGGTGCACGGACGCCTTGCTCAGCCCAGCACATTATGCACACACACACACACACACACACACACATATCTATATGTAAACAAATTTAGTGCTCATTGTGGACTCCCCGCCTCAATTTTTGCGCATCTCCACATACTCACTGAGTCACATGAAAATTACAAAACATTTTTTATGAACCACTATACATCAGATTAGGGACATGCTGACCACCACTTTTTAAAAAGCAATGTTTTATTAGACCTTTGATATTATATAAAAATTCAATGTACCCCTCCCGCAAAGGCCAATCTGTATTATTAGGTCAATCTCTTTCCTCTTCCTTTTTGTAAAAGTAGCGCATTTAGGGAGGGGTAAGCGGTGTGCACTTTTGCACTTGAGAGCGGTAATTCTAAAAAGTTTATTACGGCAGACTTACCCAGTCACTTAAAAACAAAGACATCTGGCTCAAGAATAATCTAGAATCTAGATCTGAATTATTTGGCTCCTTTGTCATGAGAGAACTGATTACATCTATGACGATGGCAAGTGAGAAAAAGAGACGTCATTTAAGACGATCCAGATAGATCTACTTAGCAGTGCTCAACACTCAATCCAAATCAAATCCCCTCAACCAAACAATCAAAAACATCACATGATCAACCATCCATATCTAGGCCTACTGATACTGGTTGAAATCTAGACAAAGTGAAAACAGACAAAGATCTACATCTCCACAACGTAGACCCAGCTTCAGATTTGCTAGACAACCACAAAAAGAAAATAGACCCACACGGATTAGATATACCGGTAGATCTACAGCACCACTAACGCGTCCACCTAACATCAGTCGTGCAGCTTCTATAGTTACACTGCTAACTACCCTAAACAATGACAATACAGCACTGTCTTGGTCAACCGTTCACATCTAAGTCTACTGATCAGTTGCATGCAGCTATGTCAAAGAGTTAAAAGGTATAGATGTAATGGTTTGCAATTTGCATGGGCACCGCCATCAGAGAACTCTATGGCTATGACAAGCTACACAACTAATGTGTGTCTTCAAATCAGCATTAATATTACAATGGTGAATACAGTGTTTTCTGTTAACATAACATAAATACCAACATGGGTATTGATTTAAACTTTAAAACCCGCGAATTATCGGTTGAGCCGTCTTCGAGCCTTTTGAGAAGGACCCCTCGATTCTACTAAAATATAAATTACAAGCCGGGGTCCCGTTCATACGAACAGGTTGAATACAGTGTACGTGTAACTGTCTGTAAGCCGATTCTTTTTGAATGGGGAACTTTTAGACCCCTTGCCATCAGTTAATATATTTTTCTTTCCTTTTTTTATTAAATGAAATTATCTTTTCTCTTCTTTTTTTTTAATTTTTCTTTCTCTCTCTCTCTTTTTCTTCCTTCTTTCTTCTTTATTCTTTTTATATAACTCTTCTCTTAAAAATGTCATTATTATTACTTATTACTACTAAGTTATCTTGCGTGCGTGTGTATGTGTGTGTGTGTGTAGGTGTTTGTGGGGGTGAAAGAAGAACGCTGGGCTTCTTTTTGGGAGGACCCCGTATTGTTCCAACTTATTTGTCTGATTTCAGCCCCTACTGGCAAAGTTGGTTCCAGTGCAATGTAATCGACTGAGACAGAAGTCCTGGTATCACCGTGGTTTCTGTGTGGTAGCACTTACAATTATTAGACGCCAGTCTTTGTCTTCGCCGGCGATATAGCCTAGTTTCAGAAGTGTGATTTTAAAAAACTAACCAAACAACCAGCGAGGTCTAAAACTCAATCTACCTCAACTAAAACTTTCAGACCCAACACCAACCAACCAAAGACGTTCTCTCTCTCTCTCTCTCTCTCTCTCTCTCTCTCTCTCTCTCTCTGTTTGTATATATTATATCTAGACAACTTCGCTACTACTGTTGCTAATAATGGACAGATTTTACCCCTTGAAGCACACGATTTAATTGATGTCTCCTAGGTTCCTCTAGGGAGTCCAATACGATGACTGGTCCCAAAGCTTACGTATGAGAATTTTATGTGCTGCCACGCATGAGACAGGGCGGAGATACCATGACTCCTGTCTCAGCCGGTCACATTATACTGACACCGATCCAACTACTGTAGTTACAGGGGACTAAAATCGGTAAAAAAAAAATAAATAAAAAATAAAAAATAAAAAAAGAAGAAAAGAGAAAAATGCCGATCGTGGGACTCGACCCCGCACCTCCTGAACTGAAGACCAATGCTCTACCACATGAGCCAATTCGCCCTCCGTGCAAGTGTTCTCAATAGAGGGAGGGAGAGAATTCTCTCCCTCTCTCTGGGTTTAACGTCTCCTAGGTTCCCCTGGGGGATCCTATATGGCGACAGGCGGCGTTGACAGAAGACAAAACTTATCCGCTCGGCCTCCGTGGCTGTGAAGGTCAAGGTTATTCGACTTGAGGACAAGGACATTGGTGCTGTGAGCCCAGTGCTCCTGCCCAGGGAAGGGCATCAACTGAAAGCAGCACTAGTAGCGCCACCGCGGATGGCATTCTAATTTCTAAAACTTTCAAGTTTATGAGATTTCTCTTTGAAGTTCTTGGGAGGAGGGCGAGAATCGTCCGGCATGTTTCAAAATAAAAACAATTACGTCATCGAAACATACACTTACATTTTTATCCATCGAAATAGAATTATTGTAAGTCGGAATCCTATTAATCGGAGATGTTGGCTTCAAATGAGAGGGGAGAGTAAATTTTCAAACTAATGGAATAAGTTTCTAATTGTTTCAGCCTGGAAATGGCTCTGTATGTTGAACTATCACTGCAGCTTCTCAGGGCAACGGCGTTGCCACCAAGACCGACACATGTTGACGTGGAGAAAATTGGTCGACGCCAAGCCTCTTTGAAAACGGGGGGCGCGGTGGCCCTGGGCTAGAACATCGGCTTCCTACGCTGCAGCCCTCGCTCCCCACTGGTTGGGTCGGTGTCAGTTTAATGTGATCGGATGAGACAGGAGTCATGGTATCCCCGCCCTGTCTCGTATGCACATAAAATTGTCCGACGTCAGTCCATATAGTGGTGATGTTGGACGCTAACTCAGCTCAACTCAACTCGTTGATAAACAAACATCATACACACAGAGCCGCTCCTGTTCTTGCTCTGAGTAGCAGAGAGTCGATTTCGGAGACGGGTTCCACGAGCCGAGCGAGAGACTCCTGTCTCAGACAACAGAATGTGTCCCGAGAATCCTGGTAAGGCCATGGAGTATGGTAAGGCTCAAATGAATTGTCGTATGGATGTAGATGACGCTGCTTTTAGTGCTAGTGCTAACAAATATTGCTTAAGGCCTGGAGAAGTTATTCCGAGTAATAAACTGAAAGGATCTGATTCAGTGTGACAAGATGCAAGTTTTGGTTATCGAATTTATTTTAAAAAGACTCAAACCGCCGACGAAGGCACGTAGCCGATACTTATGATTTATTAAGAGAATCACTAGGAATATTCATGTTAGAAACAAAGCTCGCTGGTACATGCGCTATGCAAATGTTTCAAAGAAAAAGTTATCACTATAATAATTATTATCGTTCCATGTTTTTTTTTTTTATGATATTGAAAATATTATAACAAAGTCTGTCACCGTTTTCCCCCTATTCTTATGATTTCATAGAAGAGGCTTTAAATATTGGATCAAAGAATACATTTGGGTCTGGTTTGTTTGTTTGGTTGTTGGTTAGTTGGTTGGTTGGTTGGTTGGTTGGTTGGTTGGTTGGTTGGTTGGTTGGTTGGTTGGTTGGTTGGTTGGTTGGCTGGTTGGTTGGTTGGTTGGTTGGTTGGTTGGTTGGTTGGTTGCTAAGCGTTGGGTGGTCCCGCCACTCACGTGCCGACACAGGGAGAATGTACGGGGATACCATGTCTCCTGTCTCAGCCGGTCAACCACAGGGAGAATGTACGGGGATACCATGTCTCCTGTCTCAGTGGTCAACCACAGGGAGAATGTACGGGGATACCATGTCTCCTGTCTCAGTCGGTCAACCACAGGGAGAATGTACGGGGATACCATGTCTCCTGTCTCAGTCGGTCAACCACAGGGAGAATGTACGGGGATACCATGTCTCCTGTCTCAGTCGGTCAACCACAGGGAGAATGTACGGGGATACCATGTCTCCTGTCTCAGTCGGTCAACCACAGGGATAATGTACGGGGATACCATGTCTCCTGTCTCAGCCGCTCAACCACATGGAGAATGTACGGGGATACCATGTCTCCTGTCTCAGTCGGTCCCAAACCGGTAGAGGATGAAATCGGACGAATATAATTTTGACCAATCGTGGCTTTCAACCACAGGGAGAATGTACGGGGATACCATGTCTCCTGTCTCAGTCGGTCAACCACAGGGAGAATGTACGGGGATACCATGTCTCCTGTCTCAGTGGTCAACCACAGGGAGAATGTACGGGGATACCATGTCTCCTGTCTCAGTCGGTCAACCACAGGGAGGATGTACGGGGATACCATGTCTCTTGTCTCAGCCGGTCAACCACAGGGAGAATGTACGGGGATACCATGTCTCCTGTCTCAGCCGGTCAACCACAGGGAGAATGTACGGGGATACCATGTCTCCTGTCTCAGCTCACGTTATACTGCATCCACCCAAACCGGTAGAGAACGAAATCGGACGAATATAATTTTGACCAATCGTGGGTTTCAAACCAAGGAAACCCTGATTGGAAGACCAAAGCTCTACCACTTTCGCCTGTTGGTCCCACTAATTATGTGGGTTCATATTGAGGTGAATCCTTCTGGCATATAAACTAGCACAGCTGCACAGAGCAGAGATGTAGGTCAGTGTGAAGCCAGAGCGGCTGTCACAGCGTGTATCTCCCAGTCCGCCACTAGGACTATCTCTCAAAACTTCAGGGAGTTGCCCCCCCCCCCCTCTCCATCTCCAGCGACCTTGATGTGTGGACCTGTTCACTTGACCGTGGAAGTGACTGATGGCTCCAACAATAGGAATGGAAAAAAGGCGGCAGGAGAGAAAGAGTTGGAGAGAGAGAGAGAGAGAGAGAGAGAGAGAGAGAGAGAGAGAGAGAGAGAGAGAGAGAGAGAGAGAGACAGAGAGAGACCTCCTGAAGAACTGCACCAGTGCAAGGTCACGGAGCTGTGAAGAGAGTGCTGTAACTGAGTGTAGCGTACCAACTTCAAAGCTAGCTGCCTTCCAGTTTTCCGCTTGACATGTTTCGGCTCTCGTGTGTTTTGCCTCTTTGTTTTTAGTTTTTATGAGCGCGAGTTTACGTATCGCTTAGAAAAACAGAACTACCATCGCTGTCACTATGTGGGTGGGCCGTTTTTTATCAACACTTTAATTTTGTTATCCTTTCTTGTATCATCTACAAACTCAAACTCTATACAAATTTGTTTTGATTTTGTTTAACTCAAATTTCGTTGCAATCTGTTAACATTGGTTCTAGATATTGTTTTAAAACTTATTATTATAATTCACCTGAAAGTGCAAAGAATATTTCACCATAGGGCCTATTTTACGAACTCGGCTCTGTTGACAAAAAGTTATTTTCTTGGTTTCCACACCCACATTCTCGGCGTTAGAGGAAGATCCATTAAATTATGTCATTTAGCTTTCATAATCTCAAGATTTTAGAGACGTACGTTCTTTTATTTCTTCGCGGGTACAACATTGTTCATGGAAAGAAACGCTCATATCGAATTTCCTTCAGCTTCTAAAGATGTTCCAATTCTATTTCTGAAAGTAAATTGGTTCCCTCGTCATGTTCTCTCCCAAAGTCTGAGTCATCTTTTTAAATCTATATTTATTGTGGCTTATATTAAAGCTGACTATTTTGAACGGAAAAAACAGATATGAAGTAGTTTTGTGGATTTATTGCTTTGTTGCTGTTTTTTTTATTGTTGTCGTTGTTGCTTTTTGTGTTGTTTTTTTTTAAACTGTTTTCCTTGTGGCATTAATCTGGGAAGAGGCGTCAAGTTTGACTTGGATTTCGTCTCGTCAAGAAACCATTTTGTTTGGTACCATCAGACCTAGCTCAGTAGCATGTGTAAGTATTGTTATTTAATGCTTTGTTAGGTAGCTTGTTTTTAATAGAATTTGATCGTGGTACCGATTTTTTCTGAGACAGACTCATAATAACATAAGGGTTAAAGTCACTACTGGGTCCTAAGAGAAACGTCTGACAATTGGGGGAGGGGGCGGTGGTCTAGGGGTAGAACATCGCTTTCCGACGCAAAAGGTCCCGAGTTCGAATTCTGGCTGTTGCGTTCCCTACTGGTTGAGTCGGTGTCAGTATAATGTGACCGGCTGAGACAGGAGTCATGGTATCCCCGCCTGTCTCGTGTGTGGCAGCACATAAAATTGTCAGACGTCCGTCTTGGGGCCCGTCCACAATATAGCCTATATAGTGCTGCTGTTGGACGTTAAACCAACCCAACCAACCAATTGACAATTTGGCCTGCTGCCACAAAGACATATCGGGATTCTCAGGACTTGTGTCTGAGCTGGTCACATGATCGGACACCGACCCAAAGAGCTGCCCGGTGTGGGTTTGAACCTGATACTAGTCACGATTCAAGCCGCTACTCTACCAAGCGATTTCAGAGGCGTTCTAATAGTGCGGAGAAAAACTGCCCAGTCAGCCTCGTGGCACATTTCCGAGCTTAGAAATTGCAACCACTCCCCCCACCCCCTCCTCTGTTTTGGTGCCATGGTGTCCACTCAATGTTGATAAATTGCTAACGCTATATTTGGCTAAAAGGCCTTGAACCTAAGGCACCATTAATTCAGTTTGAAACGAAGAGAATGAGAGAAGAGATGGAGGAGAAGGGGACGGTGGGGGGAGGGGAGAGAGAGAGAGAGAGAGAGAGAGAGAGAGAGAGAGAGAGAGAGAGAGAGAGAGAGAAGGAAAGGTCCGCAGTTTTAATCTTTATCTAGAAAAGAGAAAAAAAGGAGTACTTGGCATAGCCAGGTGTAGAAAGCTACTTGAGCTGACAAGGTAATTATACATGCGCAAAGGCGGGATTCAGTCGAGGTGCATAACCCAGGCTGGCATAACCTACATTCAGTGAGAGGGAAATGTCACAACAACCTGTTTGGTCCAGTTTGTATGCGTGAAGAGCAAGGACTACTATGGTGAAGAGCTATTCTCCCCAGGTTTGTGGCCCAAGCAACTCGTGGCCTTGACAATAACAAAGCGAGCGAAGCACAAAGGATACAATCTTTTGACCACTATGGTATAATCTACACTAACTGAGCTTTAGGAAGAGATCCTCAAGTATATCTACGAGTTTGAAGTAAGTTCCCGACAACTGTGTAAGTGCGCGTACTTGAGTAAGTAGCGTCCTCTGTAATAGGACACGCGGGGCGGGCTGTTCTCACGGGGATGAAATAGTTTGTGGGGGCAGTAGGGCAGGCAGCACGCCGGCTGTGCCCTGGTTCCGGTGCACTGGCCCTGACGTCAGAGCTTCGTGACGTAGCCGCGCGTCAGTTGGCTCCACCGGCTACAGTCGGAAGTACAGCACGCAGGATACGCCTGGGACATTTGCTCATTGAATGAACTCGATCGGGCGCAGTGTCTAAAATAAGACAGGTCAAGTCGATAGCCTAGGTCCAGTGCGATATACCGGTAGCCTAGATCCAGTGCTGAATGTTTTGATATACCGGTAGCCTAGGTCCAGTGCTGAATGTTTTGATATACCGGTAGCCTAGACCCAGTGCTGAATGTTTTGATATACCGGTAGCCTAGATCCAGTGCTGAATGTTTTGATATACCGGTAGCCTAGACCCAGTGCTGAATGTTTTGATATACCGGTAGCCTAGACCCAGTGCTGAATGTTTTGATATACCGGTAGCCTAGGTCCAGTGCTGAATGTTTTGATATACCGGTAGCCTAGACCCAGTGCCGAATGTCCCCGTGTCCTTGTCACAAGAAGGCTCTAGGCCTTGGCGGTGCGAGGCTTGATAACTTCCTCCGTATTAGTGATCTATTGATCAAGATAAACACATTAACATCATTGAAACTATGAAAATTCCCACCAAAGCCTAAGCAGATCTAGCTGTGTAGTAAGATCTCGTGATCTTGAGACAACAGGAGAGGAGGAGACAGTAGCGCAATTCGATGGAGTCACCCGCGCCAAAACATTTAAGTGCTGAATTGAGGAGTTGATAAGATCAAAGATGTCATAACTGACATCGTTGAAAGTTGGTAACTTGGCCCTCAAACAAACTCCCTAAAATCCGAGACCGAAGTACTCTTTCTAATGTCCTCGTTTCGGCTAGGCCAAACATCTTGTAGGCGCACAGCAGACTGTAAAATCGACTCAGCTGTCTTAACCTGCGGCAGATTCGAAACAATACTTCAAGTGGAAAGAGGAAGAGACAATTCATCGGTAAAAAGACCAGTGCGCTGTGCTTTTGCACATACCAGTGAGGCCGTAGTTGTTCAAGTCACCCCTAACAACTAACATTAGGCATCAAACCTTTGCAAAAAGTGCTCTACAAAGACTGCTCCAACAACGCTTTTCAAGGGCAGCAGTTGGGCTGACACCACTGCCAAACCCTAACGGGAGAAAATTTGATTCTCCGGCTGCTAAGACAAAGTCAGCTGAAGCATCAGAATCGAGAAAAATGGCAAGTGTCCATAACAGCATCTACATTTGGGCAAGGGGCCTATTTGGCTAATATCAGTCTGTGTGTTAAGGCGTTGACGAACGTTTGCGATACAGAGGTGTCATCAGTGTCTCCATCTTCCACGCAAGCGGCTACCAACATAGCCGTCTCCAACCTCCATCTTCTCCTTCTTCCCTTATTACTTACTTTGGTGGTGTCCTTCCCATCCTCTGGACACCTCTGTGACGCGTCTGCTTCCTCCTCCTCTCCACAACAACTGAATAAGAGGCCATGTGTCACTCCCGCTTCACCCCCGCTTCACTCCAACCTTCACTCCAGTGATCACTGTGGCGCGATGGTGTGCGGGAAAGAAATTCACCGACGTGGTAGATCATCCAACAAGTGAACACAAAAACAGGCCAGTTTTCAGATCAGCGCTTTAGAGCTTACAGAATCTTTGACACAGTCGAAGGAATACGTTGCTGGTGAGACGGTATTTACTACGAGTTCCTAACGTACCTGTTACAGACTAGTGTTGACTTTAAACATTTAACCGTCTTTGTGAAAGTGGCCATCTTTCTTTTTCTTGAAAGAGAGAAAATACAATTCCTCGCCTTCAAACAAACAAACAAACAAACAATATCCCTCAAATCCTATCAACTGTTCACCACCAACAGCACTAACGAGCTGTCTTTTCAACGCATGCTCAATGGCAGGTTGGTCTGGGTACACAATGTGGTTTTAGAGTAAACACACTCTACAGACCATCTAGTTAGGTTTGACATTCATTAAAGAGGCGTTTACCAAGTTTTCGCTCTTTTAGTTGACCTGAAAAAATGCTTATGACGCGTCATGGAATTATTGGAATGTTTCAGACTTTTATAATATTCACTTGAAAGGTAGAATGTCCCAGATATTAGATTTTGTTTTGTAATCAAAATGAATGACATAAAAATATATTTCAAGCAATAGAAATACTTTACTCATTGTCAATGGCTTTGCCATATTATTATTTAGAGGCAAAACTCTTGAGCCACCTTGAACGTATATCCAACTCTACAAATACAGAGTCCAAATTTAGATATCCAAAACGTGCTCAAATAATTCCCCGTCCAAAACAAAATAACTATGACCACGACTAAAAGCAAATAATATACAAAAAATAACTCCTGTTAACCTTGGATGTTCAGATCGTTCATGTTAATGGTGAATTCAAATATTTAGGAGGCATTATAATTATTTACATTATGTAGTTTGAGAAAACAATGCCACACATGCTGGGGTGCATAAATTACATCGATTTCTAGTCTGATAGAACCTGGACTATGGCAGTGTTGTATATGGATCAGCTGAGGTTCTTAAATCACCGGACCCTATTCATTATCAAGGATGCGCATAGCACAGTCTTGGCAACAATCACTCATCCCATGTACAAAGCCTTCATGCAGAGTGCTGGTGAACCTAGTCTGTAATAGTAATGTTTTACCAAAATTGAAAGCACACCAAACAAATCTCTTCTACGAATCCGTTGGACTACTTTTTCTCTTGAATTAAAAAAAAATAAAATGTCAATTTTTTTTCGAGACCGAGTGTATGAACATCCTCAAAACCTAGAAATTACCTTTGATGATATTGATGATCAACGTATACAGAACCGCCAAGGCAACAATTTAATACATGTTTTGACTATTCCCTGGCAGATTTCTCAACAGAACAGTCAAGCAAGTTTGTGGCCTTGAAAAATAATTATGAATTATAAGGTGCAGATGTCTTAATGCAGGGATAACAATTCTCTGATGTTTATTTTAGTACAAGAAAAGTTCACAGGGCATGGATACGACTTTTCTGTTTGGAATGCTGAACCATTCTTATGGTCTTAGGAAAATGTAAATATTAACAAAATGCCATTACAAATGTGTTCTTTACAATGACAGTCTATTTGCTTCTTCGGGTATTTCTTCTTCTCTTCTTTGCGTTCACTCAAATGGACAGCCCAGTCTCTGACATGAATGTTGCTGTGCGCCGTAGATCTTCCAGGCTTCCATACAGCTTCTGTGCCATTGGTGTGTCCTGTGGCCACATCAGGTTTCTTAGGTTTTCATACATGGGGCAGTGTTGTAGGACATGGATGACTGTTTGACCTCCAGTTTGGCATGTGCACTGGTCTGATGTTCCAATGTGGAGCTTTGTGTAGAGGTGGTGATTCAGGCGGTTGTGTCCTGTTCTGAGCCTAAAAATGACCACTTGTTCAGCTCTTGTCAGTGCATGATAAGCATCATTTTGGACATGGTTGGGGTGTTCCTGCAGCCATTCCTCATGTTGTTGGGCATGGATTATTGTCTTTGCTTCACTGTATGTTGTTGTGTAGTCATTTTGTTGGAGCGCTGCTGCTTTTTTGGCTAGCAAGTCAGCAGTCTCATTGCCAAATACATTGCAGTGGGAGGGAATCCATTGTAGGGCTATTGTATGGGTTTGGCTTAGCAAGGTTAGCGCTGAGGTCAGATCATTTAGGTCTTTGTTTTTGCTGGATTTGAGGGCCTGTAGAACAGACAAGGCATCTGTCAGGAAAACGATGTTTTTTGTTGAATGGGGGCTTGATTGGACATGTGCTGCTCCTTCCTGTATAGCTGTAGCTTCAGCCTTGTAATTGGTAGAGAAGACTCCAGTGGGGATTGAGATCTTGTCCTCTTCACCTCCAGGGTACTTTATGTAGATCCCGGCACCACCATTCCTGACTGCCTTCTCAGCTGAACCATCAGTATATACATGTGTCCAGTCAGTGGCTGGGGAGTTGGTCTGGGTGTGTTCTACTCAGCAAGTGATCTTTTCTCTAGGTCATTCTGTGAGCTCTTAGTCTGTAATAGTAATGTTTTACCAAAATTGAAAGCACACCAAACAAATCTCTTCTACGAATCCGTTGGACTACTTTTTCTCTTGAATTAAAAAAAAATAAAAATAATGTCAATTTTTTTTCGAGACCGAGTGTATGAACATCCTCAAAACCTAGAAATTACCTTTGATGATATTGATGATCAACGTATACAGAACCGCTAAGGCAACAATTTAATACATGTTTTGACTATTCCCTGGCAGATTTCTCAAAAGAACAGTCAAGCAAGTTTGCGGCCTTGAAATAAAAAATTATGAATTATAATGTGCAGATGTCTTAATGCAGGGATAACAATTCTCTGTTGTTTATTTTAGTAAAAGAAAAGTTCACAGGGCATGGATACGACTTTTCTGTTTGTAATGCTGAACTATTCTTGTGGTCTTGGGAAAGTGTGAATATTAACAAACTGCCATTACAAATGTGTCCTTTACAATGGCAGTCTATCTAGTCTATCTGCTTTTTCGGGTATTTAAACTACTCGTAGACTGTAAAAATCCGAACATGGTGCGCATCTTTTGCATCTATTAGTTTTACAACCTGTACTTGAATCTGCCTTAGCTGATCCGCCAAATGACAGTCACCGCTAATTTGGGCAGACATTTAACCTAAAATTGATAATAATAGCGCAACGACTTGGCAGAAACAATGGAACACATTTTTAACACACAGGTTAATTTAAACTTATCAATGTTCTCAAAGAAAAGTTGCCAAGCCTTAGTATATGTTGGCCACACTTTGATAACTCTCAACTTCTTGCTAAAAACGAAATCCACCAGAAATGTCATCCCAGTGACAAGTGTGCGTGTAACAAAACTTACAGTATTTATCAGCCACTTTTTAACTGAATGCACAAATTATACAAGTTCAATAAGAGTAGGCCTATTAAAACTTTAATAATGTCAGCAGACTATTCAGAGAAGCCAATTTTTTTTTTTAAATTGTGGACTACCTTAATGAAATTGTTATTTAGCATAATTGTATACAAACGAACAAAAAATAGCTGAGAGCCTATAGCATGCGAACATACCAAATATGTCGCCCTTCGCAGCCAGTCACAGACAATATGCAACTATCTATTTTTAGTGGGGGGGGGGGTTGTTTTTGTTTTTAATTTCTCCAGGCACATAGGATGCCAGACCGACAACCTGTGCATTGTGACACTGAGGCAAAATGTGATCTGTGTTGGGCGCCCGCCATTTGTTGTTTCCGGCTCTCGATTCAAAACTTTAAGCACATACATTGTGTATTTCTCTAGAATGCCTCTATAAGCATACACCCAAGTAGTATATTTAGTCTCAGATAGTTGGTCAAGCCAGACTTTAGCTTTACGTGAACATACGAAGAGGGGTCACCGCTGATCGCCGACCTTAACCCTGGTATCACCTGCTTCGGCCGTCAATTGCGTTTGACTGGGTGCCCATAGCAGGACCCACTATTTTGTCATCTGTGAATGACGACACTCTATTGGCCAAGCTTGGTGTCAGAGTTCCTTCTCTTCCAAAGAGTGGATGTCATGAACTTTCCATCTTTCTCGTTCAAGCGCAATCTCGCATCACTCGTTGATTTTCATTCCAGTCGAGTCCTTAATTTTCTTGGCCCAACTTATCCGCCTCCTTCCTCGTTCTACCACTCTTGCCTTCCACCACACCCTCTACGATATTCTTTTGCAATGAACTGTGTCTTTTTACATGTCCGCAATATTTATTTTTTTCAGTATCCGCAATCAGAGTCCAAGTTTCACACCCATATATTAATGTCGACCAACTACTGTATAACTTTATTTTAACCTACTGTAAATAAGCTCATAATTATGCATATAACAAACTGGTCGAAAGTCGTATCCCATCACCCATCCCCACAGAACAAAAAGTAGTTGTATCAGTAGTTACATCATTCAGAGTCCGAATAGTCGTAACTCAAGATAAGAGCCAGAAATTGACTGCTGTGTGTAGTCATGTTGAAACCAGAAAGTCGTTTGGTACTTATAGGCCTACGATATAATTGAAGTCAAAAGGTCCTATCTGGACTTACAACTTTTTGGGTGTCATTATTCCCAGTCGTCAGATACAATATAAAAAAAGACTGTGCCATGAATAATTGTTATAATACCTCTGTCGTTTTAACACGAAGTGGGCCACACAAAGCTTTCTTGTAATAATTTTTAAAAAGTCGTATCTCGAGTTCCGACGTTTTGGTTCCCTACCCACGAACTGTTAGCACAGACGTGACAGAGTGCAAAATAATAATTTTAGGCCCCTATTTGTCCTTCACCTTTACCCTTGACCTTTACACAATGTTACGCTGAAGAAGCTGAAACCTCAACAACAAACTTCACAGTGAAAAACTAAGCCTCCTAACCTGCAATAACTGTAACGTAGATCGTGAGCTATGTAAATCTAGATATAAATTAGTATTAGAGGGACACGATCTAGAGATCTAGATCTAGTGCCAAGTTTTGGTACGCTTACAATTTATTGGTACAAAGTTTCTAGATTCTGCACAGATATCTAGATTTCAAGATAGGGCCCGGGGTAGATTTAGATTACCGGTACCTAGTTTCTAATTGCCTACTTCAACGTCCCGGTAGCTTGTAAACCGCAGTAAGCCTTCTCCTATGGCGGGTTGCAAGCTACTGCGAGACTGTACATTTGGTCCTAGATTTATATCTAGATTCTAGATCTATATAATTTTGGACAAACTAAGGTTTATATCTTGATAATATGACTGTTCTCTCAATCACTTCCCTGACCAGATGCCTCTTCTACATGCCCTAGTCCTCCCACATCATTACCTTATAATTTAAAAGATCACCTAATGTCATAATCACCCTTAATGGGTCTCTCTTGAACCCCTTTACATATCAGACTTTTAATTTTGGTCTACATCATCCCTAGCCCTCCTTTGACAAATTCTCCTTAGAGTGGAACATGGATGGATTGGTGACGAGGCACACAACCTGTTTTTTGTAAATGATATGATCATTTCCAATAGGTGCGCTTCCCAAATTCCTTCACTTCCTCAATGGCGGAAGACAGTTTTTATTGGAGAATTGAGAGTGGCCTCAACGACTCTACTATTTTCTTACCCTTGTACTGTGCAAGACTATTGAAAATATCCTGCTTGTGCAGAGGGTGCCCACTCACAATCGAGTCATAGACAAACTTATAAGCAGATTTGATTTAAATAAGTTTCTGGGAATGTTATGTAGATATGTGGATTAAACGATAGTTGTAATATAAGCTTCTGAATAAGCTAATTTTAAAAAATTTGTAAGCTATACTCTATTTCGATTTGAAATATTTTTCCTGTTTCCTGAAAAACAGAAATCAAAATATGATAAAACAAAGAAAGAAAGTATTTCTTGTGTCCCTTCTTGACTGTTAAATGTTGAAGCTTACCTTGGTATATATAGTTTAACTACATGATCAAAAACAATGATTGCAGCTTCTTAGCTTAATGCTGAAAGAAAGTATGTAAACATCAGCGCTGTAATGCAAATCTCTGCCTTGAATCTTCAATGAACTATCTGAACTTAAAACAGTGTGTAAGATTAAGAAAGATTAGGTAGAGCAAGATGAAGGAAGCATCCTAATCAAGATATTTAAGTTTTTGTGTTACAAATTAACATTGAATGTTACGAGCACTGATTCCTGTACCTGATCCAAGGTTTTTTCAGTTTTCTGTCTAGAGGGCTGACAAGTCACTTCAGTTACTTTTAAAGCCTGTTTAGGATTCCAGTCAAGGCGTCCATAAATGAAAGGCCAAGTCATCGAATTGAACGATATGAACAGATTTTTGCTCACCTAGGATATATAATTTATAAGTGATTTTATTTCCTTTAATTCTAAACATAGATAGGTCAGAGTGATGCTTGGAGAGTATTTTTCAGCCCACACAATCAGCCTACACTGCAAAAATATGAACTGTCCCATCTGTGCAGTATTTAGGGTTATTTTTTTTTAATTCATAAATGGTGGGTCATTTTATATCTATTGTTGCTAAATAATTGTTGCGCAGCGCGATGCGAAGATGTTCAAAATATAGCTCACTTTGATTTTTGCTGCAAGTATATGAATATTTCGGTGACTTTGCCTTCTATTTTTGGAAGCCTTGATACCAGTGCAAAAAAGTTTGATTTAAATAGCTTTTTAATAGACCCAGGTAATTTTTTTGTTTTCAGAGTGTCATGATGATAATGTGCAAGTCCTTGGCGAGATTCAGTGCCGCTGAAAGCTTCATGTCCAATCTCAGGACATCGTACAGACAGATCGGATCTCGGAAACTACAATATCCCGTGTCGAGGCAGAGCATCTCTCTTCGCTGCTTATCTAATGAAACGAGTGGTATGTTTGTCAGATATTTCTTGCCTTGTGTCCAAATACCAAACTTCATCTTTTTCTTGTGGGAGTCGTTGTCCAGGTGCCATATTTTTATGGAAGTGGCTATTTGTCCAGTAACTGAGCAAATAGCTAAAAGGCTTTGCTTGCTGATCCCACTATTGGTTGTGACAGCTGTCTCAGTTGAAGCCATATGAGGTGCTTGAATCTGGAGGTGGCACTGAATTATTATTATTATTATTAATGATATTAATATTGTTGATTTTAGTTTTATTATTATTATTAATGATATTAATATTGTTGATTTTAGTTTTATTATTATCGCTATCACAATGTGATCACGTGTTGGTCTACATGTTAGACTACATCTTAGAGTGGGCATGCAAAATTAGAGCGCATGATATCCAAGAGGGTGCACGAAGTAATCACGTGTTGGTCTAGACTTTGGAGCGGTCAGGTAATAAGGAACGTGTGAATCACATAACGTGGAGAAATGAGTACGAATACAGATGAGAGTGTTTACTCTATTTTTAAAGATATCAGAAAGTATTAATAATGATCTCAGATGAGCTGCCAATTGGAATACCAAGGTGAGTATAGTGTCCAAACACAGGGACTAGTAGAATAAATATGACTACCAAAAATATTCTAAATTCCAGTTGAGCAAAACGCTGTCTACATTGTTGTTAAGGATAGACTGTCTAAGATATCGATGTGAGAGAGTGAACACTGTCGAACCTAAAAGCAAGCTAGACGCTGGTGTGATTGTTAACAAGGGACTTGTCACTGTTGCCGATGTAACGCCATCGTCGTGGGAGCTGTGGTCAACGTTGCCCGCAGTATCAACGTCATTGGGATAACGGTCTGAGTCGTTGATCAGCATCGCCGCTGTCGAGCTGTCCTGTTGTCCTGTAAATGAACTAGAGGACGTGCAAGTGCCTGAAGACTTCTCTTAGCCGGGTTGATAGCTTTACGAACTTTGCATATCGGATCTTAGCATATATCAACACTGATAAGCACTTACATTTAATCAACTATGAAGAATGTTGATGTAAATGTGTAATGAGTAATGAAGCTAAGAATAGTTTGAAATAATATGATAACGATTTAATCCTGACATAATTTTAACGCACACTATTTTACTGTTGTGATCTGTACATTGAGTTGTAGTTAACCTTGTAATCAAGTTTAATCATTTCATTACATGTATATAATTAATGTAATTACATAATAAATCTCTAGTTTAGATGATACTTTAAACCTGACATTTAGTTCATTGTTTTCTGGTCAAGGCGAAAGTTGTCCAAACATATATGTCGCATGCTTTGTGTGAGTGTTTAGACGGCTAGGGCATCATCATCTGCTTCATTGTCGTTGTCATCCATCATTGTCATCGTCATCATTGTTGTTATCATCATGATGATCATCATCATCATTGTCGAAATCTAGTCTTAGCACTAAATGGTCCTCTTGAAATGGCTGATAAACAACTAGACAATTAATTGTTCAATAGTCATGTCAAATGTTTATAAATACAAGTTCATGGGACAGTGCATATTACATTATTCAATTTATAATTAAAGCTATATTCTTGACTTCTTTTCTGAAATTTTATTTCTAAATTGTATTATCGAATTCTATTCCCAAGTCCTATATACGAATTCTCATTATGTTCTCCATACGAGTCAAACACTGAGGTAATTTCAAGCTGACAATGTACTCCATACGGAGTCTAACACTGAAGTGTTTTCAAAATCACGTGATGGATGAAGAGACGGACAAGTGAGCTGTGCTCTAGTGACGTGAGTGACTTCACTTGTGGGCCAATCAGAAAGTCACGGTTCATGACACGGTTGCGTATATTGCTGTGTGTAAATAGAGATACGTTTCCACATACATATTAAAATTAATGGCATGCAGGGTGCAAGCGACCGTGACAATCGTCATCATCATCATCATCATCATCATCATAACCATCACCACCAGTCTCATCACCATACTTCATTATAAAAAGAAATTAATAATAATAATAATAATAATAATAATAATAATAATAATAATAATAATAAGAAGAATCTTGACCATACAATTCTTAGGCTTGAAATACAAACGTTATGCAACCAAACAAGATAATGTACATAGATCTAGCCGATCCGCTACCTAAAAGTTACGCACCAAAAAAGGGTGAGGAAATGAATAGATCAACTTATAGTACAATGCGTTACAATATCCAAGAGGGTGCACGAAGTAATCACATGTTGGTCCAGACTTTGGAGCGGTCAGGTAAAAGTAGAGCGTGTGGTATCTAAGGGGGATATTTTTCTTTAACCATTTCCACGTTATTAGAAGATGTTGGGCACTGGTACCTATAGTATCAGGTCCAGTCTTTTCAGCTTGGGGCAGACAAGATGTTAGAGGATTAAGGAATTTTGGTTCTGGGTCGCTGGGGATACCTGGGCATGTAACCGAAAACATAATCATAAAAGTTGGGTTAGCTGGCCAGTGCACCTAGTCACCGTATAGAAAACAGGGATGCTTTTTGTACTCGTTTGTTGTAACCGTTCGACTTCCAGATCTTGGTCACTAGCTCTCAGCGAATATATAGATGAGCAAACTGAATCAGAATCAGACACCACTGAGACCTCGCCGTGGATCAGACGAGGAACCGCTAAGTCTCCGACGCTTGGACATAGAAGTACCAAACGTCGTTAAACTTTTAAGTTGCACGAAGTTGCAAGTGCTGGACTAGAAGTCCAAGCGAAGTTGTCGCAAACAGCTGTTATTTTCTTCATAGAGCCTGAGTTTCCTGTCCGAGGTAAGTAAGACTTAAATAACTGTAACTAACTGTTCTAAAGTTTCTCCTCTTAATAAGCTGATTTAAAGCTATTGTTTATGATTAACTAAAAGTGTTACTGTGAGAGGCTAAAACATCAAACTCAGTAACTGATTAGTAAAAAAAACAACCTAAGTTTAATGAAGAACTTGTGAATCACATAACGTGCAGAAATAATGAAGTACGAATACAGATGAGAGTGTTTACTCTATTTTTAAAGATATCAGAAAGTATTAATAATGATCTCAGATGAGCTGTCAACTGGAATACTAAGGTGAGTATAGTGTCCAAACACAGGGACTAGTAGAATAAATATGACTACCAAAAATATTATAAATTCCAGTTGAGAAAAATGCTGTCTACATTGCTGTCAAGGATAGACTAAGATATACTGTTGAGTGTGATGTGAGAGAGTGAACGCTGTTGACCTAAAAGCAAGCTAGACGCTGGTGTGATTGTTAACAAGGGACTTGTCACTGTTGTCGACGTAACGCCATCGCTGTGGTCAACGTTGCCCGCAGTATCAACGTCGTCAGAATAACGGTCTGGGTCGTTGATCAGCATCGCCGCTGTCGAGCTGTCCTGTTGTCCTGTAGATGAACTGGAGGACGCGCAAGTGCCTGAAGACTTCTCTTAGCCGGATTGATAGCTTTACGATGAGGCTCCATCTGAGACAGCTGTTACATCCCTGGGCTGCCGGAGGAATAGCCACTTCTGATCTGTACCCTCCATAAACGTACTGGTTCTATATAGTTTTGAAGGACTCATCTTTGTGTATGCATAGAGATGCACTTTGTTGTTAAAACTGCTAGAATTTTCTAGAATATTAGTTTGGCCTGTCCGTTTCTTGATATTTGAGTGTTGTTTTTTGCCTCACTTGAGATAAATGAACTAAGTATAATTAATCGGTCACGCTGTTTGAATTTGCTTCTTTTGATAGAGATATTTAGAGGTTTTTTCTTCTGACTGATGACTATTACTTCTCTATAATTTACTATTTGATTCCAGTCCTTTCTTTCTGCACTCTTTTTCAACAATGTCAGCAAGTTTTGCAAGTATTCACTATTATCTGCAGTTAGCGCAGTGTCATCGACATATCAGAAGCTGTCATTGTTAATGCTATCGTCCTTCTTGGATTCCGGGCTATCCTTCTAAGTTCGGCGTTTTTATTTCTGTATCGAGGGGGGGGAAAAGGCGGGGGAGAGCACAGCGCTTTCTGACTTTGATTATGGCTTGAAATGAGCTGATACAGTATCCACTGCGTTCTGAGGCAGTTTTTGTGCTGTGTGACTGCAGGCCTGGCTTGAAATGAACTGTACAGTATGTACTGCGTTCTGAGGCAGGCCACGGGTGAGCTGAATGGAGGGGAGGGGAAGAAGGTGCTGGCAGTGGTCGTCTGAACAACGTCCTCTATGCTGAGAACATGAACATATATATAAACCAACTGTGTGAGAGCAACTTTTTATTCATGTTTAAATATTATCAATTTTATGATCCTTGAAAATACTTTTTTCAGGCATCAGTGGAGCAACCCTCAAGCCTACCCCGTTCCAGCAGAAAATCTTAGTGTGGGGCAAAATGTACCCGTCTGTTGACAAAGTTCCAGACAGAGTCTCGTGAGTTTAGTTTTCTCTTTTCTCAATATTATCATTATATTTATTGTTGTGTTTGTATGGTCGTTATTTATGTAGAATATTTTCATATAATTAACAGTGTGTATAGTGTATGTGTCATATTGAACTGAAATGGTCTTCAGTTCTCTTATTCCACTCTAACGAAGCATCATCATTTTATTCATCTGTTGAATGTTGCCAGCATACATCAAGTATTCAAATTCAAATCAAATGGCAAGGAAAGTTAAAACTGCCTTTTTTATGTGCATACTTTTGCTAGCTCTAGCATATGTCTCTGGTTCGAAAACCACTATCAGACAAACTTGTTTGTGAGGTTCACCCCCTAATGTTTAGAATAAAGTCCGTATAATGTGACCAGCTCAGATAGGAGTCAAGGTTTCAACACCTCGGTTGCATATAAAATTGTCAGATGTTAGTTTTCGGACCCATTCACAATAATATTAAATCCCAGATGCATTAATTAAACATTCAGAAACCAACCAACCAAGCCGCTATGGGTTTGAACAGATATGTCATTCTATTTCCCTCTCCCCAGTAAATTAATGAATATTAAACTAATTGACAAGACGAAGAAATCAGGGGAAAATCGATAGAAAAATAATAGCAGTGTGACATTTCTACTCATAAATTTTGGGATAATGTTTAAGAAAACTCTAGAAAACGGGTCGAAAAATTTAATTCCTTTTTTTTTTTTTCAGGAGAGGGCAGGTGAAAAAAGCAATGGACATTTTCCGAGTGCGATCATCTATCTGCATGGCTGCTATGGTGTTTGTCTTTGCAGCCGTCATGGCGATGATTGGAAGAAAGCAGAGACAAGATGGGATGAGCATAACCAAAATAGCATTGGAAAAGAGGCAGTAAAGGCTTCAGGCATTTGATAACATCAGTTTGAAGAAACCTGGGTTGATGGACATTGTTTCCACAGTTTAAATAAGATATTAGTTGATCTACTAATGTGAAAATGGCACTATCTCCTCATCTAACACATTAGTTGATCTACTAATGTGAAAATGGCTCTATCTCTGAGACGTGTCGTAACGCATGCCCTGTGGCTGTGCGTGAGGTGAGGCTGCTCAGCTGATGTAAATGCAATGCCGAGCAGCGTTTTCCATACACACCTTTGCTACATATCGGCTCGGTGGACTCTGCTCAACATGACCCTCTGTAAGATAAACGATGGATTTATGTATTATTTCCGAAGCACCAATGCCTTTTTTTTTACTAGACAGTCATTGTTAAGCACATCTAGTATAAGCCCTTGAGTTAAAAACAAAAAATATTCAGGCTGTTTCAAAGAAGTTAATTCTTGAACAGATTTTTGTAAGTTGTCCTTGACAGTCTTTTCCTCATTGCTGTAAATTTAATCAAGTGTTATGGGTATGTAAAGAAATGTAACATGTAACTAGAATTTCTTACAGATGAACTTATGGCTGTGATGCGTCGCAAGTCTTGACAATAACCAACAAAAAATCCCTTTTCATGTCCATTCAACACATCTTACTCTCTTTAGGCATTAAAAGTTATAGCAGAAATATGTTCTATGGCTACCGACCCATTACTAAGCGATCATTGTGATTAAACATACATGTAACTATAGAGGAGTTTGAATCAGATTTTAAAAATGCTACACTGATAAATCTATAGACTAAGATCTAATAAAATAAATGTTCCACATACGTCTTAGTAACTTGACTTTCAAATTTTGCAAAGTGTCGAGTGAGATTGACACTGTCATCTCTATTACATGTTATGGTTTAGCATTTCGCTACATTTTTGTGTGTGTTTGTTTTATTCTCTTTTTTTTTATTTGGGGGGTTGTGGGGAAGGGTGTTAAATAAATTTTATGCCAACATTGAAATGATATAAATTTGGAAACAAAGAATTGAATGCCACTCGCCTGAATAAGTTTGGCCTGTTAACCAATGTTAATTGTATCTTTAAGATGTTCACTCATCACAACTTTCAATTTTATATTGCTGTGATGGTTGGATCATTTATAATATACATGTATTAAAAATCTTATAGTACATTCAAATGTTACCGTGTTGTTGATTTTTACAATGCAAGCCTGCATGCACCCATTGTGGTATTCTCTGCTTTTTCACTCTGTAGTATAACTAGTATGTTCTTTTTTTCTGCTAACTGATAAATTGTACAAAAATATGGCTTGTAGCGTGCTTCATTTTGTGATGAAACGCAACTTTTACCTCTCTAGTATTTTCCTTGATTTTAACAATGAGGTCCATGTGTTGGTCTGATCAAGCCAAGATAGGCCCATATACATATAGCTTTAAATCAGTAAATAATTGGGTTAAAACTGAAGATTACCTCATCCAGTAAAATAGGCCTATATAGCTTTATTTTAAATCAGTGAAAAATTGGGTTAAAACTGAAGGTTACCTGATTACCTCACCCCGGACCGACAGAGCTACTGGCATGGCCCGCTCTAAGCTGATCATCTTAGATTTGAAAATAACTATTATTTATTAAAGAATAGTAAATGAATGTTTATAGAATCAACTGAGTTAGGGCTCAGGTGTACTGGGTCCGATCATTTGTTGCCTGCAAATTGAAGTCGGTCAAAGGATTTAAAAACGTAAATATAATGTGGTCGCCCTTGTCTCTCTTTTATTTTTTTATTAGAAGTGCTCGATTTCTTTTCCTCAGTCTGCTGTCTTCAACCCAGGCTCAGTATATCTGCAGCATTATTGGTTTACAAATATCATAAAGAAAACAAGAAACAATGGAATTTTTTTCATATATAAAATATTTAAAAAAATGTTTTCCTTAATAAATAAGATATCTCAAAGTGGTCAAACAGTTTGAATTCTGATTATAAAAATATTTATTGATAAGGAATATATAGAATACATGAAAGAGCTGGTTACAAGATTTGCCTTGTATAATATATAAACATACCTGTAAACAGTATTTAATGTAAATATAAGTAAAGTTGATAAAACAAAGGTTACTTCTAGCAATATATCCATCCTTAGAGTGAAATAGCAATATGCTTACTTAAAACAGATCTCTGAAAATTGTCACATAAACCAAGGCCAGTAAAAGCAATGACCAATACACCATCTTGCATATTTCAATAAGTGGAATCAATTTCTGCAACAAAACTGCAAAAGAAGAGGAATTTCATAGCACAGAGATCACTGACAAAGAAAACACAAAAGTATTGGAATCAATTAAGGCACTTAAAGTTAAAGATTAATCATATGACTGGAAATATTGAACATTTAGTGTGAAAAAAAAATGTGTACAATGTTGGAAAAAATGCTCAAATATTTTTGGTAAGCATACAATTGTGAGACATTTATTACAAAGAGTTTAAAGCACTTGATTGAAAAACGCTTCTGTTGTCAATATTTTCTTCTCATAAAGGTGCGAGCAGTGTAAACAAAGTTCTAATTGAATAGAGTAGAAAATGTAAAGATATTTCTGAACATTCAGTATGCACTCAGAGTTCTGACTTGGCAGTTCCATGGCAACTGTTGTCAGTTTAGTTGATCAGTACATTAACTTTAACATTTCAAACTTACCAAACCTTGATTGGTTAAAAACTTGTAGCAGGTGTGAATTTTTTTCTTTACACAAATGGATAATTTTATGACCTTGGCTTACAAGACATCTGTTACAATCTTCATTATTTAAAAGATAAAAGAGCAAGGAAATTCTTAGTGTCTCTTTTTTTGTGTGGAAAACTTATATAATATCCAAATGATCCCTGATCTCGGACACGTCTCAGAAAACTACTTTATCAGGTACACCTGTGTAAGCTTTTACATATTGCTTTATCTTCCATTGTGCGTGTGCTTTTATCTTAAAATGTTAGCATTAAGTATTAGTCATATATTTTGACTCGTTGCACTAGACAGATAATTCTTCAAAGATACCTTTATAATTTTTAACGGGCAAGGTGTAACAATAGCAGCAAATATCACTCACACCTGTCGAATGGGCAGAGCAACTATGCTAGGGATTTTAACTGATGCTCATCACAAGTTAGATTTTTTAACTGCTAGTAACCGTGTACAGAAAGAACGATTGCTGAAAAAATGTGTACTTTTCTAGCTTGAATATTATTTCATGACTGCAAAAAAAACCAATAAGATTCAGAATCACAATTAACAATAGTTATTACTTTAAAAGCCAATGAGAATAGCGCTTCTCTTTTTATTCCATTGATCCAACTTTACTTGGCAGCATGCTCATTATAATTTACCGAGTGCTCTCTGTGCCGGCGTATCGGGGGAAGAGGCATGGGGTACATTCCTTGGGGGTTCCGAGACTCAGTAGCTGTTGACCTGTGTGCTGGTTGGCTGGAGATATTTGGCATCCTGATGGTGTCGCTCATCTTTTTGGACGACTTTCTTCTTTTGTTGATCAACCAATCTTTCCGAGGTGATGATGTGTCACTACTCACGAATTTGTGAAGAAAAAAGAACGACTTACAATTTTTTTTTCAACTGAAACATTTATAAAAGTACATAGATAAAATGTTTTTTCTCCACCAATATCGAAGAAGTAGGCTATCATGTTAAATATCTGAACAATGTTGTGAAAGCTCATTTTCCATGTCACTAAAAATGAAAACGCTCAGTCTAAAATGGCTTCATCTGTGCACAAACTGTTTCCAAACTTCCTGAGGAGACTAGCTGACTTATAGCCATCGATAATTCTCCACACACAAAAATTACAATACGTTCTAGTTCTCACCAGAGCATAATTTTGACTTCTTGTCCCAAAACAAGATTTACTTTACCATGAATTTTTTTAAATTTTATGGTCAATTACTGATGTATGGCCTATGTCTTTCAACAGTAGTATATATCTTTTAACAACTTGTTTACTATTGATTATAATATAAGGATCAAACACTAAAAAATTGTTCTGCACATAAATTATCTATTCTTCTTCAAAAGTATTTAGTTTTGCTACATCTATAAAAATAGAAGTATCTATTTGCTGAAATCAGATTTTATAATTGAACCTTTCAACCTATTTAGTCACTTGGTGATTTTAAAATTTTAGTAAACAGTAGGCCCTATATATAAAATATATACATACGTATGTAAACATGTATAAAAGTATACGGTAGTGCAATCTTTTCAACAGGCACATTTTTGTTCAATGCATTTGCACATTGTATATAATTTATCCTCAAAATCATTTTCCTTGGATATAGGATGAACAATAAGAGTATGTCTTATCTGAAAATTTGCATAAAAATTGTCAATATTTTTTTCAGCCAATAAACCTCAATTTCCAGGTTTAAATTCAAAATAAATGCATATACGAGTAAGTTCAACAAACACAAATTACTCTAAGCAAAGAATTCTCTCAATAGTATTCTGTTGTTAGCTTTTTATCATTTGAAATCTTACATGTAAGTGAAATACAATCTGGGAAGAATGCACGGCACCAGCACAACCAGAGCAACCATCCCCAGCAGGAACATCCACCACCTGGCTTTCTCTGGTGAAGAGAGACGGTTATCGGTATCAATCACTAACAGATCGGGGTGAAAACTGGCAATTTGGACTGTGAAATGCTGGCTTTCTCTGGTGAAGAGAAACGGTTATCGGTATCAATCACTAACAGATCGGGGTGAAAACTGGCAATTTGGACTGTGAAATGCTGGCTTTCTCTGACGAAGAGAAACGGTTATTGGTATCAATCACTAACAGATCGGGGTGAAAACTGGCAATTTGGACTGTGAAATGCTGGCTTTCTCTGACGAAGAGAAACGGTTATTGGAATCAATCACTAACAGATTGTGGTGAAAACTGGGAAATGCTGGCTTTCTCTGATGAAGACAAACGGTTATTGGTATCAATCACTAACAGATCGTGGTGAAAACTGGCAATTTGGACTGGGAAATGAAGCTGAAAAAAATCTCACTTGGAGTCTGCACTTCAAGAATGCACCGCCCTTAAAGTGAGGAAACTATCTGTCCCTTTTTGTGAGGCTGAAGTGCCTATGACTCAGAAAATATAACCACAGATCCAAAAGTTTAGTTGAGAAACAACTCCAAACCTCATCATCTAATAATAATAATAATAATAATAATAATAATAATAATAATAATAATAATAATAATAATAATAAGGTGAACAAGACTCTAAGACTGAACGGTGTGGTGAACAAGACTCTAAGACTGAACAGTGTGGTGAACAAGACTCTAAGACTGAACAGTGAGGTGAACAAGACTCTAAGACTGAAGGTTTGTAACACAGTGAGGTGAACAAGATTCTAAGACTGAACAGTGAGGTGAACAAGACTCTAAGACTGAACAG
>RQTK01000065.1:304015-313212 GCA_003991915.1 Elysia chlorotica | reverse complement strand
TTCAGTCTTAGAGTCTTGTTCACCACACTGTTCAGTCTTAGAGTCTTGTTCACCTCACTGTTCAGTCTTAGAGTCTTGTTCACCACACTGTGTTACAAACCTTCAGTCTTAGAGTCTTGTTCACCTCACTGTTCAGTCTTAGAGTCTTGTTCACCACACTGTTCAGTCTTAGAGTCTTGTTCACCACACTGTTCAGTCTTAGAGTCTTGTTCACCACACTGTTCAGTCTTAGAGTCTTGTTCACCACACTGTGTTACAAACCTTCAGTCTTAGAGTCTTGTTCACCACACTGTGTTACAAACCTTCAGTCTTAGAGTCTTGTTCACCACACCGTTCAGTCTTAGAGTCTTGTTCACCACACTGTGTTACAAACCTTCCTTCTTGGAGCAGTCCGGCCAGTGACCATGCCACTCTCCGCTGATGTCACATCTCAGCTGAACAATCGTATCATTCCCATAGCCCGGCACACAGACAATATCAAACGTTGCCCCCGTCTGATAAAAGCTTCTCAGGGGGGTCAATAGATGAACATCACTTGGAATTTTCAGGCCTAGACAAGCTGAAATAAAAAGAATCATATTCATGATCATGATGATACCTGAAAGGCACTCAATCAAAGGATTGTGAGTATGAATGTCTTGAGAAGGTTGTTATTATTAAAATATGTCTTTTTCATTTTTGTTCAATTCTCTTTTTCTTACTTAATTCGCATTAAAAAAGGCTAAAATTTATTAATTTAATTCAGGGTTGAGAGTTTTAAAGTATTGTATATTTAGACTAGAATTGAAATCTCTACTTTAAAAAAAGTTTAAAAACTAAACATAATTTTGTACTTCAGAAGAAAAAATTATTATTCACAATATTTATGCAGACTTTTTATTCTGATAGTGTAGTCCATGAATTCACTTTAATAATGTAGAGATGATTTGAAAAGTAAGAAAAAGACAACTCCCATTTCACTTGAGCAAACCAAAGATGTGTTTTCCTATGTTATGTAGCCACGGTGTGACTGTGATATTGTCTTCATTTTCCTTAAAGCTAAGTGTTTTTCACTTCCATTTCTTTTGTTCAAATTTATGCAGTTTTTGCAAAATATTACCTGCCGCAACCAAGGGAGATGAGCAGAAAATCAATGATGCACCAAAGACCAGAAGAATGTACGTGTACATCTTGTGAATACTCAGTCCAAGACAGCAGCCTCTTAGGCAATTTTTCTTCCAACAGATTCACTGCTGCAATGGTTAAAAGAAAAAAAAATACTTCTTTAGGCCACAGCTCTACAGGGAGGACAGGTTGACTCCTTTTGGTGTTTGAAAAAATCCATCATAATCCATTAGGATCTCATCCCTCTAGAGAAAGGCGTTCATACTTTCATGCTACAGACTGTTCTATGAATGATGTATCAATGATAGTATACGCAGCCACGAATAATTGTTGAGATTTCACATTTCTGTATTAGTATATAGTGAAAGGGTATTTATGCTACTAATTGTACATGATCACGTGCAAAGAGCTATCCCTGAAATATATCAGCTTCTTGACAAGAATAACAACATCGCCCTGCCCTCTGGAACAGAACAAGAACTGTCGAACCCTTTGCAGCCTTTTTGACTGATAAAATCAACACGATCCAGGATGATTTAAATTTTTTTAAACACACAGCCATCGTTACCAGTTTACTACAACATCATTCACAGGCACGATTTTCCACGCATTTGACAACATGACAGAAAGTGCAGTTCTAAAACACATGAAAAACTGCGCACCAACAAAATGTGAACTGGACGCAGTTCCCACCTCTTTACTCTTAGAATGCGCCGAACTTCTTACCCCCTATGTTAGTGATGTTATAAATGACTCCCTTGCTAAATGAGTGGGACAACACTCTTTGTTAAATTTCGAATAAGACTTTATTTGATTAAACGAGTCTTAGTGAAAACAACAATGACAATTTAAGATAACAGTTGGTTACCTGTAACAAAGAAATAAAGAACATGTTCATAAATCATAAAGATATTCCTCTACTTGCCACAGGTAGCCTAACTGTTCCTGACAGTTATAAGTTGGCACATGTCAGACTCTTATAATTGAAAAAAAAAAAACAGGTCTTGAAGAAAATAATCTTAACAACTTTAGACTTGTATCCAATCCGAAATGCTTATCTTTTGGAAAGCATTGTCCTCGATCAGCTTTTCAAACAGCTCAAGATAAATAATTTGGAAATTGTTTTTCAGTCGGCGTACAAAACTTTCCACAGCACTGAAACAGCTCTTTTATAATTTACATCTGATATATTAGATTTTTTAGACGAAAGCAAGTTACGTGTCTTTTAACACTTATTGACCTGTCATGCGATTCTAGTTAAATGATTCTCGTAGACCACTTTTGACGATGGTTCTAATTTAAGGGTTTATCTTTCATGTTTGTAGTTTTGTTGTTGTTGAATGAACAAAAGAGGAATGACTTTTAAAAGCGACAACTTCAGCCTTTAGAAAGGAGAAAGATTCTTAGCGCTATGTGTAGTCTATGTGTGTGTGTGTGTGTGAGAGAGAGAGAGAGAGAGAGAGAGAGAGAGAGAGAGAGAGAGAGTTAGCTGACGGTTTAATGCTCTGCACACAGTACTAACTATAAATCCTCTGAACTTATGAGACATCAGAAAGCAGTGCTTACTGCAATGGAATATAATTATTACAGTTACTTTATGTTGTTAAACTTTAAAGCCTATATATAATCTGTGTTCAAGAGGCCGTTGGAGGGTTTCCTGGATAAAAAAAGGATGTTAATAAAGGTTCTGAGTGTACATAATGGGTCGTAAGTACAATATTGTAGCAAGATTATGATCAACTTCTAGTTATAAATGCAAATATGAAAAAATTTAAAAAGCCTTTACCAGATCTAAATAACTGGATATCCTTTTTAAGTTGTTTTTTGTTTGTTGTTGTTTTTTTGTGTGGGTTTTGTGAGAGGAAAGGAGGTGTGTGTGTGTGTGTGTGTGGGGGGGGGGGGGGGGTCTATATAGATGATGCTGAACAAAAAGAAGTAGCCTACTTATGTAAATACAACTGGACGAGATAGCTCATCGGTGTTTACAAATTAATACTAAGCAGGATATCAGCAGTATGTTCCCCTGTAGAAGAAGAAGAAGAAGAAGAAGAAGAAGAAGAAGAAGAAGAAGAAGAAGAAGAAGAAGAAATACAACTAGACGTGATAGCTCATCGGTGTTTACAAATACTAAGCAGGATATCCGCAGTATGTTCCCCTGCCTTTTAATATCATTCTTGGTAAAATTCAACGTCCTTTAAAACAATAATTCCACTTGTTTAGATTCACCCTTTCTATCGACCTACCTGAAGTACTGATTGTTTACATCCATTAGGGGGCCTAACTATTTTGATTGTTTATTATTAGGTTGTTTGTACCTCCCGTATTAAAAAGTTATGAACATTAATGGAAGTGTGTTTTAAGACCCCCAGATCCACCAAGTGCTTTTTTCTGTCAACTTACTTTTGCCTGTATTATACATGTATAATCTGTGGCCTGTGCCACATTTAGTGTAATTTCAGAGTCATCCTTCCATTGATTAAGATTAATAATTAAAGTCTCCTGCTTTTACATCACACCTGTATACGAAGTATGGGTTACATATTAGTTCGTTGTTGTTTGTTTGTTTTTTTGTTTCTTTGTTGTTGTTTTTTTGTTATTTTGTTTGTTGTTTTTTGTTGTTGTTGCCTGTTCGCGTATCTTGAGCCAAAACAAAACAAAAACTCTTGGTTTGAAGTTCATAGGCTGAAGCAGGGGTTGAAAATCGTCAGACATATTTCTTCCGTTGATACATTTTGTCTATAATGCGTATTATTCTCCTTTGCAGAAAATACAAACTGCCCCCAACCTCGACATAAAAAACACACATTCCTTTCCCAAAAGATGCGCATTTTACGACTCTAAAATGTAATGAATTTAAAAAAGTAAATGAAACTACCTATGTCCTTCTCATCATTATATAATGTAATATCAGTCTTTTCATGACTATTTTCGACAAACAATATTTTTCATGATTATGCTCTTCAAAGTCTAATAACTGACAAAAATTGATTCTTTACCCAGAGGATAAAACAGAGAAACTGTGATCTCGAATGAAGAACTTACCCGATCTTCTAAATATCCCAGCTGAAATAGAACAAGAAAGTGCAGTCAACGGATAGCCCTGTTAATTAAAAAGATGTATTTATAAACCATCGACGGACATCATAGCAATGGAGACAGGGTTGCGATAAAAATAGTTCAGTTCCCTTCAGTTCCGTCCCTTAAGTCGCTAGCTGTAGGGGAGATATTGTCGACATATTGTACGACAGTGATCGCCAGGCAGACGTCTTCTCTCAATCTTGATAGGGTTGGGCTGTCCAGTTTTGCCACTCCTTCAGGTTGCCTGCCCACGCTTTGAGCCTCCTTTAAAAGTGCACCTGCAACACCGTCTTGGCCAGGCTGTTATGACAAATGATGTCGCGAAACCACGCAAGGTTTCTTCTTTTCCACACCGAATTTTTCCGTGAGTCTACCCTCGTATGAATACATAATTATCCTTTGTCTCGTGGTATGTGTCTGTTTAGGTTGTTCTCGAAAGCCTGCATTCTTTTTGCAGAGTCAGTCGTTAAGGTGCAACGTTTGCAGTCGCAAAGGAAGTGGATGGAACTAAAGATTTCTATGACGTTTTCGCTCTGTAGAGATGCCGATACTTGTTGTTTTTGTTTTTTTTTGCTCCAGATCTTGTTTAGATTTGCCATGCTAGATGTTGAGTTGGTGAGTTTTGTCTTAATTTTCATTCTAGGTGAGCGTGTACCTGAGGTATTTGAAGGAAGTTTACACAACATAGCCGTTACCGTGCTGACGTGCCGTAAAACAAAACTCACTCACTCACTCACCTTCTCTAGTCGTTGACCACTCATGCTAACTGACCTCCTTGACATATTATGCTTGCGCACTATTTGACAGTATCTGTAAGCTCTTGCAGTTCCTTGTCGGTTACTCTCACCAGATTGATGTCATCGACGAATCTTAGGTCGCATACTGTACTTGTCCTCCAATAATTGTACATAAACTATTACAACATAACCGACAGCCGACAGTAACACCAGCATAGGTCAGTCGTTAAGGTCTAACGTTTAATTTACCATTAACGTTATAATTTACCCAAGACTGACGCTATTCTACCTGCAGTTAAAAAATAATGGTAATAAATACTTTTTAAATCTTTAGATACCTGTACGGAGTTTGATATGATTTTATTGGGATGTTTTTCCACAACAGAAGTGCAAGTTAAAGGCTTACATGAAGACGTCAACATTGTACAAAGCTGGAAGAACCAATGCCGATGTTGCTTATAGTGTTATTGTTTTTCGATATTGTATTTTGAAATTTTGAAATGCAAAGAAATCAGCAGAGAAGTATATAACTTATACAAAATGTACCCGATTTGAAAAGAAAATTTAACTGCAATCGAAATTCGTCGTGAATAATTCGATTAGCAAAAATGTAAGCATACAGTTTTCATAAAAAAAAAGAATATATTTTTTTGACTTTTCTTGGTAGTTCTGTGATACGGCATTGGCCACATATTCTATTTTTAGCCCAATCTACACTAAGTGGCAATCCGGCACGAGGAAATCAGATGGAGCCAGTCAAAGGAGCGTGTTTACAAACAATGGATCCAGACGTTATTCCCCTATACAAGGCAGTGAATGAATGTAAAATAGGCCCAGAGTCCCGAAAAGAGAATAATACACACACAGATGGAAATGACTATTACTACACAGATTTATTTGATTTCGGTCCGAAATTTATTAGAATGCGACTGACAGATGGCGTCAGAGAACTTCAAACTGTGATCAGAGACAAGTAAGGAAGCATCTATTTAAATCTAGAGAATCTACTCCATATAATCTAGATTTAGTCTCTAATTCAGATCTAGATCAAGATATAAATCTAGGTTTTTAAATCTAAAATAGGTTACATACTTGTATATGGTAATGGTTTTAAATCGGAAAGTACTTACTGCTTTATCTATCTCTACTCTTTTAAAACTTTACTCTAGATTCTAGTTTTCGAGACTAGGAACAAGGGTACAATAGGCATTAACCCTTAGGAGACGGTATGCTGATTATTGGTCCGTGGTTTATTAGGCGAAACAGAAAATAAGGCCTATCCTCGACCCAACAAGGGTTATAAGCAAAAAAGACGGTAAGCTGATCATCGGCCTGGACGATTATGACATAGCTAGTGCCTCGCCTTCGTTTCAACGACCAATCCAATCAGTCACTTGATGCAGCTTCTAAAGGTATTCTTACATCAATGGCTGCACTTTCAATTGCAAATGACGTCTTTGTAAAGGAATTTTATTGACGTCTTCAGCATGACGTCATCAAACAAAATTTCAGAGTATTACTCAGAATCTCAAGTCAGTTGGAAGTGATTTAGGCTAGTCCTGGTTATGAAAGAGAATTGAGTGAATCAGAAGCTCAAAATCTAGATCTAGATTCTGATACTGATGCGAATTAATGTTAGATCTTGGTTTAGAATACGTGGTGCTCTTCTATGTAAATCAGTCAAAACATGGCTTTCATCACCGTCTTTCTCTACATCAATGGTTCAACTGTTTATGTACACGGGGACTAAACACCACCGTGATAGCTTGGCCATTGAATGGGCATTTCAGTTGATCGAAACCCAGCCTTTATAGTATGGGACTGGAATGATTCTTCCACATATTTTGAGCATCTTTCAATCTTTGTAAACTTTTTTTCCCAGCAGGTCTATATATAGTGTGTGGCATATTTCATTAGCATCGCCTGCCATTTCATTTTTACGGGTCGGAATATGTCTTGGTCCAGTGTCTGCGCAAGATGGGTGATGTGTGCAGAAGGCCTCAGCAGTACAATATTTTTTGCTTCTTCGAGTGCCAAAGATAAATATGATGCATGTCCATCAAACACTAAGATGCAGTTTTTGTCTTTGACATTCTCTGTGAATTTGATAAACACCTTCTTGAACTATTCTAGGTAGAGGTCTGCATCCATCCATCCTTTTGTGCTTGTGTTATATACAGCATTGGCAGGCCCACCAATTGTCCATTCCAGATACACATTTTTACTGCCATAAATAACATACAAGGGTAAGTTTTTTCCACTTGCTAATGCACAACAATTTACTGTGATTGGCTGCCTTCCTGATAGTATAGTGATACTCTGGTTTACTTGCTTGGCACCTTTCCGAGCCAAAACAATGTTTGATTTTGGATCAGTTACAAACTAGGGCTCATCACAATTAAATATTTGTGCTGGCATATCTTCCGCATGTACCCTTTGTCAAGATCTCATCCTATAATTTTAACCATTGCTCCACTACTTCTGGATCTGCATCTCTCTCACAAGCTGTGCTAAATTGTTCAGTTTTCCTTTTGGTAACATCTAGGCGACGCTTTAAAAATCCTTGGAGTCAGTCATATCCAGGACAAGAGTTTTTAAACAGTTTGTCAATTGCCTTTGTTGGTTACAAAGTCTTGATTTCGTGAGTGGCTGATATTGCACAGTGAGCAACCAACTATTTGAGATAAAATGAAGTATCTCCAAGAGTCTAGCATTAGAACTAATATTTTTTTATTCGTGTGCAACTGATGGTAACATTTTTTCTTTTGTGTTTCAGAGCAACCCCTCGAAACGATTTTATCTTCTACGCTGATCGATTGGTGAGAAGTCTTTTATTCTGGCAGCGAAACAACTAGAAAATCTGATTCCTGTATTTCACTGTTATCAGAACAAAAACATAATTTAAACTAAAATTTGAAATTTAATAAACCCAACCCATTTTGCAATGTGGGTGTGAGAGAGTATTGTAACCTTGCTTAGATATTTACTCTACATCATTTCTTGCATTTCTATTCCTATTTAAAGGGACAAAACTTTGCATTAGAAATTTCATCGTTTTAAGTATCAAATCAATTCTTTTTAAAAGAGAGAGCTTTTCAATGTTGCTACAAACTCACCTGATACTGTATACACAAGTTCCAATAAACATGTTAATCTCTTGCCCAAACATAGCACTTTTAGACCATGAAAGTTCATGTCCAACTCTAGGACTTCGATACTCGACTTCAAAAGAAAAATTATCCTAGATATTAACAGACCTCTAATTGTTATATAGATCTATGATTGAAAACTGTAGTTTCTTCAAATTCTAATAACTTTATTTACAACAATTGAAATTACAAATCATTCTAAACTTTTATCAATCAATGTTTGCCACATTCAGTCCCTCGAGCACATTGTCTTTTCATCAACTACTCAAACTATCTCAATCACAGTTCAGTGTAATGTGACTGGCTGAGACAGGAGTCATGGTATCCCCGTCCTGTCTCGTGTGTGGCAGCACATAAAATTGTCAAACGTCAGTCTTGGGGCTCATCCACAATATAGGCCTAGTTTATTGATCTTAAGCAAAAAACTAAGCATGAACTGATGGTGTCTACATGTCTAGTGATGCCAATTTTTCACACATTTACGGATCTTCAGTGAAGACCTGTTGAGGGCTTGTTTTTTTCATGAGCCAATACGCTATGGCGCACCGCTGTGTGCAGGAGATTCAGTACAAAAATAATCATCACTGCATGTGCTGGTTTTTAGCTTTCAGAGCAAACATTAAAATCTTTTTGTGACAACAAATTGGTACAGTGAGAATTAATTCTGTCTCAGTTTTGTGTTTCTTAGAAAATATTAGAAAATGTTAGTCAGTATAAATGAGTTTTGATCTACAGCCAGACCAAAATGAGAGTTTTTATGAGTTGTAAAACTTCAATCCAAATCTAGTCTGCCCCATAGCTAGATCCATTTACTAAGTCATGATTTTTCAAGGTCATAAACTACATTGTTTGTCTAAGAATGCAAGTTAACCCCTTGTGCTATTAACACAGTAAAGATTGCCTATAATTTAAGTTAAGACCTTCTGATCTTTTACATCTATATCATGAAAGTTTTTTCCTTTTCCCTTTTTTGTGTTTGTGTGTCATTCTTATTTATAACTTTCTGCCACGAAAAACTCTAAGAAACTATAATTTCAGATTCGCCTGGTTGTTGAAGAGGGCCTGAATAAGTTGCCGTATCGGAAATGTGATGTAGTAACTCCCACAGGTTGGTCTCACCAAGAACTTT
>RQTK01000065.1:289015-299015 GCA_003991915.1 Elysia chlorotica | reverse complement strand
CTTTGTTGTGGTAATAGTGATATTTCTGTGTTAGATCATAATTAATAATTGTTAGAACATAATGGTAATCTGAGAGTATTGTCAGAGACTATTGTCCTAGCGACGCCCTTCACAAAACAGCTCACAATGCTTTTGATACGAGAAGCTAGCGTGACGTGTGTTCACTGCTCACTCTTCGTCGTTATTGTACTTAAAGGGGTTGACCAATCTTCATACAGTTGTAGTTGAGTTGGTTTAACGTCCAACATCAGAACTATATAGACTATATTGTGTATGGGCCCCAAGACTGACGGCTAACAATTGTATGTACTGCAACACAGCGGGCGGGGATACCATGATTTCTGTCTCAGCCGATCACATAGGGTAGAACAGCGGCTTCCGACGCAAAAGGTCTGTATTTTGAGCCCTTGCGATTTCGATCCCTACTGGTTGGGTCGGTGTCAGTTTAATGTGACCGACTGAGACAGGAGTCATGGTATCCCCGTCATGTCTCGTGTTTGACAACACATAAAAAATTGTCAAACGTCAGTCTTGGGGCCCGTCCACAATATAGCCTGTATAGTGTTGATGTTGGACGTTAAGCCATTTGCTAAATCCTCTATCTATTTATTGGTTCACGCTATGTAAAGAATGTGATTTCCTCAATTTCTTTTCATTTCCCTATTACGTTTACGTCTTCCTAAAAATGGTATGAGATTTTGTAAAATTACATTTTCTCTTTCAAAATCAATATTACATGTTAGGAGCAACTATTGTAACAAAAATCCGGTTGTACTTAGATAACCTTAAATATGTGTCTCTTTAAATGCAGAAAGGAAATAAAATCAAATTAAATTACAATAACTCGAGAAGAAGAAAACTAGAAACATCGTATGATTAAAGAGGACTATATGAATTTTTATTATCAAAAGTATTATATTTTTTTTACTTTGAGTTCGATGACAAAATTATTATGTAAAATATTATTCTTGTTAATACAAAACATTCAAAACGCCATAATCATTCAATACAAATAAATAGGCACCTTTTGGGTAGGTTTTTGTTAACACTTACACATCATGCAAAGCACGCTGGCGTATTCTTTCTAATCTATACAAGTACAGAATAAATATAAAGCTTTATTAGATTGCTCAATCAGCTTTAGTCGTTTCCCAGAATGTGCTCTTTGAAATATTAATTAAACTGGCTTTAAACTTTAAATCTGAATGGTGGTCTCCAATTTCTATAACTTTTTCCTTCTTTTGACAAAATCTTTTTTTAAAGTTTTTGTTTAAATATCTCTGATTTGTATTTTTTTAAAGTCTTATAGGTTTACTACAGTTTCATAACCAGAGACTGGGCACACTATAAAGTTCGAACCCTTGGCCTCGTGCACCTTAGTTCACGGCCCTATTGTCTGATCAAATACCCCCTCCTCTACCAGAATTCTCTGCTACTTCCAAACTCAAATGATAAATATTTATAACAGCGAAATAAATCCCCAATGTCAGCTTCCTTGTCTTTGTTTTGTTTTTTCGAAGTTTTCGAACAAGTCGCTCATTTAACCCAACAATTAACAACATTATTGTATCAGATATATGCTAAGCGTCCGGACATTAATTAAATTGTATCAAATCTACGCCAAGCGTCTGGACAACTATTAAATTTATGAGGTCTATGCCAAGCGTCCGAACAGCAATTAAATGTCTTCTATGCCAAGCGTCCGGACAACAACTAAATGCATTAGATCTACGCCAAACGTCCGGACAACAACTATAATGTATTATATCTACGCCAGGCGTCCAGACAACAATTAAATGTATAACATCTACGCAAAGCGTCTGGGCAACAATTAAATGTATTACATCTACGCCAAGCGTCTGGGCAACAAAATGTACTCTATGCCAAGCGTCCGGACAACAATTAAATTTTAATGTATTGATCTACGCCAGGCGTGCGGACAACAATTAATAATATCAGATATATGCCAAGCGTCCGGACAACAACTAAATGTATTAGATCTACGCCAAGCGTCCGGATAACAATATAATTGTAGTAGATCTACGCCTAGCGTCCGGACAACAATAAAGATTAATGTATCAGGCCTATGTCATGGTCCTGACAACGATTAAATCTATCAGATCTACGCCAAGCGTTCGGACAACAATTAAATCTATCAGATCTACGCCAAGCGTCGGACAACAACAACTATACTTATTATATCTAAGCCGGACAACACTATAAGCGTCCTGGCTTCTTCATGGCCCTGAGCGGGTCCCCAGCGTAGAGCGGGCCGGAGCGAGACAGACTCTGGGACTGGGCAAGCTTGTGGAAGATGCTGGACGACAGCGACCCGCACTTGTCCACCTGGCGCTGGGCACTGTCCACTGCCTCGCGTCGCCGCGCCTGACAGTCGTAGTTGCGGTAGTCCAGGTTGAGCGCGTTCAGATCCTGAGGGGGGGGGGAGAGAGGGGAGAGGGGGGGGAGAGAGAGAGAGAGAGAGAGAGAGAAAGAGAGAGAGAGAGAGAGAGAGAGAGAGAAAGTTTATGGAGTTAGTGGAAGAGGATCGGTCAGATTTATGTCATTTAGACTTGCCGAATACGAAGAAGGCAATCGCCATATGAAGAAGGCGATCGACATAATTATGAAGAAGGCGAACCTCGGACCCTCTGTTGAGTTAAGAGTTATGTCGGTTGCTATCAGTTCTGCGTCATCATGGTTTCCCGAAAAGAGGGATATGAATCAGGGGAACCAACTGAGAGCAAAACATTGCATTTCCTGTTCGCCACTACGATTGAATTATTGTCTTAAGCTAATTGTTTGCTACTCTAAATCAATGATAGGTTATTTCCGAATTCAGTTGAGATCGAATGGTTATATTGTTCTATTGTGAATCAAAATGATTTAGAACTTGCTACTCTGAATTCATGGTAGGTTATGTCCGAATTCAGTTGAGATACAGCTTGATCGAATAGTTATTGTTCTATTGTGAATCAAAATGATTTAAAACTTGCCACTCTAAATCCATGGTAGTAGGCTATGTCCGGAAAAATACAAGAGTTAGTCAAAAGCACAACAAAGACTATACATGGCATCTTACCTTGATTAAGATCAGGAGTTTGTCCTTAGCGTTGTCCACAGCAAGCCTGATCTCGGCCAACGCCATCAGTTGGTTCCCGAGTTCTATATAGCCCTGGTGGACCTGAGAGGGAATAGATGGCCAAACTTTGAAGATACATGATCATACGTAGATCTTTCTCTTTGGTTGTTTTAGCTCTTCTGTAATACTCAGTTACACAGTTCATTGTTCGTTTGGTTAGAAACGTGTGCCTCATCGGCATAAATAGAAACAGTATTAACAAAGCTCTAGTTGTCAATCTTGCCGTTTTCACAATTTGTTTTGTTTTTACTGACATAAACATTTTTCCTTTAGCTCTTATGAAATCAGGTAACTTTAGAATGATGTTATTGAAACAAATTGATTAAACATAACTTCTTTCGAGTTAGCGCAGTAATAAACCGAAGCAAAATCAATGTCTCGTGTAGATCTCACACTCTCGTCTCACAATGTCAAACACGTTTTGTGGTATTCCTGCACAACTATTTGTAAATGTCGTTGGACCAAACAAGATGGCGACTAGTTTCACTTTGGCCCGCCACAATGTCAGATGAAGCGGGCTCTATTTTCGACTGCTATGACTATGAACAGCGAGCCTATCTCGTGCGCATGCGTCGTCGACCGGCATTACCAAGTCTTTCTTCTCTTCCAGCTGTTGCAGGCTAGAGGTCAAAGTTTGCAGGGTCACATTCGCTTCTTTGAGAGCCAAGGATTCCTCAGTCGCACTCATAGGTCGTGCAGATTTTGAAACGTCAAAGTGGTCACCTGACCTGAAGTTTAGATCGTCCAACAATGGCGCCCATTGATCTGTATCCGGAGGGTCGAATACGATCCCTGTAAATCGTGAGAGAAGTTCAAGTCACATTATAATGAAAGTTAATAAGTTGCTAAAGTGTGAGGGTTAAATAGTATGCAGACATAGCATATTGATTAGAAAGGTGATATTTCTATTGGGTTTTTCTATCACAAGAGGCGATGAATAGCGGAGAACAGTATCAATAACAACAGTAACACTATCATTAGAAATACTATTACAACAATGATGAAACCAACTTTGAAGCTAATACTTTCCCATCAAATTATTATGAAAAAACTACCTTACTAAAAAAAAAACAGATTCAATACTCCCTTCCCTAGGCACAATCTAGATCGCATCATGTTTTAACCGAAGAAGCATGTTTTCCAATACCAAAACATTTCACTAAAAATACTTTATATCAAATAATATAAGTCAGAAATCCTTTACTTGCTGATGGCGAATGTAGATTAACATAGGCTGAGTGTGTCTTGGGTGCGTTGTTTAGCGTCCAACGTCAGCATTATATAGAGAGGTCCCAAAACTAACGTCAATTTTACGTGCTGCCACACAAATAAATTTTGGGGATACGATGACTCCTGTTTTAGCCTGTCATTTAACTGGCAACGACTCAACCAGGAGTGGGCGATCGTGGGTTTCAAACCAGGGACCTCCCGAGTTGATAGACCAACGCTCTACCACTTGCGCCTGTTCGCCCTTCATTTATATAAGCAAGTGAATTAAAGTATAAGACAGCACATTAAGCAAAAAGTCTCCAAGTAAAGCCGTACATAAAATTGTCAGACGTCAGTCTTGGGGACCGTCCACAATAAAGCCTATATATTGCTAATGTTAGACGTTAAACCAACTCAACAACTCCGTAAATCTGTACATAATAAATGTTCTCACCTTTGTACTCGATTCTCTGTCGAAGCGGTTGAAGGCCCGTGTGTTTGTGAACTTCACGAGCTAGATCCGCCACCGTAGCCGTATCCGTACAATCAAAGCTCACACTAAACTTTTTGTCGACGTAAACACCGACCAAGCTGAGCCCTTTCGTTTCTTTTTCTTCTCCGTCCATAATATTATTAGTTTTTAGTTGCTTCTTCCGTTTATTTTGGTTTTATTACGTTTATTTGTGTTTTTGTTTTGTTTCGTTTGATGTTGAAACTTAGAAGTAGGATTGTTCTGCTTTGTTTCTGTTTCTCTGGCGTGATAGTGTATATGAATCTAGATCTAGATTAGATATAGAGTCTAGATCTAATTTAAATAATACTGGAATATGACTGAAATATCAGTTGCTTATTGGGGATGTCTCGATCTATTCTTCAGGTCGAATGATCAAAATACTGAAATACAATTTGGTTTTAACATTGATAGAAATCTATATCTAGATTAGATTCTATAACCTAGATCTATGTTTTATCTATGTTGTAGATTCTTTTTGTAGATATTATAATGTAAATCTATTCTAGATTTGAACTCCACAGGATTAAAAAGTTTAAAGGTATCCACATTCCAAGGTTTAGATCTAGAGTTTATCGTTTTCTACGCTTTGTTTTCTGTGACAACAAATTACGCTGCTTTTATCATGAAAAATAGAGATGGAACATTTTCATGATGTCCATTGATTTATTTTCTTCTTTTATAACACTCAATAATAATAATGATCACCTTTTGAATGAAAATATAGAACGATAAACTTAGACATTACCCTTTCCCGTTTCACTCGAACCAAATGAGTCTACGTGTTAAACGTGCTTTTAAAAAAATATTTTCGGGAAAAAAACGATCCTAAAGTTTGTTGTGCGCAAAAATATGTATGTGACGTCGAGGGATCTAAAACACCCTTAGTTTTTTTTTTAATTTAAATCAAAGCACTTAATGTTGGAATTGTTTTCTTAAATTATTGTATTTACACTTAGATCTAGTTAATAAAAGAAAAAGTTGGTGGAGATTGTGGCATGGCCAAAGCTGAAGGAATACAGATGAATTTGAAGTGTGCTAAAAATAATTTCTATACAATGCATAATTATCTATGAAACTGAACTTGAATGTTCCCATTATGCCCATTTTTGCATTTGAAAAAAAATTTTTAATCTTGAGGTACAAACACGGTACATCCCACAACGTGCGATTAAAGTTTCGGACAAACCAACGACAAACAAACAAAAATGAGTGATTTTATATGTTTTATTAATATTGAAAATATTACATACATAATAGGCACACAGCTTAGATAAATGCCATGACGTGAAAAAAAACTCAAATTTTGTTTATGTTTTTAATCTTACATGTTTTTTTTTTATTATTCTTAAAGTTGCAATTGTCTGAATTAAAAAAAAGAACAAAAAATGATGTTACATTTAGAAAGTCACACCATAATGTCAAAAAGATCAGTAAAATATAGTCATCAACAAGCTATGCACTAAGACCTGGATTACGATACTTTTTACTATTCTAAAGCACCTTTTGTTTGGGTTTTTAATTTTAGCGTGCCTTTGTGCTTGTTACTCCACATGTCTCAACATTGTACATATCGAAATTATCGTAATATCCAAACGATAGATATTAATCAGTTTTGAATACTGCACATAAGTGTACCAAAAATCCCTCATTGTGGCAACGCAGGTACCAATACACTACACCATAACACGCTGATTCAAACGTACATCGATTCTCTTTTAAATTCATATTAACAATGGCTATACGAGTAATTATTGTGCGGCCTAGGAATATGGGCAAAGTAACACATAAAACGAACCATGCATACGTTTACTGTGGTATTCAATGACTTTTCACTCTAAGGGCGGTTTTTCCTCTTATGAGTAGACAACTATTCTTTGATCAAAGAAAAGAAAACAAGGACCCAAATAAATATGTGCCATTTGTCTGGTTCATGGGTTCCTATACACACGCTGTTCAACACGTGACTTTGCCTGTGCCTGTTCTTTCCTGATGCCCTCCATGTATTCAATGCAAGGGTAACAAAATATCAGAGACAATATACAATAATTAGAGACCTCTATACCTGAGGTTGCGAAAGGACATGTAAAGGATCAGTCTCACTGCATCCGGTGTGTTAAAGAAGATTAATGTAATCCAAATTATTCTAGCAAATATCAGATATGATTCATGCTGTCCGTGCAGGGATAATTCTCATTTAGGTTGCATAGGATAAAAACAAAGTCTGATACGTTTGAGATATTGGGATTCAAAATATGTTCTCTTTGAGTGCCAAGGCACATCAAGCATTACCAGTACATATAACTTACATAAAAACGAAAATATCCGCAAAAATAAAACTCACATCGTTCGGTTTATGAAAGACGCCGTGAATCTTGGTGATCAAACTAGAGTAACAGTTTGCTCATAATATACAGACACATTACGCACGTCAGGCACATAAGACTCACCTATAATTATATATAATAATCATAGTTATAACTTCCATATCGTACAAAACTACGCCAACTCACCCCGTTTTGTTTATGAAAGGCGCTGTTAATCTATGTGTCCACACTAGAGAATCAGTTTTCTCCCAATAACAATATACAGACAAATCACGCATGTCAAGCAAATACAACTCACCTGTATGGTTACAACTTATATATCCCACAAAACTACGCCAACTCACCCCATTGAGCCTGTGGAATGCGTCGTGAATCTGGTGGACTATACAAGAGAAGCGTTTCTCCAGGCACGCTAGGGCGCTCACAGATTCCCAGTCCGGGACTGAATGGTGGAACGACACCAGCTGGACTCTGCAAGTATATGTAAACATACAGACACACATAAAGGCAAATACAGACTATACATACACAAAGGAATCTATACATGTGATAAAACAGAAGCAAAGGCTTATAATATTATACACAATACGACCGCCGGCTGAGACAGGAGTCATGGTATCCCCGCCCTGTCTCGTTTGTGGCAACACGTAAAATTGTCAGACGTCAGTCTAGAAGCCCGTCCACAATATAGTCTATATAGCGCTGATGTTGGACGTTAAACCAAGTCAACAACAACTACCCAGAGGCAAATTCACGCACTAGACGCATTATTTTTATTATCAGAGGGTATGGTAAGTTTGCTATCCCACTTCTCCCTTTATCTTTCTTCAAAACAGCCAAAGCTGAAGAAAATTGGTATCCTCTCAAAGACGCTGCTTGCGTGTTCTTAAAATAAGATATGAGGTTTCGTGGAAAAGCCGTGAAAAGGCGCAGTTTTTTTAATTAACTCTACGGTTTTTATCTTGAGTATTTCATTTTTGAGCTTGTGGGGAAAATGAGGAAAACGGGGATTAAATGTAAATTTGACAAAAGGACAAAAATATTTCTATGTAGAGGGTTACGGTAATAACAAATCCTTGAAGATTGCACAAAAAGGAAAATTGTGATGAATTTCGTTTTTAATCTCAGTGTTACTCAATTGGGCTTTGAACATAATCAATATTTTCCCTCTTCAATGATTTTCCTTCTTAAATCCCATGCTAGATCTTGTTTACCTGTTGCGACAGCTACCGGGTTGTTTTGTGTCACAATTACTGCAACAATCGGAAAGACATCATATCGTTTGCTCTCTATGGAGCACCTTCTAAAAATAGCTCGAAAATCCTAATCTCTTCCCAGACGATGCTAATCAAAACCCATCATGGCTGCCGCGCAAGCAAAAGGCGCCAACCAAGAGTTAATCAGAGTTATGTGTCGTGATCCCGATTAGAAGGGAGTGATCTTCCCTTAGAGTTTCATAGGTTTAACTTCAATCTCAGTTCACTGGTTCACCTATTTCATGGTAAAAGTAGTCCTAAGTAAGTTGGTTTCAGTTTGACTTTGGAAATATAACTTTACTGCGCGTGATTTTCTTCGATGTTAACGTGTTAAGTGCAAAAAGATTTACCAATCTAGATGTTGAAACAAGAAGGTTCTATCGCTATAGAAACAAAAATTAATGGCAGGCAGAATCTCATTCTTGTAAGGCTAGGCCATTTTTTTCAACCGTGGATTATATAAGATTGTATAATCTGGAATTTACCAGAACCGGTACCGGAACAGGTACATGTGACCCGATCTGATCCAGATACCGGTAGATCGGTATGTTCCAATGCCTAGCCGTCGTTCTCCCGTACTTACTCCCTACTTACGGTGCCCTAATCTCATAAGTCCACCTAAGGGTACCTTTAAGGATTCTTTAATGTGACCAGCGGAAAAAGGAGTCATGGTATCCCCGGCCTGTCTCGTGTGTGGCAGCACATAAAATTGTCAGTCGTTAGTCTTGAGCCCTTCCACAATATAATCTATAAAGTGCTGATGTTGGACGTTAAACCAACTCAACAACAACAACAACAACAACAACAACAACAACAACAACAACAACAACAACAGTTCCCAGAAGAGCATCACTCACTTGTCACCGTTCTTGAGGCCCAGATCTCTCAGACCGGGCGACCAGGGACCCAGATCCGGGTTCTCCCACGTGATGCCCCGGAAGCAGTAGCGCTGCTCCCTAGGGATGATGCCCGTCTGGTGAAGCACAACTTCCGCCAGATGGCGCATGCTGATGCGCGCGCCATTTTCGTTATCCGCGATGCGGAGAGTTACTGGGAATGTCCGATTCCCGTGGCAAATCTTCAATTTTAACGGTGGTTCGTTTGGCGACGCTTTCAGTGGGCGAATTAGCTGGGAAGATTGAACGAGCGAGAATGTAGGGTGGGGGTGGGGGGTGATAATTAATATGTAAGTCAACCAGGGCAAACTAGGTTCAAATGTGTTGATATAAATTTCAACAAGAGCCCTCTACACATAGAAAAACTACGCTCTCTCTCTCTTTCTCTATGTCTGTATCTCTATCGATCTATCTCTTTCTTTCTCTCTCTCTCTCTCTCTCTCTCCCTCTCTCTCTCTCTCTCTCTCTCTCTCTCTCTCTCTATTTTTGTCTCTCTATCTATCGATCTATCTCATTCTCTTTTCTCAATCTCCCGCTCTCAGTCTCTCTGTCTCTGTCTACCTCTCTCTCTCTCTTTCTATCTCTCCTCCCTGCCTCCCTACTATTTCCCCTCTCTCTCTCTCTCTCTCTCTCTCTCTCTCTCTCTTCTCCTCTTTCTTTCC
>RQTK01000065.1:216962-288290 GCA_003991915.1 Elysia chlorotica | reverse complement strand
CCCCCCAACCCGGGGTTGAGCTACGTTTGACTTTGACTATTTAAAGCTACCCTTAGGCGGAGTTCTAAGATTATATCACCGATGTACTACCTACCCTTAAGACTTTAGTAGGATTAATAATTATGCACCGATGAACTAGATCTAGATCCCCCTTAGATTTTAGTAAGATAAATGATTAGTGCACCGATGTTAAGCTCGCCTTATAATTATTTTCGTAAATTCAGCTAAAAAACAATGTCTTAATCACGTTGATATTGAGCGACATTAAACACGATAAGAACTAGAAATGAGAGCTAGCAGAGTCTGCCATAATAATCCTTTTTAAAAAGTAATTGATATCACCTGTATGCGTGTAGCATTTTGTGATATTATGTTACTGTTAGTCATTAGGATGTTGAAAGTTTTGCATTTGGGTTTTTTTCCACTTTTCAGATTTTTTAAAATTACATTTACTTTATTTGTCATTCAGCTGAATACTCCTAAACGCTATATACACATGGATATAGAATCCAAATTTACATAATTTGTTATCTTGAGATTTTTCATAGTAATAATAAACGAACAAATTATAGACTAGAGATATAATTATACTTACTGACAAACATGTGTTGTCCAATGGGGGAAGAGAACACATGGTGAAAATTCAATCAAATCTGTATTGTTGTTTTGTTTTGTTTGTTTTGCTTCGCTTTTATTTCAAGCAGAATTATACACAATCGACGGCTGTAAAAAATGGAAGTTGCTAACTTCGTAAGGGGGTGTCCGTCTGAAATCAATAGATCTTGTCTATCAAAGGCTTTGCCTTCTTTTATAGCTCAAGATTAGTCTAGATCTAGATTTAGATCTTTATCTTAGATGGCAATTTGGATGCAGTGTTGTTAGGGAATTGTGGATCGGAGCATTGAACAAACGTGTTCGATAGCGGAACACTTTCTTATCCAACATAATGGAGAATCAAAAGTAAGGTACAGGTTAAAAATTAACACTATTGCTTTTTTTAAACAATAATAATTTTTTGCCTTTTAAATTACTTAAATACTTTATTTATTAACATTAGATTGGAGACCAGAAATTAGTGGGGATTGTTAAATAAATGAAGGTGATAGTAATATTGATGAATATTGTGTGGTGTGTTAAAACTCAATATTACGTTTCTTCAGCTCAGAAAATATGATAAACCATCAGTAAATGAAACTGTTTTTAACAACTTGACTGCTGACTAAGACTCTTTTTTCAATGTATTGAAATTGTAAGTTAAAACCTGGTTATACCAACTGAAATGGCTACACCTATTTTTTGTGTTTGTGTATGAAATCTACTGACCAGAATTATAGTTCACCAGAGTGTTTGCATAGCCCGGTGGCTTTAAGATTATGACCAAGTTAATCTATGACACTTAACTGATGCAACGCACATTTTTGTAGGTCTGTCTCCCCGCTATGGTAAAAGCCTTTACCATAATCAATTTTGGGCTTAACTTTATTATAATAACATACTTTATTTGGTTCTGGGTGTTTTACGCCAATGCTGAAGCAATATCTCTACAGTGTCCCAATTTTCATTTGTAAAAAAATTTTTGCTTTGACCTCTTAATCTCAGCAGGTTAAATAATAATAAATTATTGTTTTTTCTCAATTTTCCACATTTGCCAGTAACCATTGTCATTTTGAAATAAAGCCGTTTCAAATAACAGTTTAATAATATTTTTATTATTATTATTATTATTATTATTATTATTATTATTATTATTATTATTATTATTCCCCTTATCTACGTTGAAATAGATTCAAGTACGTAAATGATAAGATATCCCATATCATTTTTTCCTATCGTGATAGATCTTGGCACCTAGTTACGACATTATAGTCACGTCAGATTCATATGGAATAAGAAGAAAATTAGAAACAACACCAATCCTTTCGTGTTTACTTGAAAGCATTAGCCATTCATCTATCCTGGTCTCTTGTTTCTGCACGTTTTGTGTATGACAAATTATACAGCATGTATAAAATCACTCAGAATGTTCTATTTGGGCAGACTGCGTGTCAATATGGCGCCTTGGTTAATAAAATTAAGGCAGCTTCATTTTCAGATGATTGTAATCCAATACTTCTGACGTATGGTGTGAGATACGAGATGTTGTTAATTTACAACGCATCTATCTGTATCGTCCACAGTCACTTGTAGAGTTTGTTAGGTGCTTTTACCTTCAGCAGTATTTTGCAACGGAACTGATCACCATAAAGTACACAATTAGTGATACAATTAATGATATCTGAAAAAAAGATGCCGTAGTATAATACTTATGCGTTGTATGCAGGCTTTACCTTCAGCAGTAATTTGCAACGGAACTGATCAACATAAACTACACGATTTGTGATACAATTAATGATATCTAAGATAAAAAAAGATGCGTAATATAATAATACGTTGTATGCAGGCTTTAATCTTTGGCGTTATTTTTCAAATTCTGATGCATGATAAAATTTGAATGTGTAGATAGATCTACACGACTCTACGCTTTATGCAGAATAAAGTTTTCTGTACAAGTGATGACGTGCCGCCACACAGACACAGTGTGGGGATAACGAGGTCCCTCTCTCAGCCGTCACATTTTACGTGCCGCCACACAGACACAGTGTGGGGATAACAGGATATCTCTCTCTCTCTCTCTCTCTCTCTCTCTCTCTCTCTCTCTCTCTCTCTCTCGCTCTCTCTCAGCCGTCACATTTTAATGACATCAACTCTCTCTCTCTCTCTCTCTCTCTCTCTCGCTCTCTCTCAGCCGTCACATTTTAATGACATCAACTACTTTTACACAATAAACGTTCAATGACCTCGGGTTTTCCTAGATTTAAACTCTAGACATATTAGGCTGATCCACATATATGTTACGCTAATAAGACTAAATCTTATTCATTAGTCTGGAATTATTAATAGTGACAAATGAATTGAAAACCAACGCAATCCTTTGGAACTTTTGATTTAAGTCTGTAGGCAAATAATCTCAAAACTCGTAACAGTATTTCCGAAAGATATTAGTTTTCAGTTGGAAGCCTTTTTCCACTGTTGACTAGCGTTGGGTGTTCTCTTCGCTTTTCTAGACATTATATCAACCCACTTTATAATAATCATACACATTGTAATAACCATAACTATGAATCGCTCGTCTGATCTGAGAACTTTTAGTGTACTAAGTAAATCTTCATTTCTATTTGGACATTTGCAGATAAGACAATTCTAATGGATTCTGAAAAAAATCACACATAAATTAATGAAATCCAAGCAATTCTCCACTACAACAATTTTCTTACCAATCGTCTTCAAAATAGTTGATTTATTTGTTTCAAATGGAATATATGAAATAGGCATATATTACACGTTCTTGAACAGTGCGCAGAAATTCTCAGTATTGACTATATATATGAATTGGTATTGTGTATAATTATGTTCTAAAAAAGCAAATCACAAATTAAAAAAATAAAGAGACATGGCATTATTGAAAGGCCTGATTTGCCAGTATATTCACTGAACTCTTGTTTGACGATCTTTCTTAAACCTGTATAATTGTATGTCTTCTAACTACGTTTCGCTACTCATGGTGGATTCACCTTTTTAATTCCTGAAAAGTTGGCATTGTATGCCAATCGAATCTTTATGGCACACACCCATCAGCGTCCAAAAATGACAGGGTTTACCAAAACAAAAACAAAATACTGTGTGTTTACAGGATCTAAGTATGAAAGTTCTATGTGATCCAACTATGATCAGCTGTACTATCCGAGATAGATCAATAAGCTGCCTATTAGAGTCATTGTGATAACGGGGTCTATGGCGGAAATGATGACGTCATCCAATTATAGCTCTATCCTAAAATTATGAAGCTAATGAGAGTTCGGAAATTCCTTCATGCCCTAGGGATTCAATTATCTCATACTTTATCATAGTGCAGTGCGAATGACATAATTACATACCAGCACGACTGTCGAAATCAGTCTTTATCATTTGAGCCTTCTTTGTTTTGTTTTTAAGTCTTTGGTATTAACATCCTCAAAGTTACGAGGCCTGAAGTTGTCTCAAACAAAGAACTGTGGCCCAGAACGAAGCAAACCCCCATCGAGACATAGATCAAGAAGCGTCAATTGGGATTGGTAAGGCCACACACTCCGAAAGCCTGTATCCATCATCACAGGGCAAGCCCTAGAGTGGAATCCTCAAGGAAAAAGAAAAGTCGACTCTCCGACAAAGACTTGGCGGAGATGCACCGACGCAGAGATAAAATCTGCCGATAATGCATGGACCGAGGTGAAGAGGACCAGCCAAAACCGACTCCGGTGGAGGGGAGTTGCTGCGGCCCTATGTTCCACAAGGAATCAAGAGTTTTAAACTAAGCGAAACTAAATATTAACAATGCACCGACTATTAAAATAACAATTGTTTTTATTTCTTCTTCCAGATGTCCCTACACTACACTGCCACTGTAATTTCGGGTCGAAATCTCTCAAACTCTTGTGTAAGTATCTAAGTTTGGTGGAAGATTTTTAAGGTTTTGGTTGTTTGTTTGTCTTTACGTTTCTAAACTCAATAATATTATTATAGTTATTGTAATAATTGGATTTAAAATAATTGAAAAACGATGTCTCTGTGGTAGAACGTAGAAGTCATGATGATTGATTTTGCTCCTGATAAACTAGATTGTGTTGATAGTCTTAGATTTGAGAGCGAGTTTTATTTATCAGACCTTCAACTGTAATGTTATGCATTGTTCAAAAATTATGGGATCAGCGATACACATCAATGCATTGTGATGGATTTAACCCCAAAAAACTCGAGTTAGTTATCATCCTGTTTGGAAGCTTAACAACAAACTAGGGGTCGTTAATAAAACGTCGCGGTCGCTTACGTCGTAAGTCTTCTTAGTCTTTATCTTATGAAGAGTACTAAGCTTACCACAGCGTTGTACTTACAACTCTAGGAGTTTCGATAAATTACAACTAGTCTCAAGCCATCTAGTTTTTATATCTTAAGACATGCCGTAATCTTACCATAACGTTGTACTTATGACTTAAGATTTGTTTGCTTGAGGGTAATAAAGTAGCATTAACCCTTGCCACATGATACAAAACATGACGCTGTTTATATTAACCCCTGGCGTTCTTGTTGCCTCCACAGTCGCCGCCATGCCAGGGCGGGTTGATCTGCGTCTCAGAGAGAAGTGTCTGTGAATTCCCGAACTGCCCCTTTGTATATTCCTGTCTCAGTAAGTCCGAAACTTACCTTAATGGTTAATCTGGGTACTAGGTACAAAGAAAATGTAAATTTAGACGCTCGGCTGTAGCATTTACATTAAATAATAAGCTGGACTTTTCAATATTTTAGGAGTATATAATGTATAATTGTAGATGCATATCGGGGTATATTTTTAATAAATCAAATGTATACGTATGTCTGTCAGTTTTGCACCCATGGCTCCCTTGTATATAAAATGTTTACAATTTCACCCCTCATACAATTATGCATTAATGTTAAATTTTCAAATTTCCCTATTGGGTATTAATAAAGACTTATCTTATCTTATCTTATCTTATCTTATCTTATCTCATCTCATCTCATCTCATCTCTTCATATCTTATCTCATCTCATCTCATCTCATCTCATCTCATCTCACTTCACCTTACCTTACCTTACCTTACCTTATCTTATCTTAATATTTTATCTTCGCCTAGGAGAGTCTCAGCTGCCATCAGGCCTGCTTGCAGCGCTGGAGCTCCAACGGAACGCCCCGCCCATCACCACAGCTCCGCCCAGAGAGGGCTGTCCCAGAGCTCCCGTGCACGCCACATGTGTCAATCAATGTCAGAGTGACGTGGACTGCCCATCAGACCACCTGTGCTGTAGTAATGGCTGCGGTATGGTCTGCAGACACGATACAAGAGGTGAGTTTTGTTTTTGTTGTTGTTTTTTATAGGGCAAATGTCCCAATTGGTTGACCAATGTGGGGAAAAATTTAAAGGAAAATAAATAATAAAAACAAAGTTTTCACCTGTTTGTGAAGAATACTTCTGGTAGAAAAAGTGACTCTCAACTAACCAAATATTCCACAGTTGCTGCAAGTGTACCGAAAAATTTTTCTAAAACTCACGAGACATTCAATTAACAAAGTACTTCATTTTTCCCATCTGGTGTACCAACAAATGTTTCTGGGAACACATTAGACATTAAATTTCACTATCCCCATCGTATTCCAAGAAATCCTCTGATCAGACATGGATATTTAAACTAACCAAATGCTTCTTTTTTTGTTTACAAAGCCGTTGTTATTGGTTTGGGCTTTTATTTTGGTAACGCACGAAACATTGAACTAACCAAATAATCATTCGATCTCCTTCACCCCCACCTCCTCCCATCCCCCACAAACCAGTATACCGAGCTCCCAGACGCGGCGCATGCCCCCGTATCCTGAGCGGCTCCGAAGAGTCTTGCGAGACCGGCTGTAACGGCGACTACGACTGCCCTGGACTCCAGAAGTGCTGCCAGTCCACCTGCGGCAACACCTGTGTGACTCCCTGCTACCACTGGCTCTCCTCATCATCTCAGCCCCAGTGGCAGCTCTCGCAGAGATGCTCAAGCCGGAGACCATACCAGACCAGGAACGTCGCCAAGCGGATGAAGAACCGCATACGACACGAGAATTCCAGGCGGGACGTTCCCATTAGTCAGCTCTCCCTCAGGGACCTGCTGGATTTGGTGGAGTCCGTGTAAAAAAAACAATCAAAACAACAACAACAATGGACAAAACGTTATTCGCTTTTTTTTTTTTTTTTTTTTTTTTTTGATAATTTTTGAATTTGAAGAGAAGCTCTAGAACCTACCTGTTGACGAAAGCATAAAAAAACAACACAAGGACAAATACAATTTAAACATTTTCCCCTTGCGGAAAAGGAATCCGGGTTTTCCCCAGAAAAGGCTATATACACGTACCTACCCACCATTCAGTCCATCTCAGCTGGCCAGTCTCTCTGTGTTCACTATTTCTGTAGAAGATGCTCGCCGAGGCTCAACTCTATGTGTGGTGCTGTTTATGCACCATCTTCATCTTCACGTCGACCTAGTGATGACAGAAGTTGCTGCCGAAGACGCCTCCACTCTCTACCGTACCTCTCATTCATGGCTTTATTCAGTTCCGTCGTGTTTTGTTTTGTTTTCTGATGTAGTTCCTAACACTTTGTTTTTATTTCTTTATTTTTGGTTTTCGCAGAATAATTTATTGCTCTATCAGATCGCAAATTTTCGATAAGTGGATTAAGAAGTGCGATTTTTTTTTTGTAATTTGTTAATTAAGCACCCTTCTCTCTTTTTTACGTAAATTTCCTCATGTTGTTGGTTTATACTTTTTTTTTTTTAATGAAAATCATTTTTAATCGACATAATCTTCCATGGTGAATATGAGAAAGTTCAACTTTGGAAATTGAATTAATATTTTCTTGTCAATTACTTTTAAAATGATCCCATTGATCTGTATTGTCTACGTTTTAATAATTCCGAGCATTCTATAAATAGAAAAAAAATACGTAGAAAAATCTACCGCACTGCAGTTGGCATACCAACTTTAAAATTTTTATTATATTTTCATGACTGCCTACTCGTAATTACAAACGTCTTTGGTATGCCTGAAATGTCTCTGTGTTGCAGAATGTTAAAAATTCCGATTTTAGAATTGGAACTGTTCGCCGTATTATTGCGATAACCAGTTTTGAGTTAGGATGACTTGATATTATGATTATAGGGGGTGAGATGGTGTTTTATTTTTGTTCTTGGTTTTCGTTTAAGAAATTTATGGTTTGGTTATAGATGGGACTGTTTCGGTCATCTACAGTTATCTGCTGTCCAAAATATTTTGAGATTGTGTGTGTGGTCAGTAGCCTATGGAGAGTATTATAATTTGAACGACAAAATTTTTTGGTCTAGGATTTAATTGTTAGTTGTTTTTATGGTTAATGAAAAATATATTTAAACATTTGCTCCTCGGTTGTGTTGATAAAGGTGGTGGTAAGAGAGAGATCGAGATGGAAACTAGACGAGAATGAAGACATTGACATATAAGAAGATAACGAAAAAGATGGAGAGAGAGAAAAAGAGAGACAAAGGGAGAGACATAGACAGACAGAGAAATAGAGAGAGAGAGGGAGAGAGAGAGAGAGAGAGAGAGAGAGAGAGAGAGAGATAAAGAGAGACAGACAGACAGAAACAGAAGGGGAGGAGAGTTCAACCAAAGACACATTTGACGAAGATCTGATTCGAAAAGTAGAACCACGTTTGGTGCTAAGGATTACAATTGTAATAGCCAAGTAGATGATACTTATGTTCTCTTTAATATCCAACCTTGTCACTTAGGACTGTTGTGCTATACATTTCGTAATAGGCCCTATTTCAGTGTTTTATGTAAATACCTATCAAGTTTCAATTTCAGTTGTTTAAAAAAATAAGTTTTACCGATGTAAAATCAAATAATAATGGTTCTTAAGATGACCGCCGTTTCTATGGTAACTATATATTTTATGAAAATCGTAATACTTATTTTTCTTGGGAATTGATCCACAGTCATTTTTTTCCAGTCTTTTAAATTCACCTTGCTCCTAACTGCAATTGAAACTGTAAGTCATAATTTTTGCCCACAGAGATCAATGATAAAAAAAAATTATAAAATAAAAATATTATTGACCTACACTCCCCCCTCCCCATCCCACCAATTCGTTTTCACAACAAATTATGTAGCCAATGGTTTCCCCTTGCTTCTCCTGTTATTATTGTATTTTTAGAAAGAAATAATAAGGTGAAACAACCTGCTAACGAAGTGTAAAACCTCCATTTTTCTACTTGGGGCAGTTGGTTCTGGGTCGATTTTCTTACAAGCAGTAACTACCAGCCTCTATCACATCACAATTTTGCCTGGAGAGAAGTACACCATTTACAATAACAGCCATGTCATTCTGTTTAATCGGTAGCCGTTTCTGTCGTATGAGATAAAATTAATAGAGGAAAAAAAAAATCATTAATCATTCGACCTGGACAAGATATTGCTTTCTCCGACAAAAGATTTAGGGTAGAAAAAAAAACATGATCACATTTTTCCGATTCAAATAATATGAAGGAATGAATCTAGGGCTTGTAGCAAATCAATATAATTATCGTTACGTGCTCCGTGTTCGCAATCTCAAATCTGCCATTGTATAATCTAGTCCTTTAGTCCTTAATTATTTATGGTACAACTGAACTGCATAACTATTCCAGTCCACCTTTTGTTGGTTTTGTTTTGATTTTTGTGTAGGTCTACGTCATTATCTCCTAATTTACAATAATTCATCTTTAGATCGTTTTAAAAGCATGTCTATACTTCATTTGTTCACATCATGAGATTGTATCACTAATTTATATTTTAAAAGGTCATTATAAAGTTGGAAAGTTCGGTCGCACAAAAATAGGTGCGTCACTAAACTTATCCATAATTATTTCCAATTTAAAGGCTGTGCTATCGTCTGTTGTTTATTTTTTTTTCTTTAATTTTATATTGTTTTTCCAGTCTCCCCTTCCGCATTGTTTTTATGTTCTGTACTGAACTTTAAACTCTATTTTTTTTTTTACCTTAGATATGAAATTTCTTCAAATACATAAAATTAATGTATATAGGCCTACATTTCTTTTCAGCCGCAGTAGTTTAAAATCTGAATCTTTTTTCTTGATTCTATATTTTTAATTAAATTAAATGTTTTCATAACGATATTCCTGCCTAATCATGCACTGTTTTCCACATGTGCCGTCGTATTCAGTAAATCCTGACACTCTCAAATCAGGCGAATAAAAAGCTTTTGTCTCGAAAAGAACAACAAGGATTGACTTGTTTCTGCTTCGTTTTTGTTTCTTTGTCATTATTCATGGCAACAATAGTTAAAACTTAATGATGCTTTGATATTGGGGTGGGGGGAGTTGTTTCTTTTTGTTTTATTTTATTAATTCGTTTTGTTTTCCCGATCGCTTTGGTTTGTGAGTGTGGGTGTTTTGGTTTGGTTTGTTTTTAGAAGGAGGGTTCGTTTGTTTGTTTGTTGTTTGCAGATGTAGATTCAACAAAAACAGTTATGACTTTGCCCTGCACTTATACCTTGTACTCTCATCGTCTCATTGATTCACAGAGATTTCCAAGATCAAGAGGGAATCCTAGTTATGGATATCTGGCTGATCAGTCATGGTTACAATTCCTTTAATTCATAAGTGTTGTCCATCCACAATTAAGCCTTTATATATGCTGACGTTGGACGCTTTTCTTTTTTTTTTTATATAATGATAAAAAAGATACAAGGACTAGATAAAAGTGAATGTTATAGAGAGTTATATTCATAAATAATAGTAACAGCAAAATTATCAATAACACTACTGATTACAAAGTCAATAATCATGGAGGTAGTATGGAAAGAAATACGGAAAGTAAACCAGACAAAAAGACGCAAAAATATAAGCGACAACAAGAAACAAACAAGTAACGTTAGACGTCAAATAAAAAAAAGTCTACTCGATGTAACTTCCAGCCTAATAGCTCTAGTTCATTTGTTTTTAATTACTTCGTGTTTTGAAGCTATGCTACGTATAGCAAACGTATCGGTAACTAATGAAAAGACTTGAGAAACTGTGGAAGAGAAACAACAAAGAGACAAAACTGAAAATATAAGATCGTGCATATTCCCCATTGCCACATATGGGTGTGAAGGGCGGACAATTACAAAAAAACAGATGGAAAGAAACTGTGTTCCTTTGAATTAAAATGCTACAGAAAAATACAGTTCCATAAACAGCACATAGACGAAATGGCGATATACTAAAAGAACTTAATTTCAAACCGAATTGGCTTTTGAATACCATCAAAGAGAACTGAAGTACGGCATCTGAAAAGATATGGCAGTTTGGAAAGGCATCCTTGAAGCAAAGCTAGGGACAAAGCGAAAACAAGACAGACCTACAAGAAGCTGGGTAGATGACATCAGCAACTGGCTACAAAGGAGGCCCAGCGAGGCAGGAAGGATCGCTTCAGGGATATTCTACAAGAGGTTGCGCCAGACACTACCGACAAGCCAGAATGATGATGATGATGATGATGATGATGATGATGATGATGATGATGATGATGATGATGATGATGATGATGATGATGATGATGATGATGATGATGATGGTCGGTATCAGAACGACAAACGGCCAATGCTTGATGTTCCAAAGTATACTAAATGTCGATCCTTTTTTTTACTGCTTATTGGCAGTGGTCAAGAATGTTTGAAAAAAAATTATTCTATTTAATACGTGCTCTTAAATGTTCATACAGGCAATCCCAGAAAGTGTACAAGCTCAATACAGCAACTGCTAACGTAGGTGTAACAGAAATTATAGACTATTTAACATTCTCTGATTGCAAGTGACAAATACCAAAACGAGGGTTAAATAATATGCCATTATCAAGATGGGTGGGCGGCACAGATGTCTATTAATAGACATATGTGGTGGGCGGTAACCATGGACAAAATGATGCTAACCTACTTTTTGCACCGTCAAGGCTGAAGATTTTAAGCGAGTTCTTGCGATTACGGACCCAATAACGAAAACAAAGACGATAAGCAAGTTGAGTTGAGTTGGTTTTAACGTTCAACCTTAGCACTACATAGGCTATATTGTGAACGAACCCCAAGACTGACGTCTGACAATTTTATGTTCTACCACACACGAAGCAGAGCAGGAATGACATAAATGTTTGGACACCGACCCAACCAGTAGAGAGCGAAATCGCCAGGGCTCGAACCTGGACCTTTTGCGTCGGAATCCGATGTTCTACCCCAGGGCCACCGCGTCCCCCGACGCTAAGCAAGGCGAGGGAATCTTCACTGATCGCCAATCAAAAATATAATTATCCTGTATTTTACGGAACAAAATGTGCGATCAGGGAAAACCTATAACTAAAGGACATTATTATATCATCCGTCCCCATCGTGAGACTCACAAAGCACGTTATAACACATTTTTATACGGTCCACAATCACCGAGGGAGTTTTGAGTTTTATGAGTCTATTTTAGTTGATACCTCAAATGCATGTAAACTTGATATCATTATCTGATATGTAACATTCGTCTTCTGACAATGATTATTTTTTTGTGTGCATTTTATTGATAAAATGCCTAGGTGAAGTAAATTGATTTGATCAGAACAAAGAAAAGAAATAAAATGTTCCCTTGATGGGCCTATTGAGTGATATCCTCTACATTAAATATAAACCAAGGGATAATGTCAAAACTATTGTAAACAAAAACTTTTAAAAGATTATGTAAAAAACAACAACAATAACAACAACAAAACTTCTTTAATGCAAAGTTTTATGTCAATAGTGAACAAGCAAGAAAAACAAACAAGCAAACAGACATAAGAAAATTATTAAAAAAAAAAAAAAGAAGAGAGCAACAACAAACAATGAGAAAACAACACAAACAAACAGACAAACAAAACAAAAGAACAACAATGATGAATATAATGTAGTTAAAACGAATTTGATACACATGTATACACACAATAGGGACATTTATTCAAGGGTCTTGGGTGTTGTTTTTTGTTTAGTTTTTATTTGTACTTCTGTTGTTGTTTTTTACATTAAAAACTGACTCAAGTGAAGGGCTTCGGGTTTCAATAAGGCCCCATTCAACTGGTTGGGTCGGTGTCGGAAAGCCTATAATGTGGGCGGCTGCGACAAGTGTCCAAATCTCACCGTCCTGTCGAGTCCCGTGTGTTGAAGCACATAAAATTGTCAGACGTCAGTCTTAGGGCTCGTCCACAATAATAGTCTAAATAATGCTGGTGTTGGACGACAAATCAACTCAACTCTACTCAAATAAACTCGTAATCGTCGCCGTACGGAAATCTCCATAATCACCACATAAATTAGAAACCGAATGAGAAATGTAATTTGCTCGAAAAAAACACAACGCAAGGAGAGACGACCCAAAAGGGAGATCACTACAGTGACTACAACAGCTCGTTCAACTAAACAATCCAGTTCAACGTTTGATAGATTTGTTGATCTCATCATCTATTTAGATCTAGATCTAGATGTTTTAACGTTTTTTAAATTATATTTTAAACTAATCTAATTAATTGTTGGATTTAGATAGGTTGCACATGAATGTATCAGATCTAGATTCTAGTCTAGATCTACATTCTAGACATAGAATCTAGATCTAATCTAGATCTAACATTGGAAACTGAAAGTGAAACTTAATCTAACGACAGTAACCCCTGAGGTATGAAGTTGATAATAGATCTAGATCTAGATCTTGGCCTATAGCCCTATACTAAAATTATTAATTCTAAAGATTAACCTGGATCGCAGTCTATAAATTCTCTTTGATAAGAGAGAGAGGGTTTTTTGTTTTTTTTTTAAAGAAAATGTTTGTTGTCTATAGATCGTTATAAATCTTGATCTAGAATCTAGCCCCAGAACGCTGTAAGACTGATAAAAACAAAACACAGACTAACAAAATTTAGGAGCAGGTAAAAAAAAAACACCATATAGATCTAGATCTAAAAGGCATCCAAAAATGTAGAATCTAGAGACTTATCAATCTTTCCCTTTCATAACAAGCTTAAAACACATTCACAATTGGTATTAAAATTGCCCAATCCGTACTAAAAAGTTTGACGTGCATGGGAAAAATACCTACCCTATTACTGTTCCATCAAATTACAAAACGCACTAGGTGATTGATCCCTAGCGATTTCACCCCTTACTTGTTGGGTCGGTGTGAGTTTTATTTGACCTGCGGAGCGGGACATAAATTGGTCAGACATCAGTCTTGGGGTCCATCCACAATGTCACCTATAGTGCTGATGTTGGATGTTAAATCAACTTATATACGAAGTTCAAAATTTTTTTTTCTTTAATAATAGGCAATTTTTTTAAACTGAAACCTTGAAAGTTCAACCCAAAATTTTTTTTTTTTTTTTTTTAATATATTTTCAATTGCTTTGAAAAACATATTTTAGGTACCCATAACATAAGTTTTGTCATCATAAGGTCTATATATTATGTATTAATATGAAATAAAATAATATTCAGCTTGGAAATGGCCATGGCTGAGGATGGAAGGTTCGGCTTTGATCTGCTTGAAACAGGAACCTGTGGACATCTTGAGCTTGTGCCCTCTCATGGAGAAAGCCAAGCGTCACCTGCAGATTTATTTCCCAAACTGACTGTGAGTGAAAGTTGGAAGGACGTTTTTATCAGAGACATTTTGTTTTTATAAATTGTAACTTGACTTTTGGATGGTAAAAAATTAACCAACATGTAAAAAGGAATATGTTTTTCACATGTGTTTTTGTTTAGTTATGTACTCTGATATCAAGATGGAATTTAGAAATTAATGTACGGTACTACTAGTAATGATCAATTTAAGAGTGCCACAGGTGCAGACAGCAGTTATTTGCTTGGGTTCTGGTAATAGCAATTTACTTTATTTCTGTAGTGCGCTCCCCAAATAGACTTTTAAAAAGCTCATACATAGCAGAAGTAAAACTTTTTCCTAATTTTAGTGTCTGTTAGGTTCCCAAGAAGAAATTTGTATTGTGATAGAACTCCACATTGGAACTGGGCCAATCACATTAAACTGGCTCAAATCCAAATAGTACAAAACAAATCAAGCTGGTCATGAAGTTGATCTAGGAACCTCTAATTAGAAGCAGCTTTACTTTAAAGACTGAACTACTTTGTCCCCCAAGGAGTGTAGTGGTTTAGTGGTATAACCAATGCTTTCTTTGAGTTGTAAGGCAATTCAATGCAGATGCATCTACAAGTCAAGGGTTCTTAAAAAAATATTCTATTAAGTATAGTCATTTTTGGATCAATTTCACTGAAAGCCTACCTCTAATCATTGTGGAAAAGAAACTCAAATTTCAGTTCTGCATTTATTTTTTCCCCCAAGCTAGTTTTTAATTTATTGCAATTCCCTTTCAGAGCAATATTTTGGTTTCCCACCTTAAATCTTCTCTTTTTCTTGCACACAACTTTTTTCAGCTTCCTTGTGGCCTTCCACCAGTGCTCCCAACGTTAGAGGAAGAAGTGAAAAAATACTTGACTCGAATCGAAGATCTGTCAGTGCATAACAATGTCCCAAGTCACAGGTGAATATGAGCTAGCATTATATTCCTGTGCTCAAACCATGTCTTATTGATGCAGTAGGTGCTTTTGGCTTTATATTATTTTATATTTCGATTTAGAAGATAAAAGGCTTAGTCAAGTATTATGTTTTAAGTACGTACCAAACATTGTTGATTGCTGCAATAAAATAGGGATGAGAATGGACGGTTAGAGCTCTTATATAGTCCTCTCACACTTACAGTTATTTCACTGGACACAGTCTTTTCCAATACATTTGGGATTCAGATTTCTGTATAATTATCCTATCTACTTATATTGACCAAAACTAAACCAAGTTACCTTTTCTTAATGTAAACAGATCTAGAACTTAAAAGTATGGTCAGGGAAATGTAAATGCTGCTGCACCAAAAATATGGAATAGTGTGCAGTAACACTTAAGAGACACAGATTCAGAGGCCCCTTGTAAAAAGATGCTAGAAACGCATTTGTCCCACCACATAGCATAATGATGCATGCAAAACCATGTTCTTGTATTAAACACTGCTTTTTATTTTTAAAAATTTTTTAGATTTCAACGTGTCTTGGCGCTTTGTAAATCATCATCATAATTATCATTATTATTATTATTATTATCATCAGATTATTATTATTATTATCATTACGATTATTTTTATTAAGATTATTATTATTATTATCATTACGATTATTTTTCTTTTTATTATTACTATTATTCCTCTACGCTTATAACCAGTCAAATTGAGCGCACTCCCAACTACGGTCGCTTGCTACACATGGATCTGTGTCCTGTACAGACAACCATCAGGGTGGAGAGAGACAAGGCCACAGGACAGCTCAAGAGCTATACAGAAGTAAGGCATAGGCATACATGTTTGAAACTATATAATAGGGTACCCTTTGATCAGTTTAAATTTCAGTAGGTTTGTCAAGAGATCAGGGATCGTAAAAACAACCTTGTTTTAAGATCACCACTTGTATTAGAGATATAAGAATAATATGGTTTAGGAAAAGTTGTAAGCTTCAGCAACTTTGTACTTACAACCCCGGGGTTTTATCTGAACAGCCATTGGGGCATCCACTATGGATCAAAGCTCAAACTCCTATAAATCTGGGAGCAAAATCCCGCCCATCTCTGTAGAAAACCTATCAAACATACCATTAATTTGAAGATTGCATTTTTTAGCAATAAAGTGCGCCAGATATCTCTAGAATTAGTGCTTTGGATTGACGAGTAGCGGGTCAAAAGTTCGATTCTCAGCTGATATTTCCATTTCTGTTTTGTAGAACTTACGATTGGAGCTACAACTGTTCAGTCAAAAGGAATGTTGTTCCATGTAAAAAGGATTGAAACTGAAACATACCACACGCTCAGCGATTTAAAATTAATGAGTTTAATTGTGATCATCTGCTGGAAAGAAAGTAATAACTGGCTTTTCCTTTTATTCCCCGACACAAAAGTCATAAAGGATTATTAAAAAAGCAGGTGGTGAAATCAACTAACTTCAAAGCACAATAGAAATAATATATTGTAGAGTTTTATGAACTTTAAAATAGAAATAATAAAAAAAAAAAATATCAGCGATAACAGCGCAATACTCAGAGCATCAATGAACCAGGTGAACAGTACTGCCACACCCCATTTTTTCACACCCAGTCACCCGTGCCAGGCCCACACTGGCCATCTGGCCGTGGGGCGGCCTTCGAAGCGCCTCAGGGGGTAAGAGGAATTTGCATAAAGTTGACAATGCTTTTGGAGGTGACTTTTATTCACCAATTATTTCCTATTATTTACTTTTTTTCTTTCAATCCTACAGATTTGTCTTTTTTTGTTTGATTTTAATTCGTTCCATACATCACAAACTATTGATTGAATAAATAAGGCGTGATGATACTTTCTTCCCGCTTTCTCTATTTATTGGCATAGCTGTGTAAACCCTCCAAGAGAAATCTTTTTGTTATTTTAAAACAGGTGAGTTTTTCCTTCACACTGATGCCAATTTTCCGTACTTTTACGGATTTTCAGTAAAAAAAAAAATAGTAGGAAGGTCATGGTTCTGTAAAAAAATGTCAAGGATTTATTTTTTGTTTTGACTCATTGTGTTGTGTTGCTTTACGCAAGCCAGTTCAGCGGAAACGCATGGGTAGAACATCGACTTTCGACGCAGGATGTTCATGGTTCAAGCCTTGGCTATTTCGCCTTTTACTGGTTTGGTTGGTGTCAGTTTAACATGATCGGCTGAGACAGGAGTCATGGTATCTTCACCCTTTTTCGTGTGTGGCAGCACATTAAATTGTCAAACGTCAGTCTCAGGGCCCGTTTACAATAAAATTATAGTCTAGATAATGCTGATGTCGAACGTTTAACCAACTCAACTAAAACTACAGTTTATTAAAAGTGTATCGATGTTACATGAAAGGTCTATCAATATTACATGACTCAGTATGCTTTGCTACTTTTGCACGACAAAGTTCAGTTAAAAGATAAGGATCCAGTTGTCATCACTTCTCTTTTCCTTCATGATTGAATCAACTCAGTACATGACTTTGATGCCTTTTCCCTATGCCTGAATGGTGACTAGGAACTCATACCCGATGCTGCTGAAACATCCAGGACTTCGCTATCATTGAGACGAGCACCAGATGTGGATAACCAGAGGGTGAAAGACGATGTTCGGGGCTCCAACATCAACCTCCCCTTCTGGCCAGGTACCACTGCTTCATAGTAAAAAATAAATATAATAAATGACACAAATAGTATAGGTAGTTAGGTGGGTTTTTTTAACAGTAAAGATGTAATATGTCCTATAATAAAAAAAAATCCATTATGAAAAATACACATTTTCATCTGCATTATTAAAATAATACCTATGTTGTTTATATCATTTATTTACATTTTCTAATCTCCAGTCTACAATTTAGTTATTGCTTAACTACAGGTCAACTCTATCATAAAGTAGAAATCAAATCATTGAAATGATTATTTTTAATTTTTTAATTTTTTATAATTGTTCGAATTCCTTCAGTCAACATTGAAAAAAATAAATTATTTTTTGTGCAGTAGTTAATGTTATGCGACCTTAAATATTGAACCCAAAAAAAAAGTTTTAATAATTTCATTTGTACGGAGTCATATATTATAGTATCACAGATGTATTACATATATAAGTTTAAAAATCTTTACAGGGGGTATGGATGATGACAAGGACTTGTTTAGTTTAGAACCAGAGAAGTCAGAGAATGAAGGAAGCCCTGCTGTCGACTTAGATCTGGATGATGGTAAGAATTGCATCATTCCGTTGTTATTAAAGCTTAAGTATATTTTGTTAAGTAACTTTTTTTCCTAAAAAATATTCTGTTGATGCGCTTTCTGTTATTGAAGCAAAGCAAATCTATATAATCAATTAAATGTGTTTTGTATCATTTTGTAATCTTAGAGCTGCACTATACCTATTTTTCTATTTTTTTGGGGGGTGCCTTGCATGAAGCAAAGCAAAGTAGCTTAAACAGCATCTGTTGCACATAATAAAAAATAAAAAATAGTCCAATAAGATTGTAACAATTTTAATAAATTTGTTGGTGATTTACTAACTAAAAAAAAAAAATTTTGACGCTCTTACTTTTTAAAATTGGAATGGAGGAGGTGTGTGTGTGTGTCTGTAGGGGGCTGTATATTTTTATTGTAATCATCAATCATATATTCAATAACAAAAGATTGTTGAATTGTGTATTAAACAACGCATATAATTATTTATTATTCCTTCAAGCCTCAAAGTACCTAACGACCCCTCCCGGCTTCAAGTGCGGAATGACTTTTGACACAAACTCTGCACCACTTGACGGGCAGCCTGACAAGTCGGCAGGGGGAGCATCTGACGCCAATGTTGTGATAAACCTGGCAGACATTATGGCAGGCGTAGAAGATTTTGACCTGGGAGACAGTGATGGAGAGGAAGAAGCTGCTGACAAGGCGGATGACTCTCAAGGATTGATGGTAGACGGACATTATGGGCGTTTTCAATATTACTTTTGTGAATAAAAAAAACCTTTTAATTATATGTTTGTAACAAGGACTACTATACTCAGTATATACTGAGTATAGTAGTACTTGGTTTGTAATTAAAAAAAAAAAATTTTTTTTGCAATTAACACCTTCTCAACTCTATGACATAATTTTGGTGATTTATACATCTAGCAGGAATAGTAATAGTCTGGTAGCCTGAAAAAAGATCTATCATTTAATTATGTGTTTGTAGGTTGTTTGTTTTTTTTTATTTAGTGCAATAAACACCTTCTCAACCCTATGACAAAATTTTGGAGATTTGTACATCTAGCAGGAATAGTAATAGTCTGGTAGCCTGAAAAAAAAAAAAAAGCCAAAGGGCGATCTACACTGACCTAGATCCAGGTTTGAGTCCTGCACCGGCAGCCACTTTTTTATTTTTTATTATCTTCTGATTGGGTCGGTGCCAGTAGAAGGTGACTGGTTATGTCTCAAGTATCCTGTTCTGATTCCAGTTGAGAAATAACTTAGTTTGCTTCCTTTGAATTGAAGGAAACTAAACTTTACCTTTACTTAACTCAAAGAAGACGCAGTGAAATTGATCTTAAATTTTCTCTCCATGAAAATTAAAAGGAAAGCCAAAGGCTACATTCATTTTCTCCAAAACGGAGCAGAGCTTTTCGTCTAGTCAGAGAATTCTATGCTATTTTCTAATTTGTCTTCTAGGTCTGTAACACAGCCAACCTTTTTTACACAAAATAAATTTCTATAAATATATTTCTGTTTATCGTAATTAGTAATGTTTAAACCCTTTTGAATTAGTATTTTTATGTTAGGCCTATGTTGTTTTTTTCCTCAATCACAGTATTTCTTTGTGACATGTATTTATTTGAAATATAGTATTGCACACATAATTAGTATTTTGGTAATATTATTTTTGTCAGCGCTTTTTGTCTTTTTCCATCAGGAACACAAACCAGAGGACAATCTGACTCGTAGTGAAAGTTTAGAAAAACTCATCCAGGTGATTTGACTTTCATATATTTCTTATCTTGTATAATGGCTTAAGTATAATCGGTATCAAATTTCTTTTGTTATCTTGTAATTTTTAAGAAGTTTCTTTGTTTGTCCTTTAAACAGTTAAAGATAGGTTTTTACTATACTGTTGCATAATAAATCTTGATAATTTATTGTGCAAATTGAAAACCATTTTTTTAAAGGAAGCATATAGCATGCTGACTGACATATTTAATGCTCATATATGCTAAGCTGGGACATTTGCTGCCCGCAACTTGAAGTTGGTTGAAGGATTGAAAGGCATAGATATACTGTACCCGTAACTGTGTTGCCTTCATAATGTTGTGAGTAAACTCTCATTATACTGATATAACAAGGGATTGACCTCATTTGACACAGTTGCATGCTGCGCTTCAATCTGACTGTCCTAGGGCTTTTGTCTTAGAGCCAGATACATTTTAAACAGACCATCTGTCATTTCTCTACTTTATCTGTATTTTAATTATGCTCTTTTATTTTTGCCTCTACATGTCTGAGCTCTAAGATGTTTAAGTGAATAGCTTAGGATAAAGCAGCCTGTTTGGCATTATATCTATACACTGTGTATGAAATAGATCAGAGACAAGTTAACTTGTTAACAGCAATCAGTTAGTCTAATCGATCCTAGTTTCAAGTTATGAAATACACTAATTGCTTTATTAAAGAGTTAGGGTTTTTCCACGCTTTTCTTACATGTTTTGCTAGTGGGGGTTTGAAAGGTAGACTAGGATGTAGGCTGGTAAAACTGATTTCAAGTATTATGATTAAGTAAGAAATAGAGCAGTCTAACAACTATAGAGTCTTATTCGACGGATATGTATCTAGGGACTCTCAAGAATACAATACTTATGGACTGGGAAAGAAGGTAAACGTAGATCTGGCTTGAGACCAACAAGTTTGTAAGAAGAATATATACAACGCAAAATTTTAGACTCGACTCTTAAGTCTTAAGCTAAAGCTACTCATGTGGCTGTTTCTCTTGTAATCTGATTCTGAGTACATAGGTATAGACGTAAACCCTGTAATACTCTTTTTTTCCTGCATTGCAGATATGAAAGGAATAAGTAGGCCTAATCAGAACAAAAAATCCAGTAAAAGACGGATACTTTATCAACTCAAAATTATCATTAATATAGAGATAGCATGGTCTGTGTGGTTGAAAAGTTTGCGTCATGTCTGTTTTTTAATAGTTCACTAAAAACTGTTTATTTTTTACCAAACATATTTCTTTCTGGCATATTGATAACAAGGAGCAGTCAGAGGTCAAATCTGAGGTTGTTAAAAGTCCATCCCCGCCTGCAGAGGAGTGGTCAGTCAAAGTGGACACGAGCAGCCCAGTCCACGACTTCTACAAGCGGATTCCAGACATGGCTTACAAGGTCAGGTTCTACTTCTTAACTTTGTGGTGGAAATGGAATGGGTTTAAGCCTGACTCGGCAGAGTGCTTCTGACCATTTGAAGATATCCACCAGAGGGCATGCTTGTAGGCCAACGTTGTTGTTTTTTTCAACCTAATTAAACCAAAACTCAAGTTAAGTAAGGCTTCATTTGACCGTTAGTAAAGTGCATTCTTCACTGATACCGATTAGTGACCCATTTCTGAGCCATTCTGTCCTTATTCTTATCTTCAACTGTTTCACATTGCACAATTCAATACATGTTTCCTGATTGCACACTTCTTTGAAGTATTTACGAAATATTACGAAGATCAAAGAATTAAAGAGTTTTAATGTCAATTTAAACATTTATATATTCTCCAATTTCCAAGTTCAGGTTTTTTTATATTTTCTCCTTTTTATTACCAGTAAAACAGCGGGGTAAAACTGCTTGAAAAACAAATCTCACTCATTAATTTTAACAAGTAATTCAACAATTTTCTCAACATTCCTGGCACGAAAAATAGGATTTGAATGCCCATTTTGAACACACTATAATTGTGTATTATTTTCTCTTTCCTCTCTCTCTCTCTTCTCACCCTCCGAACTAACTCAGTGGCCCTTTGAGCTGGACATTTTCCAGAAGCAAGCCATCCTTCACCTTGAGAACCACGAGAGCGTGTTTGTTGCGGCCCACACGTCTGCTGGAAAGACGGTGGTGGCAGAGTACGCGATAGCCCTCTCTCTCAAGCACATGACCAGGCAGGTTGAGTTTCTTGTTTAGATAGATTCCCATGATTTGTTAAAAATGTATCTGTCTGGTTTAGTCTCCGTACTGGTTGGATCAGGAGTCCAGGTCTTCACGCACTGTCGTCTTTATGTGGCAGCAAGTAAAATTGTTAGATGTCAGTCTTGGGGCTCATCCACAATGAAACCTATGTAGTGCTGACGCAGGACGATAAACAAATAACAAACGAAAATTATTTCATTGTTTAATAGCTCAGTCGTTAGTTCATTCGACAGATTAGCAGGAGGTCCATGAATTACTGCTGTAAAAAAAAAAGTACTGTTGGCATCAATCGATGCGCTGGTGTGTGGCAAAATCTTATATGGTAAGCCAACACTTGCGGAAATTGTCAAACAGACTATGTCCTGAACAACAAGAGGCTAATTAGTTAATAACAAAGCTGATTGTCTGGGACGGACATTGGTAGCCTACATTTTCCAGAAGCAAGCCATCCTTCACCTTGAGAACCACGAGAGTGTGTTTGTTGCGGCCCACACGTCTGCTGGAAAGACCGTGGTGGCAGAGTACGCCATAGCCCTCTCTCTCAAGCACATGACCAGGCAGGTTTATTTTCTTGTTTTGATACACATGAACGGTTAAAAATGTATCTGTCCGGTTTCGTCTCCGTACTGGTTGAGTCAGGAGTCCCGGTCTTCACGCGCTGTCGTCTCTATGTGGCAGCAAGTAAAATTATTAGAAGTTAGTCACAGTGGAAGTGTAATACAGTTATTATAAAAGAGTATCCCCTCTTTCCCCTCCCCAAATTCAATTAAAATATGTTAATAAATGTTCATTTTCATGTTTTTTTTCTGATTCTTCCACCAGAACTATTTATACGTCCCCTATCAAAGCTCTGTCAAACCAGAAGTTCCGAGATTCTTCCACCAGAACTATTTATACGTCCCCTATCAAAGCTCTGTCGAACCAGAAGTTCCGAGATTTCAAACTGACCTTTGGCGATGTTGGATTGGTCACAGGGGACGTACAGCTCAACCAAGCTGCATCCTGCCTCATCATGACCACAGAAATTCTGAGGTAAAATCTTCTGATCGTTTGTATGAATTTTTGGGCTTACGTAATTTTTCAGCAGAAAGACGGACAAGACAGATTTATGCTGTATAATAGATTAGTTTTTGTTAACCACACTTACAATATGTATATACCATCTTACTTTTCACATACAGATTTATACTATATAATAGATTAATTTTCTTTAACCACACCTTATAATATTTATGTACCTTATTACTTTTCACCTGAAAATTATGCTGTATAATAGTTTAATTTTTGTCAACCACAGTTATCATATTACACCTTTTTAATTTTCACCTGAAGATCTTTGCTATATACTATATTAAGTTTTGTGAACCACACTAATAATAATTATGCACCTCTTTACTTCTCACCTGCAGATCTATCCTTTATGAAAGAGTAATTCTGGTAAACCTCACATAGTATAATAATTATGCACCTTTTTACTTTCCACCTCCAGATCCATGCTCTACAACGGCTCGGACATCGTGCGTGACCTTGAGTGGGTTATCTTCGACGAGGTGCACTACATCAACGACAGCGAGAGGGGCGTGGTCTGGGAGGAAGTCCTCATCATGCTGCCCCAGCACGTCAATGTCATCCTGCTGAGTGCGACCGTACCCAACACCATGGAGTTTGCTGCCTGGGTCGGGTAGGGGGAAATCTGCCTGGGTCGGGTATGGTGAAAAATTGTTGAATAACAACAAGAGCAACAATAATAACAGCAATAATAACTACAATAACGGCAATAATAACAACAATATTAGTAATGATATTGATAATAATAATAATAATAATAATAATAATAATAATGCTAATAATAAAAATACTAAGTCACTTGTGTAACTTCCAATACCACATAAATATATTCCAATAATTCCAACTTATCATTCTACCAACTTAATGACCATATACATTCGTGCCAACAATGTCATACTCCATACTCTGTCTATAACTAAAACTTCCATTTCATATTTCTACACTGATGCAGCCGCACCAAACGCAAGAAGATTTACGTGGTGAACACCCTGAAGCGACCGGTTCCCCTGGAACACTATCTCTACGTGGGGAACAGTACCAAGACCTGCAACGAGCTGTTTCTCTTGCAGGACGCAAAGGGGAATTTCCTCACCACTGGGTATGTCTTGCATTTTCATCTCTGTCCTTATCTCTGTTTCTCTCTGTGTTTCTTCTTTCTCTCTCTTTTTCTCTCTACGTTTATCTCTCTCTTTCTGTGGGAGGGGGGGGGATGGGGGGCTGGGTGGCGCAAAAGGTGCGGGTTCGAGCCCTGGCCTGCTGAGACAGGAGTCGTTGCATCCCCGCCCTGTCTTGTGTGTGGCTGCACATAAAATTGTCGGAAGTCAATCTTGGGGTCCATCCACACTATAGTCTATATTGTGCTCATTTTGGACGTTAAACCAACTCAACAACAACAACAAGATCATCATCATCATGGAGTGCTGTGCCGGTTTGCCTTGGCAACTATGTCCTTACAAATCTGATTGCCCAATGATCCATTTTCCTAGATTGTCCACTGTTCTCTATTTTTTTTCCTTGTTCCTGTTCTGTTTGTGTTACGATTTGTAATAATATATTCTAAACCATGTCTGCACATGACATGGCCAGCAAATTGTGCTTCTTGTGTCATGATTTTACTGAGGAGATTATACCGGTGCCTGTTTTTCATAAGACACTTTTGTTGTTTTTTCTGGTTGTCCATGATACTTTGAGCATTCTTCGCATGAAGCACATCTCAGTTGCTGTGATACGTCTCTCCAGCCGTCTGTTTAATGTCTGAAGTCTCGCTCCTGTACATAAGTACTAGATGTACATAGTACCTCGTATTTTACAATTTTTATATAGGCCTTATAATTGGATTTGGAAATTTAAGGTACTTTCATTCACTGCTTAGAAGTAGGCTTTAAGTGAAAGTGATGGAACAATGATTAGCTCTGTGGGATGGAACCCTCACCTTGTTACTCAAAGACTGCATTGTTAAAAAAAACCCTAACCTTTCCTGGTACTTGCTTTCCAGCTATTTATTCTCTATTCTCTGTGCTGCAGGTACAACAAGGCTCTGGAAGCAAAGAAAGAGAGAGCCAGCAAAAGTTCCCAAAATTTTGGCGCAAAGGGTACAAGACCTGGAAACCCCATTCAGGTGCGGAAAACCCACAGACCTATTTTTAGAAAAACTTGCAGTTTGGAGAAGATCAGTGAACTTTAAAGGAAATTGCGACCAACTTTTTTTTTTTTTACTTTGCACTTAGTCAAAATTTTGTATATGCATAGTTAGTCTAGATATTGATTTTAGTTTTCAACTAAAATAACCAAAAAGTGTTAGCAATAAAACTTTTAACATCTAAAGATATCAAATGGAACAATGTTATACAGCCTTTTGTTTTCAGTGTATGTGTATATGGTTGCTGCGTTAAAATAAAAGTAATATTAACTACTTGAATTGTTGTGTGTGCAATGTATTTCATGATTAAGATATTTATATCCCAGATTAAGATATAACAATTTATTCAGAAACAGAAGTGCGGTAAAAAGAAATTCATCTGCTGAGATTATACAACATTTTAGTGTTTGTATGGGCTAATATGTTTTACAGCTTTTTTTGGTTTTTAATGAACATTTCTATGCACTCTAAACCTCAGTATTTGTTTTATTTAAACCCTAAAAGAAATTGTCTCCTTAGAGCTCCCAGCCTAAGTCTGTTTGGGGGAGAGCGCTATAAACAGTTTTTTTTTACAAAGAATTCAATTTTTCGGGAATTTGAGGATTTTCAGTAAGAAAAAAAAGCTGGCAGATCATACTTCAATAAAAGTATATCAAGGGGTTGTGCTTTGTGATTAAATATACCATGAAGCTTTACACAAAAATGTTACATAAAATATCAATGATCTAGATGGTATCACTGAGTTTATTATTTATGTACATATTTTTTACATCTTGGACAAAAACACATGGCTCTCTGTAATAGAGATGCTGTAGAGAAAGGACAAGTTGCAATGTTGTACTTATGACTTTAGCTCTTTATGCGCTCTGAGCCTATGTCTGTTTTGGGGTAGAGAGCTGTAGAAATAATGTTTTTTATATCTGTGAATTTATTTTTGACATCCAGGACAAAAACACGTGGCTGTCTGTGATAGAGATGCTATAGAGAAAGGCCAAGTTGCAAGCTACTGCAACGTTGTACTTATTACCTTAGCTCTTTATGCGCGCTGAGCCTAAGCCTGTGCCAGGGTAGAGAGCTATAGAAATAATGTTGTTTTTTATATCTATGAATTTATTTTTCACATCCAGGACAAAAACACATGGCTTTCTGTGATAGAGATGCTGAAGAGGAAAGATAAACTTCCGGCAGTGGCCTTCACCTTCTCCAAGAGAAAGATCGAGGAGAACGCTATAAACTTGCAGAGTGTCGACCTTACAACAGCCTCGGAGAAAAGTGAAATCCACGTCTTCTTTCACAAGTGCATGGATCGTCTCAAGGGCAGCGACAAATCTTTACCCCAGGTACTATGATTAAGCTACAATACAGTGATGCCAATTTTGTGTAAATATATGGATTTTTCTGTTGACCCATAAAATAGTGAAACCATTTATTTTTGTAAATGTACAGATTTTTTGTTGATGTATAAAATAGTGGTCGAAATATTCGGTTGAAAATGCTCACTTTATCATCTTAGATTTCTTTCCTAATCAGATTTTTTTTTATTCTATATTTTCCCATGTATCCTTCGATGATTGATCTACTATACGGTGACGCCAATTTGTCGTAAATTTACGGGAATAATAATAATAATAATAATAATAATAATGAATGGCGTTTATATTGTGCATATTCAGAGAAAAAGCAACGCTTCATGCGCCCTATGAGTGGCAGTGCTTAGCCATGCCAAATAATGCACTAACCAAAACCAATATCACTTGGAATTGCATATTGCTTATATTTGGATTAAGCATTGTTAAATACACCCAGAAAAAAATATTATATAACAATTATCAAACGTTGCCAATACCCCAACATCACCTTTGTCCTCCGCAGGTTCTCCAACTGTCAGACATGCTGAAGCGTGGGCTCGGGGTTCATCACAGCGGGGTCCTGCCCATTCTGAAGGAAGTTGTGGAGATGTTGTTCCAGAAGGGCCTCGTCAAGGTGAGAGTAGTTGAATCAACCTTTACTCATCAAGCCGCACATATTCTGTGCGCATTGGTCCTCATTCTTCGTACATATAAAATAGCATGTGATTTGTTTCTGATTTAGGTACAAATTATCGAGAACATTTGTAATGTCTTTTCATTAAACTGAATATTCAACTGTGTTTTTTTTTTTAATATTTGATTATCTATTTTTAATAAAAAAATGAGCATGTCCCTAGCGGGTAGACTATATCAGTATTGACTGTACCTAACACCCCTTCTCGACAGATACTTTTCGCCACAGAAACTTTCGCCATGGGCGTCAACATGCCGGCACGAACCGTCGTCTTTGACACCATACGGAAGCACGACGGCATGAGCTTCCGGAACCTTCTCCCAGGGGAGTACATCCAGATGGCGGGGCGCGCGGGGAGGAGGGGTCTCGACACCACGGGGACTGTGGTCCTCCTGTGTAAGGGAGACGTTCCGGAGATGTCCGAGTTACACAGGATGATGTTGGTGAGTGTGAACAGCGGGTGCCGGAATGTAGCGCTTCTGTAGAGCGTTAGTGGTGGGCTGGAGTGGAGGGGTGGGTCCATGGTTCGAAACCTACAATCTGCAATAAAGCCTATTTAGTGCGCATACAAGGGATAGGCCTTAAATCATGCGATGTGGAAAGGTTAAACTGCCCCCAAGAGGTTTATATTATGCTGATTCCGTTGTAATGAATCTTCAAATGGCAAAATTTGTTTCTCCTGTCAGGACAAACCCACAAGACTTGAGTTTCCGTTGAAATAACTTTTCAAATGACAAATTTGAAATAAACTTTACTAATGATACAGGCCTTGAGTCCGGAGATGTCTGAGCTGCACAGGATGATGTTGGTGAGTCACACAAGTGAGGGTGGGGGGTAAACTGACGCAAGTGGTAGACCTCTAGTCTGCTGCCAATCCGGAGATTCGCAGCTCGAACCTTACGATCGGTCCTTTGTTGGATTTCGTGCCCTTCCATTTGGGTTGATGTCAGTATATGTGACCGGCTGAGATTGGAAGTCATTGTATCCCCGCACTGTCTCTCTTTGAGACATCGTTAGATGTTAGTCCCGGGACCCATCCACAATATAGCCTATATAGTGCTGCCGCTAGACGCTAAGTAACAAAACAAACAAACAAACAAGCAACAAACTTTACTGAAGTCATCATCAACTCAATAATCACTTTATTCTCAAACAGTAATTACTTACTTACTTACTGCCCTTTTTGCCGTTGGCAATTAGGGCAGCATCTTCTTGCTGTTTCTGTAACAATAGCATTTTTACAAGATAGAGTTGTTAGCCCTATGCTAAACCTACAAGTAGGGGGAGGGGTGGATCGTATCTAGTCTGGCCTCTATCCTTTGACCTGTCCGGCTTGGGTGGCCCTACCAGGAGCACTGAGCTCCCGCCGGCATAGCTCGCAGGGTTATCGAGGCACGCAAGCTCGCTCACCTCGTCAAGGTAACGATCCGTGAGGAGAAAACAGTAATTATATTGTTTTTAAAGAACAAGCCTTGAGTCTCCATTGTAACGAACTTCTCAAATGACAAATTTGAAATAACTTTTTAAATGACAAATTCCCCCCCCTGCCAGGGCAAACCCACAAGCCTGGAGTCGCAGTTCCGCCTGACGTACACGATGATCCTGAACCTGATGCGGGTGGAGCAGCTGCGGGTCCAGGACATGATCAAGCGGAGTTTCTCCGAGTTCCACCACCAGCAGGAGTCGGCCGGCCACCGCCAGAGGCTCGAGGTCGTCAGGGAGAAGATGAGGCAGGTGCGGCCGATCGAGTGCTACCTCTGCTCTCTGGACCTGGAGCAGTACCACCTGGACTGCCGCGAGTTCTACCGCCTGAGGGAGCACTTACAGGTTGGTTTCCTAATCCTAATCAAGAGGTCTCTGGTTCGAAACCAAAAATTGGCCCAAAAATTATTTGTCCGATTTTGTTCCCTACTGGTTGTGTTGGTGTCAGTTTAATGTGATTGGCTGAGACAGAAGTTGTAGATCCTCGTGTCTGTCTCTGTGTGGCAGTACGTAAACTTGTCAGATATCAGTCTTGGGACCAGTCACCTATATAGTGCGGGCACCATCAGAGGCTCGAGGTGGTCAGGGAGAAGATGAGGCAGGTGCGACCGATCGAGTGCTACCTGTGCTCTCTGGACCTGGAGCAGTACCACCTGGACTGCCGCGAGTTCTACCGCCTGAGGGAGCACTTACAGGTGGGCAGGTTTCTTTCTATCTGTCTCCCAGTCAAAAAATCTGTTTGTCAGAGTTTAGGTTGGGGTCACTATAATGTGCCCCATCCTCAACATAGCCTATATAGTGCAGGTCAGAGATTGTCAGGGAGAAGATACGTCAGGTTTGTGGCTGATCGAGTACCACCTGTGCTCTATGGACCTAGAGCCATACCTTAAGGAGTGTTGCGGTTTCTACCGCCAGAGGAGACATTTACAGGTTGGTTTCCTAATCCTAATCAAGAGGTCTCTGGTTCGAAACCAAAAATTGGCCCAAAAATTATTTGTCCGATTTTGTTCCCTACTGGTTCGGTTGGTGTCAGTTTAATGTGATTGGCTGAGACAGAAGTTGTAGATCCTCGTGTCTGTCTCTGTGTGGCAGCACGTAAACTTGTCAGATATCAGTCTTAGGACCCGTAGCCTATATAGTGCGGGCACCATCAGAGACTCGAGGTGGTCAGGGAGAAGATGAGGCAGGTGCGGCCGATCGAGTGCTACCTGTGCTCTCTCGACTTGGAGCAGTACCACCTGGACTGCCGCGAGTTCTACCGCCTGAGGGAGCACTTACAGGTGGGCTGGTTTCTTTATATCTGTCTCTCTGGTTTAAATCCAAAAATTGACCCAAAAATTATTTGTCCGATTTTGTTCCCTACTGGTTGGGTTTGTGTCAGTTTAATGTGATCGGCTGAGACAGAAGTCATGGAACCTCGCGTCTGTCTCTGTGTGGCAGCACGTAAACTTGTCAGATATCAGTCTTGGGACCAGTCACCTATATAGTGTGACCACCATCAGAGGCTCGAGGGTGTCAGATTTGATCGATCGAGTGCTACCTGTGCTCTCTCGACCTGGAGCAGTACCACCTGGACTGCCGCGAGTTCTACCGCCTGAGGGAGCACTTACAGGTGGGCTGGTTTCTTTATCTCTGTCTCCCAATCGAAACCAGCAACCAGTTAAAAATTTATTTGTCAGATTTTAGGTCGGTGTCACTATAATGTGACGCATCCTCAATATAGCCTATATAGTGTGGGTCATAGGTTGGCGGGTAGAAGATGAGTAAGATTTGGCGGATCAAGTGCCATCGAGTATTACCATTTTAGTTTATATACTATATTATTCTATTGTACCATTATTCTTGCGATACAGCATTAGCAACAATATTATTTTATCATATTCTATTATTCTACTGTACCATTATTCTTGCCCGTCCAGTCTGTGATATTCAGCCACCCTGTGGCCATCAAGGCTCTGTCCGCCGGACGCGTGGTCATGGTCAAGCGTCCACTGGGTCAGTCCGTCCTTGGCGTCATACTGGTCGCGGGCGGACACAGGAACGGGAGACCCGTCGCAGCGTCAGGAACAAGCGAGCGAAAGTTTACAGCGCTAATCCTGGCCGAGAAACCTGGCGCTGGCAACCTGAATGGCCGCGGGGATCAAACATCGACAAATTCAGAGTCGAAAGAATCGAAAAAAGGTAAATAGTAGTCTGTTGTTGAAGCAATAATATTGCAGTTTAGCAGTGACTTCAATAAAGGAATAAAATAATGTCAGTATTTCGTAATTTCACTGATTTTTTTTCAATTTTTAAAAAGTTGGCATGCCATAATTCACTGAATTTCTGTCAAGAGATTATGTTTTGTGATCTAATGTGCTGTGCTTTTTTACCCAAAAGATTCAGTTAAAACACAATAATCCAGTTAGCATCACAGGGAATAGTACATACTACATTAATTTATTTTCAATACACCCTTTAAAAATTTGTCAATGCTCCATGAACTATATTTGCACAAATCAATTTGAAACTATTCAAATCATTCCATATAATACCCTCACCTTTCAAGTAGCTAGATCATGGTATCTATGGTTTATAGATCTAAAAAGCAAGTCTTGGAATTGAAAGTTTTTTAAACAAATTTTTAATGACCAATGCTCCGTGAACTATATTTGCACAAATCATTTTGAAGCTATTCAATATGTTTCCATATAACACCCTCACTTTTCAAGCAGCTAGACCATGGTATTTATAAGTCATGGATTTAAAAACAAGGTCTTAGAATCTAAAATTATTTTACCAAATTTTTAATCTGTGAACTATGTTAGCGCAAATCAATTTGAAGCTATTCAAACCATTACACATAGTACCCTCACTTTTCAAGCAAGTAGACCATGGTATTTTTATGAGTCAAAGATCTAAAAAGCAAGTCTTGGAATTAACAGTTGATTTTTTTTTTACCAAATTTTTAATGATCTACCTCAAAATAACACTGTGACGTTTATGCTCTTGCACATATCTGATGACCTCCAACAATGTCGACTAACTTTCCGCATAATCTCAGTTCTAGGGGGCGCGGTGGCCCAGGGGTAGAACATCGGCTTCTGGCGCAAAAGGTCCGGGTTCGAACCCTGGCGATTGCGCTCCCTACTATATAGTGCTGATGTTGGACGTTAAACCGAATCAAAAACTCAACAACTGCATAATCTCAGTTCTAATTACACCATTTCTCTCCATGTCCATCATCAGCTAGCATGGAGCCCGTCCTACCATCGTCTTTGTATGAACCCGAAGGCCCGTGCTGGCATGAGGTAAAAAACCAAACTAAAAACCATGGCTGAAAAAAAGCTTTTTCTTCTTCCTCCGCTAAGCTTCCGATAATTAAAAGAAATAAAATTACGATACATTTAAAAATGATCTAGAAATTTTTTTATACTTCATAATTGTAGTTAAAACCTACGGTTATTTAAATTAATTTTGTTCATTTTGCTTTTGTCATGTAACTAAAGATTTTGATGAAAATGTTTATGATTGTAGCTGCAACTATAATAAGTTTACCCAGTATTTTATTAAGCTTCCATTTATTTTTTAACTGTGTATAAAGTTTTCATAATTGTTAGTAAAGTGCACATTATTTTGTTAATGTAAAATGCTCTTAGCCTAAGTGTGGGATGCTATAGAAGTGAAGTTTGTTGTTGTTATTATTATTATTACACAAAATTTCTTTACTCTAGTACAACTTCTTCAAGGTCAAGCTAAGGACATAATGAACACCCCTCGTATTAATTTTGTTATTATAATTATTATTATTATTATTATTATTATTATTATTATTATTATTATTATTATTATTATTATTATTATTATCATCATTATCATTATCATTATTATTATTAATATTGTCATTTTTATTATAATTATTGTCATTATTATCATCATCTTCACTACTATTATTGTTATGAGGTGAGAGAACTGACAGCATCTGACATTGTTCGCATCACCACCAAAGTTCTGAAGATTGACGCAGATGGAATTCTCAGTGACACAAAACGCAGGGATCACCCCAGATTTCAGTAATATTTTTTTTCTTCTTACATTCTTTTAAATTTCATAAGGGATTCGATTTAAATTAAGGGTACAGAATACAGAATACAGAAATCTTTATTCATCCCTCAAGGGGAAATTAAAGTACACTCTCTTCACACAACAAACGAAATTATAAAGTTTACAAGGATATAAAAATGAGAAGGTAGAATTCTGACATAAATACCAATAGTTATATGCATACTATATAAAATCATAATATCATTAGTGGTTAATGCAGAAATACGGTGGTCTACAGGACTGTAGCTCATATAAAATATAATAAATGCATCTAAAAATTATACAATAATTTATTTTTTAACTATGACCTGCTAGATATAAATGCAATTGATGAACTACAAAATAATAGTTATTCAGTCCCAATATTTAGTTATGAGGAAAATAATACCCCAAGTTAAATTTTATTTTTACTTACATAATAAATTGGTTGTCATTTTATTTTATGTATTCCGCCTTTGAAGTAGTATGCATTCCTAAAATATATTATACGTTTAAACTACTTCCTAGTGGGGGAGAACAGAATCCTATGATAAACAACGCTACACCCGGCACCATGAATATGCTCAGTGTTCAACAGACATTTTTCAAATAAAAAAAAATGATTTGCATGATAATAATATGATCAGCAAACTCTAACATAGCACACGCAAAAAATGAAAAAGTTTCATTTTTTTTTAATGTTAAAATAAAATTTGTTCTATTGGCTAACTTAATTATGTATGCAAATTATTTGTTGTTTTTTTTTTAATGAAGGCTTTTCTTGCTTTGTAGTGATATACCTTTTATCTCTGTTCTATTTCATGTTCTCTTTTTTTTTTAATCAGCTTTTAATGTCTATATGAACCATGAGAGGACTTTATTGGATACAGCGCTCTATAATTATAAACCATCCATATCATTATTTTTTCTGTCTTTTTAAACCCCCCAAAAGACACGAACCCCCAGACCGGTGCGTGACAACAGCAAGTCAGGAGCTGCTACGTCTGACCCAGACCAAGACTGCCGAGGGGTCCTCAGGTCTGCCTGGGCTGCACCCGGTCAACGACCTCAAGCTGCGAGACATAGACCTGGTGGAGCAGTGCCGAGCTCTCCAGTTCCTGGAGGAAGGGTTGGCGGGGTACAACTGTACGCGCTGCTCAGAGTTCATGGCTCATGTATGTAGGGCTTTATGTCTCTTCTGGTTTGGTTTGTTTCTTTTTGCTTTGTCTGATGATCTGTTTCTCTGTCTTTCTCTTTCTCTCTTTTTCACTTGGTTTTATGAATATTTGATTGCCTTTGGGTTACTTCTCTCTCTCTCTCTCTCTCTCTCTCTCTCTCTCTCTCTCTCTCTCTCTCTCTCTCTCTCTCTCTCTCTCTCCCTCTCTCTCTCTCTCTCTCCCTCCCTCCCTCCCTCTCTCTCTGAAGGAATGATCTGTCAGGCTTGAACTACGCATACAGTTGCACTTTTCCTTCTTCTTTATTTTTACCACAATGACCGCTTTTCACAAAATCATCCTTATTGTTTTCCTTTTTCTCTCTGTATCAGTTTGAGGAGCATGACCGTAACATGGTGTTGAAGGACGAGTTCAAACGTCTCCAGTACCTGTTGTCTGATGAGAGCCTGGCTCTGCTGCCGGAATACACACAGAGAGTGGAGGTATAAATTCATTATCATTGATGTTACTCTACATGATCCGATTTTTTTTAAAAGTCCTCTATAGAGGGAGGGAGAAAATTCTCTCCCTCTCTCTGGGTTTAATGTCTCCTAGGTTCCCCTGGGGGGTCCTATACGCGGCATTTTTTTTTAAAGTGAAATCATGGGGCGTTGAATGCTGGATAAATAGGGGATACATATGTGTCTGTATTATGAATCAGTGGACACCGAAAATTTAAACTTATTGATTAACTTGAAGATGTTTTGCTTGAATTGCTTTTGCGTATAGTTATTGATAAACAAAGAGTACAGGGAAAAAACGACGGTAGTCACAGATTCTACGTTTTGAGGAAATTAAATTTTAAAGTTTGAATGAAAGTCTATATTTCTTTTATTTAACATATTAAAGCTGAACAGTTTTTGTTTGGAATAATAATTTATAGTTTTATTTTATTTTATAGACTTTTTATTATTCCACTCCACATAGGATCTCACATGAAATCTTGATTTCCTTGCATCTGTAGATAATTAGTAAGAAAAAGACTGATTTGTTTTTAAAAAAAAAATAGGCAACCTTTTTTGGTTCAATGTGAAAAAAGAAAATCACATTTTACATTTATTGACAAAATCAAATAAATTAAAAAAAAAAAAGAATACAGACTACAGAATTAAAACTTTTAATTTATGGTTAGTAATAATGTTTTCTTGTCCTCCCCATGGTAGTTCTCCTTCATTTCATGAAATGGTTTTAATACATAAGGGTTAGACCAAAACTACTCCTAATATTTAGATTTTTTTTTTTTTTGGTTCTGCAGGTTTTGAAACAGTTACGCTAGATGTTAGATTAATTTAAGTTTCTCTTCCTCCGTACCTCTAATTTTTGTGTGCAGGTTTTGAAACAGTCACATAGATTGTCAGACATTAGTCTTGAGACTTGTCTGCAATACAGTCTATTTGCTAGCCCTAGACATTAACATATCAACCAACAAACACTACATTGGAGGTAAAAATAAGGTGCTCTTCCTTCATACCTCCACTGTGCATTTGTTAGTAGTTTATGTTACATTGTTTCTGTCTCCCTCTCTCTCTCTCCTTCTTTCTCTATTGCTTACAGTTTATGGTTGTTTGTCTCTTTTTTATCTTTTGCTCTGTCTCCCTCCCTCTCTCTCTCTCTTTCCTTCTCTCTCTACTGCTTAAAGTTTATGACCTTATTATAAACTAATCATTTATTCTACAGGTGTTAAAACGGTTACACTACATGGACAGCTCGGGCACGGTGCAACTCAAAGGACTCTTCCTTCATACCTCCACTGTGCTTCATTAGTAGGTTACGCTGAATTGAAATTAAGCTACTCTTCCTCCAAATCTCGAATGTTTAAACTCTAATGTTCTAGAGCATACGTGGACCAACCTTGTCCTGCGATGGTGTTCCAGGAGCATTTTTGTCCACTCTTGGAGTCCTATGTCACCATTATCAGCTACCAACCAGGGCAGATGGCACAGTTTCGGGGGATACTGGTACTCGTAGTACTGCCCACCCTGGCTCCCCCAGCAGCTTTTGCCACCTGACGACATCTGCTCACATCTTCCACTTCCCCACTCCTTGAAGTGGCTCCACTTCCAAATACTGTTGCTGGCCCTTTCTGCTGCTTCTCCCAGCTGTCTCAGCCTTCTCTTTTTTTTTCTTTTTCTTTTATTCTACAGGTGTTAAAACGTCTACACTACATGGACAACTTGGGCACGGTGCAACTCAAAGGGCGTGTGGCCTGCGAGATGAGCAACCACGAGCTCGTCGTCACGGAGCTCGTGTTCGAGAATGCCCTGACCGACCTTGACCCTGCCGAGATTGCCGCCCTGCTGTCGTGCTTCGTGTTTGAGATGAAGCGCTGCAGTGAACCGGAACTCACAGAGACGCTCGTCAAGGTAGGTCACTGCTGCAGTGAAATCCACAGAAGGTATAAATTGTATAATGCACTATTTTATTTCCAAAACACTCTAAGTCTTTAGTAGTTTAGAAATGAGACAGTTGATGTTGTTGTTGAGTTTGTGTAATGTCTAACATTATTGCTATACAGACTATATTGTGGACGGACCCCAAGGCTGACGTCTGACAATTTTTTGTGCTGCCACACATGAGACAGGGCGGGGGATACCATGACTCCTGTCTCAGCTGGTCACATTAAACTGACACGGACCCAACTAGTAGGGATCGCAATTGCCAGGGCTCGAACCCTGACCTTTTGCGTCGGAAGTCGGTGTTCTACCCCAGGACCACCGCGCCCCCGTCACAGAAAGTAAACCCCTGCTGTCGTGCTTCGTGTTTGAGATGAAGCGCTGCAGTGAACCGAAACTCACAGAGACTCTCGTCAAGGTAGGTTACTGCTGCAGTTAAATCCACAGAAAGAAGACCCTTGCTTAATTGTTTCCACATCAGGCGGTACACACTCTCATCTCTGTTGTATTAGCTAAAACCCTGTCTTATTTCTAAAATACTAAAGACTCATCATTGATAATTCAAAGTAACCCCAAAAGGATTATCCCTTGAATCATGTGATGTGGAAATGTTTAAGTCAACATCACAGGTTAATGTAGCTTTTAATTTGATACAATCAATTTTTTACAAGTATTTTTTGGAGGAAAGAAGTTTTTTTCATTTTTTTCTTATATTACAAGCAAAAATATAAACCACCTTTGGCCATGAGAATATATGTAATATTATTCTTCTTCCTGAAAATCTTTTAGCAATAATCGAGATCTAGAAAAATATTCCAAACTTTGTAATGAAGACTTGGCCTCAATCTCTTGTCTCGACAATATTGCATCTCTGTGTAGGGCCGAGAACAGATCCTGGCAAAGGCAAAGCTGGTGGGTCTTCTTCAGAAGGAGGTTGGGATGTTGATGCCCGTTGAAGATTACATGGAACAGTTCCACTTCGGTCTCATGGAGGTTGTGCAAGAGTGGGCTCGAGGCATGGTGAGTATTTATTATTATTTTTATTTTTATTATTATTATTATTATTATTACTATTATTATTATTATTATTATTATTGTTGTTATCTTTTTTTATTACTATTACTTTTAATATCAGCTTAAAATATACAGGTTGTCGAAGCATATTTTATAAAACAAGTTGTTGTCTCATTTTTTAATAGGTCTTAGCATTGGTTTCTGCTAATGAATCCCTTAATTTAGAAGTTTCAGTTGTTTTTTATGGCCATTCTCATTTCCATATCTTATCTTACTTTGAAATAAATTTTTATATAGGAGTAAGAGATGAAGCCAAAGATTTTTGAGTGGCAAACTTATCGGTATTCAAATTTTACTTTCCTCTTTGCCACCAGCCGTTTTCCGAGATCATCGAACTAACAGATGTCCACGAGGGAATTATTGTGCGCACCATTCAAAGACTGCATGAAACACTGAGTGACGTGCGCAATGCAGCGCGCCTTATCGGGGATCGCACCTTGGCTCAAAAGATGGAGGATTCTATGGAGATGGTGAAACGAGACATCGTCTTTGCCGCGAGCTTATACACACAATGAACATGAAGAAATTGACTGCGAAAATTTTTCACAGAGGTTTAGATAACCCGGTGGAATCTCTAACAAAGGTTTAAGAAGTGATAAACCGATGGTGCTAAATCAGTAAATGGAAGCATATTGTACAAGACTTGATTTCTGCCAGTGTGGATATTTACACTTAAAGATACCTAGGTTTGAGGTATTAGCGTAAGGTTCTAAATCCATATACTTTTGCTTAGCAATATGGGGAACAAGCTTAATTTCACTGCCAGTCACTGTGAAGGCAGACTATTAATTGTTTAAACATTAGTGAATTTACCAAGCACGTACTGATCAGTCCCAACTGGCGGTAGTAGGACAAAATTAAGGCAATTTGTTTAAGTGTTGTTTTTTTGCTGACTGCATGTGCACAAAAATGTTTAGTTGGCTGATATCTGGTTCTGAGAGACAGGAATGTGGTATTGGAGAATTATGTTGATATATTATATAATTATAATTTATGTTCACAACCAAGGCAGCAGAGGATGGGTTGGGTTGGGTTGATTTAACGTCCAACAGCAGAGGAACCATTTAGTATCCTAAAGAGATCAGATACACAAAAATAGCTTATCTACACATCTTGAAAGTTCAAATGACTTGACCAACAGATTGAATTAATGTTTGTTCTCATTTTTTTGAGTTTGCGAATTTGCTTGATAATATTCGCTGGGAAAGTATTAATGAAATTTAAAAGTATTATGAGAACAGCATCTGTAAAGCAATGATTACATCTATTTGGTTTTTATCTCTTGTTAGTAAAGGATTTAATACAGATGACTTGATTCTGTAATTTCTTTGTTGACTTTTTCTGTGTTAAAATTTTGATTAAACTGGCTTTGAGATGCTTATGTTGTTTATTTGGTGAGATGCAAATGTTGAATATTTGTTGAGATGCAGATGCTGGATACTTGGTGACATGAAAATACTGAATATTTTGAAAGATATTAAATATTTGGTGAAAGTTAATGGGGAATATTTGATGAGGTGCAAATGTTGATTATTTGATGAAATACTAATGTTGATCATTTTCATGAACGTTGTTTTGTTTCTGAAATGTTATCGCCTCAAGGTAAATTTTTAAATAAAATGAATTTTATGATATAAATAAAGGCTCTTTATGTTGGTTTTGTACTGATTTGTTCTAATTTGCTCAAAAGTATTTCCTTTTCTAAATGATTGTGACTTTGAGGTTTTGTTTTCGAAGAGTGTTTTCAATTTCTGTCAAATCTAACACACATATGAGAAGAGACAAAGAAGACTGGAAAAAAAAAAAAAAGTAGGCTCACTCATAGACAGCAAAGGGGACATAGAACATAGAAAACACCTGTCCAACATAGCACTTACCAAACTACAAGCATATGGAAAAGGGCTAACAAGATCAGACAAAAGACAAGAATGAAATTATATAACTCCCTTGTTAAATCAATACTTTTGTACAATTGTGGTACTTGGGCCTTAACAAAAACGGACGAGGACAAACTTGATTCATTCCATAGACGTCAACTCAGAAGAGTCTTGGAATCCACCACCCAACGAAAATCTCAAACACATCCCTCTACAAAAAATGTGCAGAAACCCCCCTTTCAATACAAATCCTTCAATACCGGTGGAGACTTTTTGGACATATCCTGAGAAGAGATGCATCAATACCAGCTAATGCATCATGTCATACTACTTTTCCTAGACACAAAAGAGAGGAAGGGGCAGACCAACAACAACGCTCCCGATAACCTTAAATAATGACCTTAAAAAGTTACAAGATAAGAGTTTAAAACTCACAACAGCAACAGATCTAGAAAAAATACGCACTAAAGCAGAAGATGGACAACTTCTACAGCAGAATGAATGAAAACAGCCGAAGCTGCGAGATCTGTTGACCACGCTGGCAAAAGGCTCTAAGTCAAAGTCAAGTAAGTAAGTCAATAATTGTGAGTATTAAATCGATTAATTTTAAGCTTTCCGGAAAACACCCATCTAATTTATCAGTCTTTTGGATTTTTTGTTTTTTATTTTCTTTAAAAAACATTAATCTTATCTGCTAATCTTTGGGAAGTTTTTTTTTTTTAATGTTTTCTTCAATATATTCAAAGTACACAAAAGTAAAAAAAAAAAATAATTGAATTTGAAATGGGATATAAAATATTTGGTTTGATTCTTTACTTTTTTTTTTTTGTCGTCCCCCTCTTTCTCTCTTTCATTCTTTATCTCTCTCTATCTTTCTCTTTCTCTATCCCTTTCTCTTTCTTCCTCTCTCCCCCTCTTTCTCTCTCTCTCTCTCTCTCTCTCTTGTATTAAATCGATTAATGTTAAGCTTTCTGGAAAACATCTATCTAATTTATCAGTCTTTTGGATTTTTTGTTTTTTATTTTCTTTAAAAAAAATTTTTGTTCATAAAATAAATTCAATAATTAGAACTAATTTTGAACTTCTCTTCTGCCAAAGTATCTATTGTGGCTGAAACTCTAAGACTTCCGTTTTGTATTCATCTTATCAATTATTTTAAGTAACAAAGCAATATTGATTTGCTTGAGGTTAAAATTACATGAAGATCCGTCATCGCACATCCCTAGATCATGGGGTACTGGCAATGAAAGTTTACATGTTGTGAATAATCTTATACTTTGGTTAAAGCAAATTTCTACAGGTCAGGACTACTGGACTGTGTGTTGTAATGACACTAATAATTTAATTCTTATAAAATCTTCCTCAAAATATAACACAAAACATATTTACTGACGGCAGACACTAAGCAACGAATTCTTTGTCTCTGTCTCTCTCTGTTTCTTTCTTTCTCTCTCTTTCTTTCCTTCTTTCTTTCTGACTCACTTCGAAAGCGCGTTTTTGAGCTTTGAGTTGAGGTGGTTGATTTGCGGCCTAAGTCAGCATTATAATACTTAAAAGGTTATATTGTTGACAGACGCAGGACATCAAAACAGCAACTGAAATTCGACCAAAATTCATGTTGAATGGTTTGTCGTGTCAAACATAGTAAATATTTTTTTGTTTTTCTTGCTAATTTTTTTTTACTTTACAGAATTTACAGAAATTACATACACATCTGAAAATAATTGTCCTCAAAACAGTGGGATGAAGTTTATCACTTTAATAACAGAGAGGACCAGAGCAAGTAGAGAGTGAATGAGAGAGAGAGGGAGAGAGAGAGAGAGAGAGAGAGAGAGGGAGAGAGAGTTAACAAAAGAGTCAAAGATAGACGGAGAGGGGGGGGCGATCGAAATAAATCCAGAGACAGAAACAGATCGGTAAACAAACAGATTATATATATATATATATATAGATATAGATAGATAGATAGATAGAGAGAGATAGAGATAGAGAGAACGAGGGGGAGAGAGGAAGAAAGAGAAAGGGTTAGAGAAAGAGAAAGACATAGAGAGAGAAAGAAAGAAAGAGAGAGAAAGAGGGGGACAGAGAAAGAGAGAGGGATAGAGAAAGAAAGAATGAGAGGGAGAGAGAGAGAGAGAGAGAGAGAGAGAGAGAGAGAGCGAGAGAGAGAGAGAAAGAGGGGGAGAGAGAAAGAAAGAGAGAGAGAGATAGAGAGAGAGAAAGAGAAAGAGAGAGAAAGAGGGGGAGATAGAAAGAGAAAGGGAGAGAGACAGAGAGAGAGTATCTTACCTTCTTATTGTGAGTAGCTGTTTAGTTACTCAGTTTTAACACGTGAGTAACTTTACTCATACAAAGACTCTGTCTAAAAGCCCATGTAGATATATATCTAGCTCACTTTCTGTGTGTAGATCTACTGTGTTTAGTCAATGTGTTGGAAAATCCCTAGTTTTAATTTATTTGCTCATTCGGTCGAAAACTTCTAAAATCTAACATTTCTTTCCGTGTTTTAGTTTTCGTCTTGTGATTTTAGGGTAGCATAACTAGGCGCCGAAGAAGCGAGAAATGTCACCTATGGCTCAAGCCTTATAGTAACACTTTCTCCATTCCAAACCAGGAAATTTTGAATATATAGATCTCTGTCTAATTAAGAACGACAAAAACCAAAGATGATATTGTGAGTACCTGTTCATTATTTTAACTATGCCTTCGATTTTGAAGTGGTAATTTTCCGCATAGGTACTGAGGTTTCTGTTTTTAAAGTAAAAATATGTAAATAATATAATATCGTATTTTTTACTGTGAAATTTAAAGTCAGTACCTATACAGGAGACTTTAGAAATTGCTATTTATTTTCGACTTGGTGATCAATTTACGTAGTTATTATAATGCTATTGCATTTAAACTACTTAAAACTTCTAAAGTTTACTTATGATTCTTTTTTAAATGGTAGCTTTTTGTATAGCTAAGACTAGTGTTAGGCAATATTTTTGTAATTTTCCCCTCACGAATTTATAATTTTCATGCATACTCTTTGCACGACATTCACAGATACATTTATAGGTATATTTTTTCATCAACAATTTTTAAACAGATAAATGTAATATGTGTGTATATATTAATATTAATATATTCACACACACGCGCGCACACAACCACACCTCAAAGTAGCCTAAAACTTGCTTTTCGGGTGGGAGCCTGATAATTCTAGGGTTTTAGATGTGCTTTATTCCATAAACCATCTCCTCTGTTTTTGCTTGGCGTAATGTGACCGTCTGAAATAGTGGTCCGTGTATCACTGCTCTATTGGCAGCAAGAAGGTGCAATGCAATTTTCATAAATTCATAAATTAAACTGGGATTCATCTGTGACATCCACTAGTTACTGACGATTGGCGTAAAAGAAATAATTGAACGAAACCATACAAAACTCAGTAAATCTTCCGTACAAGAACTGAAGTTTCTGTTTATAGTTGAAATAATTATGTGTTGTAGTAGTTTTTTTTTTTACTCTGTTGCATCAATACCTATACGGAAGAATTCTTTAATCCATTTCCGACTGATGCCATTTTTAGTGAAGACTTTATTTCCACAAATTCTTATGTGAAACCGAAGTCACTCATTTAACCGTTCCCCCGCCTCCTTTAAAAAGACTGGTTCGTTTCTTTCGAGTAACTACGCGGGTGTTTTTATTTTTTTTTTAAGGTATGCTATCTTTAATAATGACCGCCCCCCCCCCCTCAAATCCCATCCCTTCTCTTATCAGACTAGGCCAAGCCCTGTCCATCGGCTACGTGGTCGTGTTTGTGTTCCAGGTGTATCTGTTCTACCACTACCTGGGGGAGGCCATGTACGGCTACTGGTGGACTCGAACCTTCTGCCCTCATGCTAACGTGTCGTGGAGTCTAGCTGAGTCACCAAGCCTAGCCCTTGCCCAGTCAGTTGGCGGTCTCAGTGCGCATGTCTTGAGCGGTAGCGATGGAAACGTTTCAAGTGGGAATAACTCCAATGTATTTGCCGGGATGGATAATGTTTCTTTTCAGAAACAGGGTCGGAACGATTGCACAGGACAGACGTACAGTAAGTAGACAGCATACGGTACGGCTTTGTTCTTGAACTCTGCCGTTTGTAGCTAGTTTGATAATTATGTACCCACCGCGGATCTATAGTCTTGTTAAAGCTTGCCATTAAAAGTTAAATTAATTTTTATCTACGATCCCACATTTATTATAAACTTGCAACTTGTGACATGTAGCTAGATTTCAATTTTTTGACCTCTCCACATATATGATCTTCGCAAAGCTTACAACGCGTAGCTAGTGTTTTTTTTCTGTATCCACTGATTACTCTTAAAGCTTGTGTTTCTAGCATTATCTTTATTTACTCCTACCACTACCTGGGGGAGGCCATGTACGGCTACTGGTGGACTCGAACCTTCTGCCCTCATGCTAACGTGTCGTGGAGTCTAGCTGAGTCACCAAGCCTAGCCCTCGCCCAGTCAGTTGGTGGTCTCAGTGCGCATGTCTTGACCGGAAGCGATGGAAACGTTTCAAGGGGGAATACCTCTGATGTATTTGACGGGATGAATAATGTTCCTTTTCAGAAACGGGGTCGGAACGATTGCACAGGACAGACGTACAGTAAGTAGACAGCATACGGTACGGCTTTGTTCTTGAACTCTGCCGTTTGTAGCTAGTTTGATAATTATGTACCCACCGCGGATCTATAGTCTTGTTAAAGCTTGCCATTAAAAGTTAAATTAATTTTTATCTACGATCCCACATTTATTATAAACTTGCAACTTGTGACATGTAGCTAGATTTCAATTTTTTGACCTCTCCACATATATGATCTTCGCAAAGCTTACAACGCGTAGCTAGTGTTTTTTTCTGTATCCACTGAATATACTCATATCTTATGCATCTAGCTTTACCTTTATTAACTCCCACCAACGACAAAACTCTACTACTTAATATTTATTAACAATTTTATAATTCCAAAATCCTAGTCATTTAACCGTTTCCTTCCCTCCTCACAGCGTATGTGTTCCTGAAGCTGGCCGTGTGTAGCCAGTTTGCGGGTGGTTGTTGCATCGCCCTGGCTACTTACATGGCATATTTGGTGGTGTTTCGGAACCAGAGTCAGATCCTTCATCACTTGTCCACGGTAGCTCTTCTGACAAGTACGTATAAATAATAGTTAACAAATTAGTACTTATCATTAAAGTGAAAATCTCTTTTTTTCACTCACACACTCTCTCTCTCTCTCCCTCTCCCTCTCTCCCACCTCCCTCTTCTCACTTTTAACTCACCATCATATTCTTATCCCCCCCCTCCCCAGATGTCATTGGCCTCGCCTCCGTCGTGTCCTGGGCTTCTGGCATGGTCAACAAGATGTTCGAGGATCACTGGACCTTCTGGCCGTTCGTTATTTCCTACCTCTAGTGAGTGAAGAGTTCTAATGATTTATAACTAGATCTATACTCACCTGGATGTGGAAATCTCCATAAGATGAGCTATGGAGATATTTTTTATATTCCAAAGTTTCAAAATTATAAAGTAGCTTTTCAGCGCCACACACCCAAAAAAAAAGAATCACGGAAAAAAGCTCACTTTTCTATTCTCTCTCTTCTCTTTTCTCCCTTCTCTCTTTCTTCTCCCCCCCCTCTCTCTCTCTCTCTCTCTCTCTCTCTCTCCCTCTCTCCAAGAGACTCAGTCCAATAACTTAAGATGGCGATGTTCGCATGGTAGAGCGCCCGGATTCTATTTGAGAGGTTGAGGGTTCAACCCACGCTGTCCATATAGCGCTTTTTTTCTTACCTATTGTAGTATATTATAAGCGGGAACAACCCAGTTCTTTGTCTCCTGTTTGGTAGAACATCCCCGTGTATTATCTTTTTCACACCTAGACCTTAGCACCAGGAGAGAGCCTTTATGCCTCTTTACTAAGATACTAAGATTACTTAAAGGACTATTGTAGAGAATATTCATGTAGGATTCTTCAAATAACGTTGGTTTTACTCATACAAATGGCAGGAATATATAGATAGACTATCATTAAGAACTGGGCCCAAGACTAGCGTATTACACATTCACGTACAGTTGAAATTATGTTATAATGCCAGTGCAGTAATATTCTATGAGCTTTTTTTGGTCTGTTTTCTCACAGCGCGTTGGTCTCTTGTTAGCCTACTCGCCCTGTAATTAAGCCATTAAGTAATACAGTATTCTGTGAGGTTTTGGGTTGTTTGTTTTTCTGTCTTGTTGCTTCCTAGCGTTGCTGTGGTATGTAATTAGTCCAGTGGCGTTGAAATTATGCTATATCAGTGCAGCATTCTTTGAGCTTTTTTGTCTGTTTGTTCTCACCGTGTTGGTGGTCCATGGTTAGCCTCTTCACTCTGTAATCAAGCCATAAAACCAGTTTGTATTGTCTAAGAGACTTTTTTCTGTGGTATAATGTTTTCCAAAGAAGGACGAGGTAGAAGTTTTGTGCAGAGGTCCTGTAGTTTAGGACAGTGGAATGAAATATGTTCGACTGTTTCATATGTTTGGGGGCTGAGAGAGCAGAACGGTTCTTTTTGCGGTTGTAAACGATTGATGTAGTAGTTGAATGGAATATACTGCCATAAAGACAGCTTGTATTGTATTGTCTGAGACATTTTCTCTTTCTCCCCAGCGTTCTCGTAGCCGTTCTGTTCCTCATGGGGCTCTATCGCAACAACCAGGAACCACAGAGGACTCGACCCGGACCCCATAGGATGACGGAGGCCGAATGGCGCAGGTGGCAGCGCGTCCAGGAGAGAACCCGGACGGTGGACAGTCTTCTGGAGCAGGCGGGTGGTGGTGACGTCATCTACAGCCAACACGAGGACGGGTCCTGGCAGTTGACCAGGTGGCTCCCAAACCAGCAGGACTGGAGGACTGTGCACGTACCGGCCTGGCCTGGTGAAGACCCCGAGAGAGTGACATCGAATGGATGCGGTATGGACTAAAACGAAACTTAACGTATCGAAATCGAAACCAAAACACCGAGTAACGTAGTTGTAGTTAAGTTTGTTTAACGTCTATCATCAGCACTATATAGGCTACATTGTGGACAGGCCCCAAGACTGACGTCTTAGAATTTTATGTGCTACCACACACGAGACAGGGCGGGGATACCATGACTCCTGTTTCAGCTGGTCACAACTAAACGATGCGAAACCAACCCAAACCAAAACATTATGTAACATTACAAGACTAATATCGGTTTTGCGAGTTAGTTATTAATTTGTAGAAAATTTTGAAGTTGATTATTTATGCTTGCTCTGTCCTAGCACCAATAATCGTAAGATAGTATTCTTGGGACCATCAGAGATAGCCTACCGCCTATCTCGTGTGTGGCAGCACATAAACGTGTCAGATGCCAGTTTAGGGTACAGTCCACAATATAGCCTACATAGTGCTGACGTTGGACGTTAAACGAACTCAACTCAAACTTCCCCTCCCTAAACAAAAAGGTCACACATAATAGAACCCAGCACCTTTTTAAAGGCGGTTTCATGCCCTAACCATTGCCCAACATCGCCCCCCTCCCCACCTTTCCAAAACATAAAGTAACATAAAAAAAGATGATGTTCAAGTGGGGAATAATTTTGAAATTTCGAAATCTTACAGGGATTTCACACCATAGTTCACTACACTCTAGTAAAAAAATACTTTTGGCAATTTCCCAGGTAATACTGGTCAAGCATTGCGTCCCAACGGTGTGTCCACTACTACTTCTACTCCGGCCACAAGAACTGGCCAGGCGAATTCGGACGTTCTTCTCGTCATCCCAAGCAATAGACCCACATCAGGTAATAATAGACGCCTTGTGATATGTACGACGATATCGTATGACATAAACACGCCCTCTAGGCATGGACTTTTGTGATTGCTCATTGGCTCAGTAAGTCTTCGATAGCGCTATGGTTGGACGGGGGTGCATATATTCCCTTCCTGTCGTCTTTGTTTCCGCCTTCAGTCGTGTGGTCGCAATACCTCTAATCACGGTGTTGGTGCATGCCTTGGCCGACGGTGACACATGTAATATGGAAGCAAGATAATTTGTTGAGTGGGGGGCGAGGTGGCCCTGGGGTAGAACATCGGCTTCTGACGTAAAAGGTTCGGGTTCGAGCCCTGGCGATTGCGCTCCCTACTGGTTGGGTCGGTGTCAGTTTAATGTGACCGACTGAGACAGGAGTCATGGTATCCCCGCCCTGTCTCGTGTGTGGCAGCACATAACAGTGTCAGGCGACAGTCTTGGGGCCCGTCCACAATATAGCCTATATAGTGCTGATAATGGACGTTAGACTAACTCAACTCATGGTCGCAAGACCTCTTATCACGGTGTTGGTGCGTGACTTGGCCAATGGACAGACGTACAACACGGAAGCAAGATCTTTTGTTGAGTGATCTAAAGTTTATTAAAAATACTGATATCCACTGGTTTGGTCGGTGTCAATAGTACGAGACCGGCTAAGGCTGAAGTCCTAATACACCAGCTTCGTCTTTGTGATACATCATGTAAAACCATCAGACGCGTTATCCTGTGACCCATCCGCGATAAAGCATAGTTAGCCTAGTTGGTAATGTAACGTTAAGAAACGAAGAAACTAAACAAAACATAACTATCGAAAACAATCCATGTATACAAACCGTAGATGCCTCCCTACAAGTAATAGCTGTGCTGACGTTGGACGTTAAACCAACTCAACGACCACAACTAGTAATAGCTGTCGCAAATTTCCTCAGGTGACAGTCACCACACATCACCACGTACTGTCGAGCCCACTACCACTACTAGGACTACTGCCGCCGCGAGAACTGACCAGCCGAGTTCAAATATTGTGCTCGTCGACCCAGCCAACGGATCCCCTAAAGGTAATGAATGGTCAAGGTGGTAAATTTCTTCCATGCTTTTTCGACGATGAGTCTAATAATTATGCTGGCGGGCGCGGTGGCCTTTGGTAGAACATCGGCTTCTGACACAAAAGGTCCGTGGTTGGAGCCCTAGCGATTTCCCTCCCTACTGGTTTGGTCGGTGTCAGTTTAATGTGACCGGCTGAGACAGGAACCCTGGTATCCCCGCCCTGTCTCGTGTGTGGCAGCACATAAAATTGTCAGACGTCAGTCTTGGGTGCCGTCCACAATATATCTTATATAGTGCTGTAGTTGGACTTTAAATAATTGTCTTGTGAAGCAGGAACTTTTATTTAGTGATGTAATGTTGCTAAAATTAACTCACTCTATGTTGAATACTTTATGGAGTCCCTTCTCTCTCTACCCTTTTTCTTTGTCTGTCAGTCTGTCTCTATTTCTCGGGGAGGGAGGGTGGGCAACTGGCTCTAAAAGATAGAGCATCAGTCCGTCAAACGACAGGATATGTTTCGAACCCCACGATATGTCAAACTTTTGTTTGTCCAATCATGTCCCCTACCTTTTTGGTCGGTGTCAGTTTGTGACCGGCGAAGTAAGAAGTATAGGAGTCAATGTACCCCCACCCACTATTGTGTGTGGCAGCACGTACAATTTTCACACTTAAGTATTGGAACCCATCCACAATATATCGTATAGCTTACAGTGCTGACTTTGGGCGTTTAGAAACAAAAAAAACCCACAATCACCTCTGCATTATCACTCTTCTCAAACCGTTAACCAAATAACGCCATATCTCCAAAATGAATTTTCCCCACCCCATTTTTTTCTATTTTAACAGACACTGAGGCAATACCCAGAGCTGCGCCTAGTACACCTTGTGACGTCACACCAGCATCCTCTCTCGGAGATGACGACACGACAGAGGCCGATAGAAGTGGAAATCTAGGTCAACCGGAAGAGGACGAAGACCAGGGGGAGGACGAGTCCTGCCCTCTGCTGTCTGAGGACGTACGGTCGTCTGCGAAGAGATCTGGATACGGCGGGACGTAGAGCTGTCGGCGAAGAGATCTAGATGTGGTAGGGCCTTATGTCGAAAGAATATGATATGAGGAAAGAGAACTGGATATGGTTGGTCGGAAAATCGAAAGGAATGGATATGGTTAGATTTGAGTTGAAGAGATCTGGATACGGTGGAACGTAAAGCTATCGGCGAAGAGGTCTAGACGTGCTGTGACCTTATGTACTGAGAATATGAGGGTGGGGAGCTTCTTTGAAGAGAACTGGATATGGTTGGTCGGGAAATCGAAAGGAATGGATATGTTTAGACTTTGAGTCGATGAGATCTGAATATAGTGGACCGTAACGTGGAAGACATCTAGATATGTTGGGATATTAAGTCGAAGAGCCCTGGATATGGATGGACGTAAAGCCGTAAGGTCTAGATATGGATGGAACTAACGTAGAAAAGATCTGGGTGTGGTGGTACCTTATGTCGAGAGGTCTGGGTATGATGGGATGTTAAGTCGAAAAGATTTGGATATGGTGGGACGTAACGTCGAGAGCCCTGGATATGGATGGATATAATGTCAAAGAGCGTACTTTTTTTTAGGTCATAAGGCCATATCCACAGTCTAGATCTAGATCCGACCACAGCGTGCTACATGGATTATTATATGGTGTTCTAGTGTTTGTTGGTTAATATGTGTGTGAGTGTGTATATTTTTGTTATAGTATTCAGGTTTTTGTTTGTGGGTTAGTCTCTGTGTCATTGTTTATTTGTCTAATTTTGTCCATTTACTTTTCTTTCTGTATAATCTTTATTGCTCAACCTCTCTCCCTGTTTGTCTCTGCCACTGTCTCTCTGTCTGTCTCCATGTTTCTCCCTCTCTCTATCTCTCAATCTCTCATTCTCTCTCTCTCTCACTCTCTCTCTCTCTCTCTCTCTCTCTCTCTGCTTCTATCTGTCTCTGCGCGTACGTCTTTCTCCCGCTTTAAACCATCATCCACCGCTTTTTTTTCTTTTTTCTCCATATCTTTGTCTGCTTGTGTCCCTCTTTCTCACTCTACACCCTTCAATTCTTTCTCCCTCCCCCCCCCTCCTCTGTTTCTCCTCTCTCCCCCTCCTCTGTTTTTCCTCTCTCCCCCCTCATCTGCACTCACCCACTTGCCTATTAATGCTATTTTTCATACAATTGTCAATCGGTTTTCCATGACTTGATAGGATTGTTTAGCTGTTGCGTATGCTGTTTTTGTGGTGGAATAAAAATTTCCGTAAAATTGTTGGCAACTGTTTTGTTTTTCTTTACAATTTTCTTCTTTTTTTCCTTTTGCATTATAAAAAATGAGACATGAACTATAACTTTTATAAGAAAGAAAACCATGAATATGATTGAAGATATTCACCCCTTGTCAACAAACAAAAAATATAAAAATCAATACGTCCGTTAAAAGTAAACACCTATCGACGAAACATAAACAAAACGTAACAAATGATATCTTCACTCATCCCCTGCCTTTAGTATGCTATTTTTCATACAATTGTCAATCGGTTTTCCATGACTTGATAGGATTGTTTAGCTGTTGCGTATGCTGTTTTTGTGGTGGAATAAAAATTTCCGTAAAATTGTTGGCAACTGTTTTGTTTTTCTTTACAATTTTCTTCTTTTTTTTTTCTTTTTCTTTACAATTTTCTTCGCTTTTTTCTTTTTCTTTATAAAAAAAAGACATGAACTAAAACTGTTACTTGGAAGAAACCCATGAATGTGTTTTATGAAAAAGGCTGGCCCCTTTTCAACAAAAAAAACAACACGAAAATCAATACGTACCAACGAAACATAAACAAAACGTAACAAATGAAACGAGAATAAAGACAACACTAAAAGTTCAATAATGACAACAGTAGGCTTGGTGCGTTTTGTTGTTTAATTATTCAACGCTTTAGTACAGCTTGTAAGGGAACATAAAACAGAAATGTTTAGGATGCTTCGTGTAAAGCGAAAATTATGTGAAATTATGTGCTTTCATCTCAACAAAAATCGTAGGGAGTTGGGCATAGCCACAGTGGTTTTTGTTTAATGTAGAATTCCAATAGAGAGATGTAGCTATTGAGTGGGTGTTTTAATATTAGGATGGTGGTGTGTGGAAGGATACCGTGGTGTTGAGAGGGAGAGAGAAGGGGAGAAAGAGAGAGGCTAAGACATACAGACAGAGAGAGAGAGAGAGAGAGAGAGAGAAAGAGAAGTAAGGAAAAGAGCTGCAGTAAAAATAATAGACATTAAGGAACGTGTGTAAAATAAAAGTAGGCTCGGTTTAATAAGATAATACCTCCCCCGTGACCCTTTCCAGAGCGCGCTAGACGAGAAAATCCCCATCAATAGTTGATTGTGTAGATCATGGGAAAGTGGGGCAATACTATTTCTTTTCAATAAAAGTCTCCTATTTACTAGTTCAACCAGTGCTTACATTTACGCTGAATGTGCAATTGAATAGATAGTTAGACATAAAGAATGTAGATAGGTAGGGAGATAGAATGAAAGAATTTTTTCGATATACAAAAAGAAAGGTTAATAGATAGGTAGATGGACATGCCGATAGACAGATAGATGGAAGTTATATAGGCAAAAAAACATGTTTATAGATATATAGACAGATCGATATATTGATAGAGATAAATAGATCGATGGATCGAAAGATGTGTAGATGGATAGATAGGTAAATATATATGGATTTACGGTTAAATTGATAGAGATAAGTTGAGTTGGTTTAACGTCCAACATCAGCGTTTTATAGGCTATATTTTGGATGGGCCCCAAGACAGATGTCTGGCAATTTTTATGTTCTGCCACACACCTGACAGGGCGGGGATACCATGACTCATGTCTCAACCAGTCACATTGAACTAACACAGACCCAACCAGTAGAGAGCGAAATTGCGAGGGCCCGAAACACGGACCTCCTGCGTCGGAATCTGCTGTTTTACCCTCGGGCTATCGCGATAGATAGATAGATAGATAGATAGATAGACAGATAGACAGATAGACAGATAGACAGATAGACAGATAGACAGATAGATAGATAGATAGATAGATAGATAGATAGATAGATAGATAGACAGATAGACAGATAGACAGATAGACAGATAGATAGATAGATAGATAGATAGATAGATAGATAGATGGGTCTAAAGATGGATAGATAGATAGATAGGTCTAAAGATGGATAGATAGATAGATAGGTCTAAAGATGGATAGATTGATAAATAGATAGATAGGTCTAAAGATGGATAGATTGATAAATAGATAGATAGGTCTAAAGATGGATAGATTGATAGATAGATAAAAGGAAGAGATGGGGAGGAGTTCCATAAAGTAATAGATCTGGATCAATATAGCGTTGACCAAGCGAGAGTGGTGTTACAGCATCATTTATAAAAATAGATCATACAATAATACTCCAAACGTGCTGTATTTACAATAACAGTGCGCATGTGCGAACTTTACAACAATATAGAGATCATTCAGTTAGTTGTCAACATTTGGTCATATTTCACAAGTACGCAGTCACAATTCTTATTCTTGGTCCAATAGAAATGTAAACAATGGGGTATCATGAAAAATTCACTGTCACAAATTTTGTACCAATAGAAGTTTAAACATTTGGTTATCATAAAAAATTCACGGCCACAAATTTTGTACCAATAGAAATGTAAACATTTGGTTATCATGACAAAAATTAATATACGTTCACAATTCTTGCAGCTATTTGAAAAATCTCTATTTGGGTATCAGTCACAAATGCGCAGTCACAAATCTTGTAAACGTTAGACATGTCTACGTTTGGTTATGATAAAAAAAATTCACGGTCACAAATCGTGTAACATCAGAAATGTTTACATTTTGTATATCACGAATACATGGTCACAAAATGTATCCTGTTCCAAAAGATATGTCTACATTTGGTTATCAGTTTAAGAAAACCGCAATCACATATCTTGTACCCATGAGATAAAAATCATGTCAACATTTTGATTATAATCACAAACTCACGGTCACAAATCTTGTAATACATCTATTAGACATGTCTCAATTTGGTTATCATCTCGAGTACATCGTCAAAACATTAATTCCGTTCCAATAGATAAGTCTACATTTGGTTATCCGTAAATTATGTGCAGTCACAAATTGTGTAGCCGTGAGACGTCTCAACGTTTTGGTTATCATTACAAATTGAGTCACATTCTTGCAATATAAGGAAATGTCTATATTTTGGTTATCACAAATTCAGTCACAAATCTAGTAAGAACAATTTCTACATTTTGGTTACATTACAAATATTCGATCACAAATCTTTTAGACTAACATTAGAACAAAGTAGATACCTAGATGTATTTATGTTCCAGTCTTGATAAGTGACTATTCAGTGGAATTAAATCGAGCTGTTTAATCACTAAAACAACAACAAAAACAATATTTCTCGTTCTTATAATTATACTTTGTATAGACAAATAAGCAGGGAGGAGGAAACACAGGCAGAAAAGGAGATGGGAAGATAACATAACAGAATGGACAGGTTTAAAGCTGAACGAAGCCTCCCAAAGATTTAAAACGGAGAACAATAAAGAAAAAAGATTGCCCCATCATCATTGATCATTGATGCCCCAACGACCATCTAGACTGAGGGTACGTGAAAGTGAAAGTGAATTAGATGGAACCATTTTGTATTCATTGTTAATTTCCATATGTGTTCGTGTTATACGTTTTATATCTGTGTATACTTGACTGCAACAAATTACAAACAAACCAAATGTACCATATATACTAAGAACGTTTACAGTCATTATACAATAGAATTATTATACATCATAATCTCATTGATTTCATGCAATTTCTTTGAATATAATACGGTGACCAGTCTCACAAAAAACATAATAAATATAGTTTTAAGATACGAAAAAAACAATGTGTCCATATATTTTTAGGAAACATTGTATTTCACAGCAACAAGTTAACATTCATTATGCAGTGTACTTTTTTCAGGGAATAAAATATTTGGACAAAAAAAAATGCAATTTTCTTCCAATATATATTGGGACAACAACAACGGAGAGGAAACTATCTTCAAATTATGTTGGAAGTAAAACACGTCAATGACATATCATTTTATCAATCAATGAAGATATTATATAGATAGCGTACTTTGACCGTTGATGACATGAACAAAGAAATCATTTATGAACCTAATTATAAGGGTTTTTGTACCAATAGAAGTGTAAACATTTGGTTATCATAACAAATACACATTGACAGTTCTTTTTGGGTATCAGTCACAAATATGCAGTCACAAATCTTGTAAACGTTAGACATATCTACATTTGGTTATGATCACAAATTGTACGAACACATATCGTGTACCATTAGAAATGTCTACTTTTTGGTTATTACGAATAGACAGTCAAAAAATTAATCTTGTTCCAATAGATATGTCTGCATTTGGTTATCAGAAAAAAAAAAATTCAATCGCATATCTGGTAGCCATGAGATATGTCAACATTTTGGTTATCATCACAAACTCACAGCCACGAATCTTGTAATGCATGTATTAGACATTTTTACATTTGGTTATCATCACGAATACACGGTCAAAAGAATAATCCCGTTCCAGTAGATAAGTTTACTTTTAGTTGTCAGTAAAATATGTGCAGTAACAAATTTTGTAGCCATGAGACATGTCAAATGTATTAGACATTTCTATATTGATATTATCACGAATACATCGTCAAAAAGTTAACCCCGTTTCAATAGATAAGTCTACATTTGGTTATGAGTCAAAAGTGAAACATGTCAACGTTTTGGTTATCATTACAAATTCAGTCACATTCTTGTAATATTAGGAATGTCTACATCTTTTTATCATTACGAATACATGGTTACAAACCTTGTAGCCTATCATTAGAACAAAGTAAATACCTGAATGTATTTAATTCATATTCCAGCCTTGATAAGTGACAGTTTAATGGAATTAAATCGATATGTTTAATCATTAAGAACAACAACAAAAACAACAATATTTCTCGTTCTTATATACTTTGTATAGACGAATAAGCAGGGAGGAAAAATAGGCAGAAAAGGAGATGGAAAAATAACATAACAGAATGGTTAAAGCGAAGCCTCCCAAAGATTTAAAACAGAGAACAATAAAGAAAAGTGATTGCCCGATCATCATTGACTCCCCAACAACCATCTAGACTAAGGGAAAATGAAAGTGAAAGTGAAAATGAAGTAGAGGAAAACCATTCTCTATTCATTGTTAGTTCCCTTATGTGTTCATGGTATACGTTTTACATCTGTGTATACTTGACTGCAACAAACTAGAACCAAATCAAATAATTTTTATAGACTAACAACGCGTACAGTCATTATACAATAAAATTATTATACACCATAATCTCACTGTTTTCAGGCGATGTCTTTGAATATAATACGGTCCAGTCTCACAAAAAACATAATAAATATAGTTTTAAAATACAAGAAACAATATATCCAATTATTTTAAAGAAGGATTTAATTTATAAGAAATTGAAAAGAAAATATTTACCAGCAACGAGGTACCATTAATTATGCAGTTTAGGTTATCAAGGAATAAAATGTTTGGACAAGAAGAATGCAACAGTATTTTCTTCCAATACATATTAGGACAACAACAACGGAGAGAAAACTATGCTAAAATTTAGATGGAAGTTAATCACATCAATGACATATTATTCTATTAACAGTTGAAGATATTAAATGGATTGTGAACTTTAATTGTTGATGACATGAACAAATATAGCATTTATGAATATAGGAAAGGTAGGCATTAACTTTTTATTTAGATTAAGATTTTATTTGTGTGCGATCGTCACAAACAACAAGAATAAAGACACAGTAAACAAACAAACGTTTAAAAAACGTTTTTGTATCACCATCAATTATCTTCGCATTTAAACAAAACGAGCAATTACATAACCACACACACACGCGCGGTTTTATTATAAGAGAGAACTAAGTAAGATTTCATCAAAAAATTACTAAAACAAAAAACTACTATTGAAATCGTCAATAAAACAAATTCTGACATATTAAAGATATTTATAATTTTTATAATGTAAGATTTAGACATGAGGAAGAGTTCAACATGGGTCTATTTACTATCAATGTTGTGCTTGTTTAAAAGTCCGTTTAGCAAACGAACTATCAGCGTAGAATGTCTGTGTTTGTGAATAGTTAAACTCTTGCAACGTTCCAGAATATAGAAAAGGAAATTAATAAAACCATATACCGGCCATAACATAGGCTTAATTTAGACTGATTCCACCAGAGAAATATTAACTATGTAGAGTAAATTTAATTTTTAAAAAATTAAAATCAAATAAATCAAAAATGCGAAACACACACACACAGTGTAGTCATATCGCTTGGTATGGAATCACAGAATCAAAATAACAACTTCTAAAAACATAGAGAACACTTTGATGATCACAGACATGGGAAAAAGAATGGCAACAACCTAACAGTATAGTTCTATGTACAGTCGTGTGAGGTTTTTTGAAAAAAAAATTTTTTTTAATCGACACAAGAGTAGTTTTCAAGTAATTTTAAATATGTTCTTTATTTTTACGATGATAAGGAAGAGAAAGATTAAATGATATAGGTTGTTTTTAGGTTGTGGGTGGGGGAGGAAAACAGAAAGCTAGTCTCTCTCGCTCTCTCTCTCTCTCTAACTCTGTCTCTGTCTCTGTCTCTCTCTCTCTCTTCCTTACTTTCTGTCTTCATTTAATCTTAATTCTTTTTCTCTGCCTCTAACGCCTTTCCCTTACTGCATTGCCCCTTTTCTGCACCATCTATCTCTCTCTCTAAGTCTCTCTCTCTCTCTTTCTCTCTCTCTCTCTCTAAGTCTCTCTCTCTTTCTCTCTCTCTCTCTCTCTCTCTCTCTCTCTCTCTCCTCCGTTGTCTCCGATAATAATAGGAAAGAAAAATGCATGCACTTTTACTTGCAAAGTTTTTCAAAGGCATTGCTAACAATCTGACAAACATAATGACTGGCCTCCTACATTCATAATTGTCTCCCCTGAGTTCGTCTACAGTCCACACTCCACACATCCCGGCATTCACTGCAGGACTATCGATCGCCGCCATTCCCACAAAGCCGAGTCTGGGGAAATTCTACTTCCGGTTACAAGCTAGATGAAAAAATGGCGGCTGCTGGGACAATAGACGACGGCTTAAAAGGGTGAGGCAATGGCGTCACAGACGGGTTTAGGATTCTGTTTTGGAACCTAATAAACGTTGAACACGGAGAAATCTTCTGGTCTTAGTCCTACAATGGCGATAATACTTTATAATACAATGTATGGGGGATGTCTGCCTGTATAGCCTTACATCGTCTAATTTGGATCGCGAGAGCGAGACACACACACAGAGATTGAGAGAAAGAGAGAGAGGGAGAGGGAGAGATAAATAGATATATAGATAATCTCAAGGTAGGACAATACAGTAATAGATAGATAAATAGATAGATAGGTAGGTAGATAGATAGATAGATAGATAGATAGATAGATAGATAGATAGATAGATAGATAGATAGATAGATAGATAGATAGATAGATAGGTAGATAATAGATAGATAGATAGATAGAGAGAGAGAAAAACAGAGAGACAGAGAGACAGAGAGAGAGAGAGAGAGGCGCAAGCAGAGTTTAAGGGTTCCAAAGTAAGGATTTTAAATAAGGGAGAAAGATAATTATCTCCAGTATAGCTAAATTAACATTGGTGATAAGCTCCATTACTATGTTACCAGAGCAACATTGTTGCAATCAAAGTGAGATAGTAATGTGACATGACCACTTAAGAAATGTAACTTCCCTAACATATGTGGTATTTTAACTTAAGGTGTGTTACCTGAGAAAATTGGTAAATAATATAACGGCTCAAAATATCTAGCCATAAGAATTTAGGCGGTGAGACCATTCAATTTATGCAGCTACAGTCTCAATTTGATATGACAACTAAAGTGATGTAGCCACAGTGACATTGGTGATATAAAGACTTATGATATGAAGTAACAGTGTTTCGGGTAATTGGAACACTTAAAATATGTGATCAAAGTAACCTTGGTGATATTGTCACTCAAAATATGAAGTCAAAGTAACATTGGTAATATTGTCACTTAAAATATGAAGTGAAAGTAAAATTGATGATATTGCCACTTAAAATATGAAGTCAAAGTAACATTGGTATTGAGGTCAAAGTGACATTAGTAATACGATTATTTAAGATATACATTGTCTAGCAGTAAATAGCAGTGACATTGGTATTTTGGGATAGCTTAAACTGTGCAGTCTGTGACAATAATATTGGTGACATGATCTACTAAGATATGTAACGATAGTAACAATTATGACCCGTTACGATATGTAGCTCAGTCGTATTTTTATATGGACTCTTAAGATGTGAAGTGTCGGTAACATTTGAGATTATAACTTTTAAATTTAAAGCCACAGCAACATTGGTGATAGGAAAAATTGGGACATGTAGCCAAATAAAAAAAGCATTGGTGATATGACCACTTAAGTTATGTATCCATAGAAATATTAGTGATGGGACCTTGAAAATGATGTAACCACAATAACATTGGTGATGTTGTGACCAAGGATATGTAACCAAAGTAACGTGAGTGATATCACCAATTAAGTAACATTGGTGATATGATCACTTGAGATATTTAGACTCAGTAAAATACGTAATATGACAACATAAGATAATTTTGTAGCCACAGTAGCATCAGACCAATTCAGATATGTAACCATGGTGATATTGGTCATATGACTCTTTAAGGTACGTTGCCGCATGTTGATACAATCACAACATTGATTTAATGACATGATGGATTTAGTCGTGAAGGTAGGGTTGCGACCATATCTTTCTGAAGCCATGATGATATTGATGATATATTTAAATTTGAATATTTTTTTTGTCAGAAACTTATGGAGATGAAGTGTTATGCCTTTGTAAAACATGTCTTAGATACATAATGTACGACACAAAAAACAAACAAAAATCCTTCTCTCTCTCTCGCTCTCCCTCTTTCTCTCTCTCTATCTCTCTCTCTCTCCCTCTCTCTCTCTCTCTCTCTCTCTCTCTCTCTCTCTCTCTTCTCGCTGTTTATCTTTATCACTCTCTCTATACCTGTTTGTCTATCGGTCTATCTATCTGTCTGCCTGTCTCTATCTCTCTTCCTCACCTCCTATATCTCTATCTTTTGTCTTTCTCCTCAATGTGTATGATTTGTATACCTCTACCTTTCTCTCTGTTTCCTTCCCCCCCCCCTTTACCCCAAGCATCACTTTTTTATTATCTAAATTTGTCCTTTAAGATGAACATCATTTGATATTATTTTTGCAAAACTATTCTTCAAAAACAAGAAGAATTTGGTTTGTCTAAAAACATTTCGACTTAGAAGATTTTTTCTCGACAATGTTCTACCGGACAAAGTATTTTCCCAATTTAAAGAAAAGCAAACAGTAGACCGAGTTTACTTTCAGCAGAAATAAAAAACAAAAAGATGAATATCTAAAATTTTACACTAAATTTAAATACCCCTCCCCCTTTCCCAAAAAATATTGTTTTTTTATATAACAGCATAACATTGTAGTGTGATGTTCTAATATGGTCTACTGAGGTAAAGGATGTTTTCTCATCTTAAGTAAATTTCTTTCCAGTCATATCGAAATTTCGTTTTCCTTAACTGCCAGTGTTTGATGAATGCATCGAGCCGGAACCCACGCCATGATGACCTGAGCCGGAAGCTCCCGAAGATGACGTAGAAAACGAAGATTGCTTCGCCCCGGCGGAAGAGCCCATGTTTTGGGCGAGTCCACTTGTCTGACGCCCCCTCATGTGCTTGATCATCCGGCGGGTGGACGCTGCCGAGCCTCCTGATTGGATGCCTGCCTCACCGTCGCCCTCCCCTTCTCCGTCCGCGTCGCCCAAGGTGCCCGAGTTGTATTCATACGCCGCGAAGTTGTACAGGTCTTCCTGTGATTGTCGGGAACAGCTTTCGTCGTTACTTCCGCTTCCTTCCTCCTCGGGCACTGTGATCAGGCGTCGCTTGTCGTCATACTGGGCTTGGGGTCCGAACCGACGTGGAGGGAACGGGGCAAAAGGCCTGTGGGTTATCCACGTGACCAGGGAAAGCACGATGTGGGTAGAGTTGTTGTTTTTTGGGGAGGAATTTTGGGGAAAAGGAACAGATACAAAGGAGAGGTGGAAAAAAGGGGGGGGGGGAGTAAGTCGTTAGATTTTGTACTATTTTAAAAGAATACTGTTGATTTGAAGACAATAGTCTTTTAATCACATACAATTATCTCAATGATTGTTTTACATTTTTGTTTTTCTCTCTCTTTCAGCAGAGACCTTATGTGTTGTGTGTATATGTGTGTGTGTGTGCGTGTGTGTGGAAAATTGAAAATTCAAGGAATTGCAAAGACGTTGTGTACAAAGTGAAGCTAACTATTTTACCATGTTAAAAGTTTATTCCACAATTTTTATGTGTTACGTTGTCAGTAATTTACCCATCTACCTATTTCAAGGCATACATTATCTCAAGTTCCCAAACTGAGGTTAGACATGATAAAAAGTTGCGGCTTATGGAAAGAGAAACCACTCTGTCTGAAAGTTAAGTGAGGGTTGAATTGAGTTGGATTTAACGTCCAACATAAGCATTATATAGACTATTTTGTAGACGGGCCCCAAGACTGAGGTCTGACAGCTGTATGTGCTGCCACACACGAGACAGGGCGGTTATGCCATGACTCCTGTCTCAGTCGGTCAAATTATACTGAAACCGACACAACCAGTAGGGACCGAAATCGCGAGCGCTCGAACCCGGACCTTTTGTGTCGGAAGCCGTGCTCCCCTAAATGTTAAGAGAAACCACTCTGTCTGAATGTTAAGAGAAACCACTATGACTGAATGTTAAGAGAAACCACTCTGTCTGAATGTTAACTTACATGAATCCCCGGGGATCTCCGCGCGGCTCCAGGGCCCTGAGGTCAGGCTGGACCTCCATAGCGGTCAAACCAGGTTTGGCCAGGTCATCGTAGCTGATGGCCGTGTCTTCCATGGAGTCCAGTCTCCTGTAACACAGAGAGACAGAAGGAAATAGAGAGGGTTAGGTTTGATATTAAAGTACTGTAGACTACTATACTTTTTATGTGGCCATGTTTTCCATGGAGTCCAGTCGCATGTGACACAGAGAGAAAGAAGGAGAGAGAGGGGTTTAGGATAGACATTAAAGTACTGTATACTACTATTCTTTATAGAGTTTAACGTCTCCTAGGTTCCCCTACCACTGCCATCACCACAACCACCACCACTACCACCACCTACAACAACAAAAACAACAACAAACACCTCCAAAAACAGGAACAACAAAAAACACCTAATGTAACAAGAACAATGACAACTTAATAGAAAATAATGATCAATACATCTATATATCAAGTTGATGGTTTAGAATTCGTGCAATTCTTCTTGTACGAAATTCGGTGTCATGAAGAGACATTTTTACTTTACTTTTTATGTTATATATCCATGGGATTTTCTTCTCATTTAAGATGTTGATCTTTCAGCAGACTTCCATTAATCCATTGATTTTTAGAAAAAATAATAATATACTCAGGGGAAAAACGAAACTTTAAACAAACAAAACAAGGGGCAAAAAGCAAAAAAACACGTTTTATATTTTAATTTTTTGTCGAAGCGATCCGGTTCTAAAGATTTAATCTAGAATCTGCCAAGGAAATATTTGTCTCCTATTTCGGATGATAAAATCTTGTAGAGTAAATGACGGAAGGAAAACTCGTTGAATTCGACACCGTGGCTCTTACCAGCAAAATAACAAACATCAAGCCTTTATAATTATGTATTGCTAGACCGAGTTCAAATTAGTATCTTGGTATTAAAGGTAGGTCTTTTGTTTTGTTATTGTAATAATGAAGGTTTTGCAATACACTAAAAAGCGGACTATATCAAAGGCGTAGGTAATAGGTAAGGATTTATGTACCAGTGTCCAAACATAATTCTGTACTAAACGCACTACTGAAACAATGAGCGATCATAAAAAAGGCTAGATTACGTTATCCGTGGTCGTTAAGTCGATCACAAAGTCTACAATAATTATAAAAATCCAGGAGCGATAAAAAATAGGGCACATGTAGTTATTAAACCCAACAGTGATGAAGTAATTTATAAACGCAACACTTTCTTAAGACTATTTATCGAGACAAAAATTCCCATACAATTTGTCCCTTGTTCTTCAAAGTAACGTACCCATATTGTGCTTTCCCCATTAATTTTTGGTCAATGATTTGGAATAAGTCTTGGTGTTTCTTCGTCTCTTTTTTATATCTTCTCTTGGTTTTTTCCAAAAGATACACCCAGCTGGGCCCATTTGGCGATAATGATCAAGCTAAGCTCTGCGCTTTTCTCTTTTCTCTTTTTGTACAGCTGACAAAGGGGAGAAACTTGATATTTATTCAGACCATGTACTAACGTTTTTCCTCGTTTAACATCTCTTGTTCTTGTATATTTAAACTCCTTGCTATCACACTTGGTCTATCATTATCTTCCTCAAAGGGGTGAGGTGTGAGCGATGGTGTTGTTATTCGGGGAAGAGAAAAAAATCCGATAACTTGGTCTCTCTGTAATAATGCCATAGTTTAATCTGTTTGGCTTGCTCTGCATTTTTAACCAATTTCTTTGCTGCCTTTGCATTTTGCATTGTATTAAAAGTAAGTAGGCCTACTTTCTGGTAAACGTCTGCTTTTGTGCTAAATGACTCCAAAACATACGGTATTTTTTGATTTTCAAGAACTTTCAAGAACTTCTTAAAATTATTCGTTTAAAATTATCGGGGAGTTCAATAATAATAATAATAATAATTATGCCTGCAACAACAATAATATAAATGTGGAATTTTTAGTGTGGCTTCATTTAATCACTGAAAGCAAGTTTTAGGGTTTAAATGCAAATATTTCGCTAAAATTAATAGAAAAACGCCGTTTTCACAAAATGCTTTTAATAAAGCTTTGAATTAAAGAACAAACATGAAATCAAATATAATCTTTTTGGTCCGTTTCAGGTGTTAGCCAGCCTTATCAAATCTGTCAAGTCCACCAACTATGACCAAGTAAAAAAAAAACACTCAAATTCCACCGGCGACTTTCATTCTCTAGTTTAACCAAAGACATTATAACCATCCGCGTTTGTTATTGAACTAGACCAAAACTGGAAACGGTAAATGAAATTCCCATCAACTATGCGGAAATTAAAGAGTTAACAATGACTCTCAGGTAGAGATTTTTTTCCAAAACGGAGAAGTGGGTATAAGAAAGGCTTCAATTTAGTTGGACGATATGAAAGAGTCTAGACGTAAGATTCTGTTACGTACCTAAAGCATTTAACTCGAAAAGTCTTGATTTAAAACTCTTCGTAAGAAAATTGTCAAAAATAATAATAGCGCAACAAAGTTCAATACCATTATTCCGGGAATGATAAAATGTGTCGCTAGTTTTGGTCACAAAGTGAATTATGAGGGGAAAATTGACAACATTTAAAATATTTGTTGTTGTTTTTTGTGGCGGTGGTGGTGGTTGTTGCAGAAGGAAGATTATTCTATTTCGAACTATGTGAATCGCGAAATGGGGGCCCGGTGGCCCTGGGGTAGAACATCGGCTTCCGACGCAAAAGGTCTTGGTTCGAGGGCTTTGTCTTTTAAGAATCATTTCTCAGCAACTATCCCGCTTTTATTTGTAGAGGAAAATGTATTCATCTTGATTTGAGCTTTTTAACGTTTTTAATGCTTTTAAAATTTTTACCTCTATATTGATTACAGGAGTCATGTGGCTTTCGTTATATGCAAAACAAAATTGTAATTTTGTGCTTGATTTTTGAATATCAGTTTCAGCACGAGGACTTCTTGATGAAAGAAATAATAACCAGAGATCTAAGAAAAAATCTCTCCTATTATTTTTCAAAAATGGTTAACGAAGAAAAATCGCTAAACTTTTTAAGTAGCAAGCAATTAGACGAATTCTTGGAAAATGGGGAATAAAAAAGACGAACCAAATAAAACAAATATCAGAATTTCAGTTGTAATTCACAGGACGATCTAAAGGCATTGTTTTTACGAAAGATGTATCAATAAATTACAGACAAATACACAAAAAACAAAATGTTTTGCAAATCACAGGTAATATTTTAACGGAGGATTATTAAGATGAAAAAAAAATTATCAAACTGTTTCAGATTACATCACAAACAAACAAAACAAACAAATAAAACGTGACGAAACAGATAGAAAAGTTAAGATTAGCGAGACAAAACGAGAAAACAAAAACACCAGTAAAATGACTCTAAAATTTGTTACGCCCACTCATTTCCTAAAAGGTTTGGAAAGACCTCAATCTCTTCGTTGAATGCAGTGACTTAAAGTTATTTATGGTTTGTCAAAACGGAGAAAGCTAAGAGCTTTTCTGGGTTACATTCTTTTTATTGTAGTGACGTTACGAAAATTTTGAACTAGATCTAGTTATGAACCATAGTTGACCATTCCACCTTCTGTCAGAGTGTAGCTAAACCCAGAGTTTTGTAAGATATTATCATTTTAACATGACCAGCGAAGGTTAGCTGTTTTGAGATTAAGGGCATGGGAGTCTAGTTATGTGACTTTTGCATTTTGAAACCTACAATAAAACAAGGAGGAGGAGGAGGAGGAGGAGGAGGAGGAGGAGACGGTGAAGAAGAAGAAGAAGAAGAAGAAGAAGAAGAAGAAGAAGAAGAAGAAGAAGAAGAAGAAGAAGAAGAAGAAGAAGAAGAAGAAGAAGAAGAAGAAGAAGAAGAAGAAAAAGAAGAGCAAGAACAACAACAATGACAAAGACAACAACATTAACAACAACAACAACAACAACAACAACAACAACAACAATAGCAGAAACAGGATTTAAACAACTTCCTGCTGAGGTTAACGTTCGGTTTTCGTGGCCGTTCTTTGGTTTCAGCAAAAGAATCAAAAGACTTGTTTAATCCCTCACAAGCCTAGCCCGAAGTCTTTCTCTCTCTCTCTCTCTCTTTCTCTCTCTCTCTCTCTCTCTCTCTCTCTCTCTTTTCACTGCTGCCACCCACACTTTTCAGTTCGCCCACACATTAAGACGGACTGTAATTTGGACAAAACTATTCTTTCTCCTTAAAAGCCATTTACGAACGACGGTTTGTCATCTTCTTCACCCACAACTGGGCTTTAGTGCAATCGCATTATTTCATCACTGTCTTTTGTTGGGACAACCTTATGAAAATTAATCAGAGGCTTCGCCAGTAATTACCCCAGTAACATTTTAAGCTGATTGGTTCTGAGCTTTTTTTTTATTTAAAAAAAAAAAAGAAACAATTGATACGTTTATTGTCTTTATGAGGTTTAATTAAAAAATAAAAAGAAAATTGTGTGATGTCTTTAACTGCCATTCTAAGGTTTGAAAGATGAAGAACTTTATTTTTTAATTGTTTTGTTACTTTGATCGGTCGTATTTCAAAATGCTGCCTTCTTGGAAGGGAAAAGAATGGTAAAAAGAAAGTGTTTTATTACCACACTATGTGTGTTCTAGATATGAAAAAATACTTGTGGTCTCAACAAATAAATTGAATCCCTCCTCACTCTTCGCATTATTATTATCATCATCATCATTATCATTATTATTATTATTATTATTATTATTATTATTATTATTATTATTATTATTATTAATATTATTATTATCATTATTATTATTACCATTATTTTTATTTTTGTCACCATCATCATCAACATCATTATCATTATTTCTTCATTGCATGAAATAAATCAAAGAGAAGTGGAAACTAGATTTTAGCTGTTTTAGTAGTAACTTGATGTGTTAGATTAACTCCTAGAGTCGTATGTACAACGTCGCGGTAGTTTACAACTTCTCGTAAGCTGCCTTATTCTATTATCTTAAGACGCGTCGTAAACTTACCACACGATTCTACTTGTACTTACAAACCCAAAGTGGCGATTTTTGTTACATTGAACAAGCGTTTGCATTATATTATTATTCGGTATTTTAAGTAATAATTTATCACTTTTTTTAAATTCAGAAACAAAAAAGAGGTCTAAATTCAATTCTTCCAACCTCAGCAAAATTGAAAGCTTGAAAGAACACTTCGAGCCAAGATGTTTGATTTTTTTTATATGATCAGCATCTTTGAGTTCGACATTTTGAGTTCGACATTTTCACGCCAAGCACCATTGTCCAGCAAGACATATTATTTTGTCCTTGGGTGAAACCCGTGTTTTGGCCTCTCAAATGGCACTAACAATTTCGACGCTCTCTCTTAGACGAAACCCAAGAAGACTCAAGTGGCAAATCCGAGAATCTTTGCCGGCGGGCAAGGAAGCAGGGCAGGTTTTGCGATAAATACGTCGAAAAGTGATAACGTAAACATGACGGTTAGGAAAGGGATTTTTTAACTCTAGAGATAGGTGCAAAAAGAAAGTAGAATTAAGTTCCCGACTTTTGGTGGGTGTATATATTATCTAGATAGTATATGGCATATTAATTTTTTGTAGGGTGCAAGAAGGACTCTCTCTCTCTCTCTCTCTCTCTCTCTCTCTCTCTCTCTCTCTCTCTCACTCTCTTTCTCAATATCTCTATCTATCTCTTTCTCAATATCAATCTGTCTCTCTCTGTTCCTTAATCTCTCTCTGTCTCTTTCTCAATCCCTCTCTGTCTCAACTTAAGTAATGCGAATAAGAAATCGAAATCTTAAGACGAGTTGTCATAGTTAGCTCGGCGTTGTAATTATGACCCCCAGAAACACTTGACAAGGAGACAGCCTAGCTATTCTCTGACCAAAATAGTAAAAAAAAAGTAGGTTTTCGCTTTAGTTCTGGTACTGCCGTCAGTAACACAAGTCAGTCAGTCAGCCAATCAGAGTTCTTTCTCTTTCCACAGGTTGGATACCATGGTCTTCGATCTTTCGTCGATAACGCAAGATCTCGACTATCTGTTTGCCTTGTTGTAGCCGCACAGATCAAAACTTCATCTCTCTATCTCTCTAGCTCTCCTGGATAAGAAAAACCTTTCCACATCATTACATAATTTGCGAAAACGGAGCCCAAAGCTAAAACGAAGACGATTATGTAGAAGAATCTTCCCCTGCGTCCAATCATAGCTCTCTGTTAGACCTACGCAGCCAATGAGCGACCAGAAAAAACTATATTCCTCAGGGGCACGATTACGTCATTCGTGATCGTCGTGTTGGTCACAAAGTCTCAATTCGCCCACTCAGATGCTATTCTCCGACCACAGGAACAAAAAAAAACCAAAAACCAACAGTTTTTTTGTTTGTTTTTGTTTTTAGCTTTGGGCGCCCTTAACGCAAGTTGTTCTGCTATTTAGTTGCCTCGTTGCAGCCGCGGAGGTCAAAGAACCCTCCCCCCCCCCCCCCCCCACACACACACACACCTTCCTTCCCCTTTTGTGTCCTCCATCACTAGCTTTCTCTTGCAGCCCTAGGTAGAAAACCCAGCATCATTCTCCACACCATTGTCGCCCACTCAGGTTCTATTCTCGGCCCCTGAAGCTCCTCTAACAAGACGCCCCGTCGGTATCAGATGGACCTTCTTGGCTACTCGGATTCTGTGGTTTGTATTGATAGAACAAGAACAAGTACAGGGTTTCGTGTTCTGCTGTTGTTATGCTAAGGTTTGGTTAAGGAAAGACAAGGCTTCGTGGTTTGTTGTCGTTCTAAGGTTTGCTAAAAGAAGAACATTCGAAGGTTTGCTCAAACAAAAAAAGGTCAAGACATCGTATTTTGTTGTTATAAGGTTTGGCTAAGGAAGTACAACGCGTCACTTTTTGTTATCGTCATTCTAAGGTTTGGCTAAAGATGGACAAGGCTTCGTGTTTTGTTATTGTTGTTTTAAGATTTGACTGAGGAAGTACAAAGCATCACTTTTTGTTATTGTCTTGTAAGGTTTGATCAAAGAAGAACAATACTGATTGCATTTCATTGTAATTTTGCGGGATGGTTTTTGTTAAATCATTTGCTGACTTCCTCATTCCAATAGTGCTTTACCTTGCGTTGTCGTATTTCAAAATGCGTCAATAGTGTTACCAAAAATAATGGTAAAAATTGTTTTATGAACACAGTTCCAAGTATCGCGTCCAGTATCTTTTTGCCTTGCTGCATCAGAACAGATCAAAGCTCCCCCCCCCCCCCCCGCCCACCTCTCCCACCCCGGTCTCTACGGCTCCGAGCAACTGCCTGGATCGCATAGCAAGCGTCATCTCACCCACTCCGGTGCTATTCTTGGTCCCTGAAGCTCCATCAGTATCAGATGAACCTCCTTGACTAGGATTCCCTGAATGGCTCATTGAAGTAGTGTAGATGATTTCCCTTACACAAGAGATAGACTGTAGAGGATATCCCCTACACAAGAGTACACTGTATAGGAAACCCGCTCCACAAGAGTATACTGTATGGGTTATCCCCTACACAAGAGTAAGAGTAGGACTGTAGAGGATATCCCCTACACAAGTGCTAAACTGTAGAGGTTATCCCCTACACAAGGGCTGGACTGTAGAGGATATCCCTTACACAAGAGTACACTGTAGAGGATTTCCCTTACACAAGGGTTAAGTTGTGGAGGATATCCGCTACACAAGGGTTAGGTTGTATATGATATGCCCTATACAAAACTACACTGTAGAGGTTATCCCCTACACAAGGGTTATGTTGTGGAGGATATCTCCTACACAAAATATAGACTGTAGAGTTTATACCCTACACAAGGGTAAGGTTGTAGATGATATGCTCTACATAAGTAGACACTGTAGACGATATCCCCTACCCAAGAGATAGACTGTAGAGGATACCCCCTACACAAGAGTAGGATTTTAGAGTTTATCCCCTATACAAGGGCTAGACTGTAGAAGTTGTCCCCTACACAAGAGATATACTGTAGAAGTTACCCTCTACACAAAGGATAGATTGTATGGGATATCCCATACACAAGGGCTAAACTGTAGAGGATATCCCTTACGTAAGGACTCGACGACATTGCCAGATAAAGAAGGGAAAAAAGGGACAATGTCCAAGTGAAGAGGTGAACTAAACTTGGTAACATTATTAATTTTTCTGTGACGAAAAATTCGTCCACATGAACATGATTTTTTTAGGTTAAGAATAAACTGTAAATAGATTGCTATTTAGATAGAGACAAAGACAGAGAAAGAAAGATATAGAGCAAGACAGAGAAACAGAGACAAAGATACTAACAGGCAAACAGACAGATAGACAGACAGACATCGATACAGAGAGAGAGACGAGACAGAGATAGACAGGCAACCAGCCAGACAGACAGACAGATACAGAAAGAGATAGACAGAGACAAGGAGAAGAGATAGAGATTAATAATAAGGCTAACCGATGGAACTGACTAACTAAAAAAGAAGACAATGTCAGGAGTGGTGTGTATGCTACCAATTTAGCTACATATTTCGACAAATTTCACTAATAACACGACTGTACCAGTAGCAAGACATCCAAAAATATCAAACTACGATCACATACAATGTCAAAAACTCCAAGAAGATAATATACACCCATTTCCTTGAAGTTTTTAACCTTTCCAAAAACACCATCCATTTTTAGCCTGACTGTATTTACCTACGGTATTAACTGTGAGATTTGTAGGTACAACGCCACAATAGCTTTAAAATACTACTCGTCGTAAGTTTTCTTATTCTTACATGTTAAGACGAGTCGAATGTTAACAATAACGATGCACTTACGACGATTTTTTCAGAAATAAAAATGTTCCGAATTAACTATAACTTTAACTATAACAAAATAGCAAGATAACAGCGTAGTTCCACTCTTAACGTAAGAGTTTGCTTGTTAATTCGGTATATTGATTTGTACTAAATAAGGCTCAAATTAGACCTCTACCTTCCTACTGTGCGTGTTTTGAAATTTACGCGCTTTGACATTTGGATCTAAAGAAAGACGAATGGATTAATGTTAATGATTTTAATATGTTCTAATACTGTAGCAAATCAGCAAGATCACATTCTTAATGAAAGAGTTTGTCTTCTAGCTCATCGACTTATACATACAAAGGTTTCTGTAAGACTTTAACCTTCCTATAATGCGTGTTGTTTATAATATCACGCCCACTATTATCTTAATCAGTAACAGTTGCGTGGGATAATACTAGTATTAATATTCTATTCTAACAACACCAAAACAATCAAATGTCACTGCTTAGTTGGACTTTTAATGTAGGAGTTTTACTATTGTCACATTGTACCGACGTGTTGCAAAGAAGACTTCGGTTAGACATTTACCGTTGTGTGTGTGTGTGTGTGTGTGTGTGTGTATGTGTGTTTATTATTCACAGACTCTGACGTCTTAGACAGTAAAAAGGCGTGCCAAAAAAATTAATGACTTACCCAGTCAGATACAAAACAACAACATCTATAATAATAATAATAATAATAATAATAATAATAATAATAATAATAATAATAATAATAATAATAATAATA
>RQTK01000065.1:192041-207396 GCA_003991915.1 Elysia chlorotica | reverse complement strand
TCTTTCTCTCTCTCCTTCTCTCTCTCTCTCTTTCTCTCTCTCTTTCTCTCTCTCACTCTCTCTCTCACTCTCTCTCTCTCTCTCACTCTCTCTCTCTTTCTCTCTCTCTCTCTCTCTCTTTCTATTTCTCTCTGTGTCTTTAAGACCTTGTATATGTATATGTTACTGCGGAAAAGACTATTATGGCAATGAGTTGATGAGAGATAGATAGAGAGAGAGAGAGAGCGGGGATGCCATTACTCCTGTCTCAGCAGGTCACATTATACTGACACCAACCCAAATAGTAGAGGACGAAATCGAACAAATGTATTCTGCGCCAATGTCAAATAAAACATCGGCGAATTTTTAAGATTTTATCATCCTGGCATTCTCATTATTCACATAAATTGACATCGGTTTTGGCATATACGACCAATAAAATCCTAATTTACCACCAAACCGTATTTTTTGGAGCTTTTAGAAATAAAGAGAACTTGTATGCCCACAGTACCAATACAGTCGATTTATAAAGGAGATCGTTTAGATTTATAAGTCATCTATCTCGTTAGTGTATTGAATGTATAGGAGTTAGAGAATTGTTTACGAGCTTTAACAGTTAACATTAAATCAAAAAGGTTATACAAGCCTGCCTAAGCATATCTACTAATATAAGATTGTAATAAGGAAATGTTATTATGAAAATTTCGTCTTACAACAAAAAGAAACCGAATATAAAAAAGAGGAGAATTGCAATATACGTTTAGCTTTAAATGGTTTTAGTCTATTTATTTCTCAATTATGTATTTAGAAAATAATTTAAAATTTATCCAAAGCCTAAGATAGAAACATTTTAGCTTTAAATCGTTCTACTCTATTTATCTCTAAATTATGTCTTTAGAAATAACTTAAAATACGAAGAAGGGAAATCCAAAGCCTAAGACAGAGAGTAAGGTTTAAATATGTGCATTTTTATTAATCCTTCAGAGCTGAATAATTGGCTGAATTGTCTGGCAATTTATCCAAAAAGCAAGCAAAAACAAAGATACAGTATGAAACGTAACAACGACATCAACAACAATAACAGCACAAGAAGATCAACAGCAATGCCATAGACTAAAAACAACAACAACAAACACAACACAACCACTAACAACAGCAACAACAACAACAACAACAAAATAACATCCTCAACAACAAGAGAAAATCATTATCAACAACAGCAACAGCAACTACCCAACAACAACACAACAACAACTACCAAACATCAATAATAACAGGTACCCAACAAAAATAAAAAAAACAACAACAGCAACAACAACAACAGCAACACCACCACCAACAACAACAATACCACCCACAACCACAACAAGAACAAAACCGAGAACAATAAAAAAAACCTCTATCCAGGCGTTCGTCTAAACACAACAAAATAGCCCCTTGGGCTAACATTGAGCGACCCCTCGCGGCGCCAATTTCCCATCTGCTCCAAATGAGAGTTTTCTATTTTTAGTTCTCACTCCGCAGCCCTAGCGGTCACGTGACGCCTTCAGGGCGGGAAAAGGTTCCGTAACTTATGGCCTTAATTCAACCTTCGCACCTCATCGCTTTGTGGTATGGTCAGGATATATGACGTCTATACCCAAGGACGCGATGAAAGATGATTTAGAGTTATCTGAAGACAAAGTGTATTAGTGTTTCTAAATATAGAACCGGCCTGCTGGTCTATTAAGACGTCGTAATGGACGGTCTTGTTCATTATAAGCAAGGTCGACCTTTTTCAAGATTGGCCTCTTTCAGATAGCACTAGCGGTGATGTTGGCGGTATCCGTTTTGTTGAATATTTCGACCTGTAGCATCATATATAACAGGCTTTTACAATTAACCTCCATCATGTAGCCTTTTCCCTGAAGGATTTAGCGAGAAAAAGTTAAATGCTTTGGATTTTCCACAGCTATAGTTGTTGTTGTTTTTATTTCGTTCTGTAGAAACGAAAACTAATTGTTTTTTTTTTAACTATTAATTTTCTGCATATGGCATCAGTGTTGTTGTTTTTGTTAACGATGGTATTGTTATACCAAGAGAGACATTTTCACCAGCTCTCACACAATAAAAAAATCTATCTATCTATCTATTCATCTATCTATCTATCTATCTATCTATCTATCTATCTATCTATCTATCTATCTATCTATCTATCTATCTATCTATCTCCATCCCTCTCTTTTTCTCTCTCACACACATACACTCACAAACATATATGAAAACGATCAAACTTGTTCATAAAGCCTTTACATTTTTACTTAACTGTGTGACGGCTCAGGAAAAAACTTGTCAAAAAAACGCTGCATTTCATAATCCATTTAGAAATCGAAATTTCAACATGACAGGTTTTTTTATTATTCCACCGATGTTTAAACCTTAGGTTTAATTATTTTCTCAAATGATTTGTTAAAGCTTCCATTATTTCACGCTGTGCAATCTTTTGTGTTTCAAAATGATTTGTATCAACTTCTCCAAGTCAATGACTTGCATAAAAAAATTAATTACAATAAAAATTCCATAAAAGCCTCATTGTAAAGTTTGAAACACTTTTGACATTTTAAAAATTTAAGAAAAATTAAAGTTGAACGCAACGAGGTGAAAGATAAAAAACGAAAAATGTTAGAATAAAAATATTTCTAATAAATTTAGTGATGACATAATATTAACTTGAAAAGACAAATAAAGAAAAAACGAAAGGGAAAAGTGGACATTACATGACAGTTTAGAGAGGAAAGGAGAACTAAAGAGAGGGGGGGGGGAGAAAGAGAGATAGGGGAAAGAGAGAGAGTGAGAGAGAGAGATAGAGAGAGAGAGAGAGAGGAAAGCGAGAGAGAGAGACAGAGAGACAGAGAGAGAGAGAGAGAGGCAGATAAAAACTCAAGCATTATCAATACTTAGCTAAAACATAACGAAATCATAAACTTGTAGATTTTATAAACTCTTTGTTTTTAACCTAAGTTTTGTGCGTTAAATATGATACACCATCTCAAATTTAATTTATTTATTAGAAGCTGTTTTCCTGTGTAAGCCTCAATAAAATTTGTTCTTCATTTTAATGTTGTTTCAATGGATTCAACTATTAAGGCCAATTTACTATGATTATTCTATCTGAGTTTTAGATAAATTATTGAGTGAGGTTTTTTGTATATCAGCTTTAAGGGACTTAACCTACGTCTAAATAAAAGTTAAGAAATACAAGGAATTGTCAATGATTACGAAGAAGATTGAGTAACTTGTTTAAACTCTTTGTAAGCAAAATGTTCAATTTTTATAGATCTAGTTCGTCAATAACAATTTTAAGATAAAAAAAAATTATTGCATGTTATTTTACTTTTTAGATTGTATGATTTTTTTTTTTATCGTTTTCGAACCTTGTGATTTGTATCATAGACCAATAGCCTATATTAGCAAAAACGAGGAAATAACATTGATTAATGGAAAACCCCACTTTTAACGAAGCTTGGATCATCTTTCAGTAAAAACATACCAATAATTTCCTGTCTTTCTAACTCTTTCAGTAGCGTTAAATTCACATCAGCACAATCATGTACAACACAAAGACCTTGTCTTGTCGGTATTTTTTTTATAATATAGTTAAATTTTCTGACAATATTTACTAAAAGGCACTGAATGTGTCTTATTTTCCACCTTTATTTATTTTTGGAAGTTTTGCGGACAGATTTATTACATCTTTTATCTAAAGTTTCTTATATTGCATCTTTTATTTTATACCGCGAGGTGGGGCTTGCTAAATTTAACTAAGTCTGGGGTACACAATGGCAAGTGTGGAAAAAACGAAACTAAAAATTCTCAGCTCAATCTCAATCTCAGCTCTCAATTCTCTTGCCCATTAAATCCATAAAACCAGCTAGTGTAGGAGGAAATATTTAATTGAAGAAGCAGGAAAAATAGGATGATAATAAATGAGATAAACGTGATTTGGGTTCGTTAGTGAGAGAGTAAAGTAGATGATTAATATATACAAATAATTTCCTGTTTTTTTTAACTCTATATGTGCGTAAATTCGCACCAACACAATCATTTAAAACACAAATTTAATGCTTTGTCGGTGTATCTTTCTTATGGTATTTTTTGCACATGTTCCATAATTATAGTTATATTTCCTGACAATCTTTACTATAAGGCACTGATTTTGTCTGATTTTTCACGTTTGTTTATTTTTGGAAGTTTTGAGAACTGATTTATTAAATCTTTTATCTAAATTTACTTATATAACATTTTATTTTTACATCGCAAAGTGGGCTTGGTAAATTTAAATAAGTCTGGTTTATACAGTGGCTAGTATGGAAAGAACAAAACTAAAAATTCTCAACTCAATCCTTAAACTTGCCCATTAAATCCATTAAACCAGCTAGTGTAGGAGGAAATATTTAATTGGAAGAAGCAGGAATAATAGGATGATAAGAAATGGGATAAAAGTGATTTGAGTTCATTAGTGAGAGAGAAAAGTAGATGATTAATACTTTGAGAAATAGAGAGAGAGAGAGAGAGAGAGAGAGAGAGAGAGAGAGAGAGTGTGGGGATGAAATGAAGAAATAAAAAGGAAAAGAAAGACAGACACAGACACCTGCAGAAAGGTGATTTATATGGGCATCATACAGACACACGGATAATGAATTAAATTTTCAGCAATTTTCAATACGCCTCCGCATTGTCGCATCTCTCATAAATCTTCATTAAGAATCCATCGGAAATTCCATATAATGTTCCTTAATCTCTCCACTCTTCAAATTATCCTTAATAGGGCATGAGATTTCGCAAGAAGTTATCCTTTGTTGGAAGACATAACATATGTTTAACAGTCTTGCAGAAGCGTTATAGTGAAATCCTGAATACCTGCTAAAAAAAACCAGAGGTCTACTTGACTAGCTAGCTTGAGGCGTTAAGTTGTTTGCTTGCTTACTGTTCCTTAGCCTACAACTTCAGTACTATATAGTGTATATTGCGGACAGGTCCCAAGACTAACGTCTCACAAGTTGACGTGCTGCCGCACAGAGACAGTTGGGATACCAAGACTCTGTCTCAGCTGGTCAGATTATACTGACACCGACATAAAAGTTCGGGGACGCCATAACTCTCTCTCTTTCTGTCTGGGCATTTTAACATAAAAACGCTACGGCTTCATGAGCCTTCTTCCGTACATAAATCACAAGAGCAGTTTACAAAGACAAGACAGAGGTGTAAGTATGTTTGCATCCATTTCTAATAATAAAAGAAATATCAAGAAACAATCTATTTTGTTCCGGTTTAGCTAGCCGAGACGCAGAGCCTTATATTTCCCAATAGATAAAGTAGAAGCACCAATATGTTAAAAACCGCTATACTCTATCCGATACAAACTCGATTACTTCAGCCTTGACCAATGCAGATAATGTTATTGAAGGTAGGAATAAAGTGAAATAGTTAATCTACCGTTGTTATCTCTCAAAGTCTAACTTTCTACAACCATAATATTATTTATTATTGTTGAAACCGATCCTGGTATACATCAAGCTAAAAAAATCAATAAAAAAATAAATAAAAGAAAAAGAAAATAAATTAAAAAAAAAAACATAATAATAAACCTAATATTATTAACTACGAGTTCAAGGAAGTAACCGGAAACCAAACCCATTTCCAGGAAATAGCCGGGTAATTAATCTGACTTCCGCCCCGAGCTCTTCCAGCGGTAAGTAATCTCCACACAGGGGGGATATAATCAAGACTGGGTATAGACTGGGTTAGATTGGTACACTCTATGAGAGTAGAGTCCCTGCAGGCGATCCGAGTTATTGCCGCTGCGAGACAAGTCTTTGATAGAGATATCCCCATGGGTTTTTGATAGGTAATTCGCCCTCTCTCTCTCTCTTTCTCTCAGCTGGTCACATTATACTAACACCACTATAACGAGTTGGGGAGACACATATTACATTTTATATACAAACTCCCTACAATATGCAAAGAGCTACTGAGCTACTTAGCGTCTTTGCTATTTCCCCACCTTGTATATAATTATAATATAATGATAAAGCAGTGACCAACTTGTTCAAACAGACAAACATTCAGCAAGGGCATTTTAACATATAAAAGACTTCGGCTTTATGAGCCTTGTCGAGTACACAAAATAATACCAAGAGCAATTTAGAAACACCAGAGTATGTTTGCATCAATTTCTGAAAAACATCAAGAAACAATCTGTTTTGTTCCGGTTTAGTTAGTCGAGACGAACACCTTATATTTCCCAATAGATAAAGTAGAAGCCCCAAGATCTTAGGACCCGCTATACTCTATCCACTACAAACTCGATTACTTCAGCCTTTGCCGATGCAAATAATGTTTTTGAAGATAGATATTAAGTGACATGGTAAATCTATCGGTATCTCTCAAAGTCTAAGTTTTTACAACCATAATATTATTAAGTATGGTTAAAATCGAACCTACCATACATTAAGCCCACCATCCACACTAAAAATAAAAAAAATAAATTTTAGAAAAAACATAATAAACCGAATATTATTAACTACGAGTTCAAGGAAGTAACCGGAAACCAAACCCAGTTCCAGGAAATAGCTGGGTAATTAATCTGACTTCCTCCCCGAGCTCTTCCAGCGGTAAGTAATCTCCACACAGGGGGAGATAATCAAGACAGGGTTAGACTGGGTTAGATTGGTGCACTCTGTGAGGGTTAGAATCCCTACAGGGGATCCGGGTTATTGCCGCTGCGAGACAAGTCTTTGATAGAGATATCCCAAGGGGTTTTTGATAGGTAAGTATGATAAGAACAAGAAAATTAATATACTTACTTTGTAGCCATGAAAGTCAAACTTTCAGACTGTTTTTGTTAACGCAGTTGTTGTTATTGAGTTGGTTTAACGTTCAACATTAGCACTATAATTTAGGCTATATTGTGGATGGTTGTTAACACAGAGATAGAAAAACGATAGCAAATGGTAAGTAATTTTTCGGAAATTGGAAATTGTTGATACATCTGTTAAAATGTTAAAAATGTTACTAAATCTGGCTTAACTAATTGAAAAAAAAATTAATTCTTTATTTGTTTATTTCTAAAATATATGGACCTTAAAAGCCACCGATTGCATTACTATTGAGCATCATTCAAACATCCAACTTCATAAAAACAAGGCCTTTTACATCAATGCAGAATTTAGTATAGGAGTAATCTATTTTGGTCTTGGCTTATTGATGAACAAAAATAAAGCTATATGTAATTGAATCCAAGATCTTTGTCGATCTTTAATCTTGTATAATGTTACAATATAACTTTTTTTGTTTAATATGGAAAGGTCTGGAATTCCCTGTGGAATGATATAAATCTGTATGTATTATGTATTCCATTATTAATAATAGATAAATAAAACATAATTGTGGGATTTAAAATATTCCAATCTAAAGATAAATAAATAACTGTGGATTTAGTTAACATCTAGTTTTACAATTCCGCCCGACATTTACAAAAATTTTAGTTATTTTTTTTCTAAGAATAACCGTTTATAATAGGAAAGCTAAACTATGTGAAGTCGAAACAAAATTATGTAAAAAGAAAAAAAAAACACCTTTATCAACAAATCTCTCAAGAAAAGTTTGCTCAGCCATTATTTACTTTTTCTCTTAACGTATAATTTATGATCGTTTAATTGATTTTTGGTTGAGTAAACTGGAGACGAAAATAAAGGCAACAAAATTTCTGTATGTGACGTGACAACACTTAACTAAAAATCATTTTTACAAAGATAATGGTCTTAAGAAGAGTTTTTAAATATTGTTTTACCGTTTTCCTGAATGAAATGGATATTGCTTTACAGTAATATTTTATTATGGCTTTTAATGATGAATTACAGTAATGTAATGAATACCCACGTTTTGGTGCACATTTGTGACTTTAAATATAAACGAATTAAAAACTTCTTATGCCTTGTGAAGGATACGTTCAGCTAGTCTCTCTCTCTCTCTCTCTCTCTCTCTCTCTCTCTCTCTCTCTCTCTCTCTCTCTCTCTCTTAGGTAACGTCTCTAAGAGAGCACATACTGGAACGATCCCAAGGCAATGTCTGTGGTGCTTCCATACAAAAACCTAATGAGGATAACAGGAGCTTGAGTCTAAACTAATCTATTGTAAGGAAAACAAACACCACATGCTCCAAGATCAAACGCCTATTTTATAGGGGGCGTGGTGGCCCTGAGATAGAACATCGGCTTTCGAGGGAAAAGGAGCCCTGGCGATTTCGCTCCCTAATTGTTGGGTCGGTGTCAGTTTAATGTGACTGGCTGAGACATGAATCATGGTATCCTCGCTCTGTCTCGTGTGTGGCAGCATATAAAACTGTTAGACTGTATTGGGATCCGTCCACATTATAGCCTGCATAGTGCTGATGTTAGACGTTAAACTCAACTCACTCACGCCTATTTTATGACCACTTCAGAGCTTTTTGGTTGACCTAACTTCAAACAAAAAAGGGAAACTTTTAAACGACAATGACCTATCTGAAATCGAAGCCAATACCTCCTAACTTTATAAGGACTGAGCTATATACCCCCAAGCGGTCACTGATCCTGAAATTTCAGAGCGAGCTTTATTAAAATCCACTATTTAAAAAAGTAACGCAAAACAAACCAAATCGCCGATTCAATAGAAAGTATACTGTCTGCTTATCGAGAATCCAACCGTTTTTAACTGTTAATGGATCAGTCGTTTCCCCATCAGTTTCAATTTATTCGTCGATGTGGATCAATAATTATCGCCCTCAAATACACTCATTAAAAGCTTTTATTGCGCACTTAGATCACGTTTTTTATGCCATGAAAATTAATAATGATGATGTTGAACCGGCGTTGAACATGAACCTCCTGCCGTTTTTGCCTATCTTGCCCTTTACACGAATATTCTAGGCTTTCCTTTGACAAGGTCTGGATAACAAAAGACATCCAAAGGCATAGAAATAATATGTGCACTTCTGTAGATATTTAGAAATCCATTGTAGCCAAACGTTGCCAAAGGAGAAAATCGTGATCGTCTTCCTTCTTCCTTTACTTTTGCAGCGATCGTCTTCCTTCTTCCTTTACTTTTGTAGTGATCGTCTTCATTCTTCCTTTACTTTTGTAGCTATCGTCTTCCTTTACTTTTGCAGCGATCGTCTTCCTTCTTCCTTTACTTTTGTAGTGATCGTCTTCATTCTTCCTTTATTTGTGTCGCAATCGTCTTCCTTTACTTTTGTAGCGAACGTCTTCCTTCTTCCTTTATTTGTGTCGTCTTCATTCTTCCTTTACTTTTGTAGCGAACGTCTTCCTTCTTCCTTTGCTTTTGTATCGTTCGTCTTCCTTCTTCCTTTATGTTTGTATCTACATGTATTGGCAAATCTATCATTGTTTCAAGACTTAAATCTTAATATTAATCCGGCCGCATATACTTCACAAAACCTCCTTAATCTTTCACGTCGTATGAACGTCATCGGGTTTACCCGTGTATAGCGCCGAGTCTGTATTTTTCCCCCGCAAATCTGTAACTTAAGCTCTGGGCTCTATCTCTATCTTCTCTACTGCTCTAGGCCTACCTGGTAACTAACCCGCCCACCAGAGATCATCCGGAGCCACAGAACGCATCGATCTTGTATCTTGGCTTTGCTTCCCTTAAGATAACGAGGCAAGGAAACCTGTGTAGATAGAGACGCATATGGAGAGAAGCATGGAAGGCGCCCTAGGCACAGCGCATACTATATATGGTCTGTGGTACCTTCGAGTATCTACTCCATCTAGTCTCTATGAGAAAATAATTTGTCAGTCATGGTTTGTTTGCGCCTCAAGGCGCCTATGGTGATTTGGTGAAAATCCTCAGGCTGAGAGTTGTTTTTTTATGAGATAGTTAGACTTTTTACGTTTGAGGCGTGTGTGGACGGCCGTAGGCAATTATTTTATGGGTGTTTTATCACCACAGCCTCTGTCTTTTATGCGGAAACTTAATTTTGGAATTGCTCGTAGGGTTTCTAATTCGCACGCAGAATACATTTAGCTTAATTAGGTGCCCCGAGACTAACATCTGACATGGAGGTGTCCAAAGAATAACGTCTGACATGGAGGTGTCCTAAGAATAACGTCTGACATGGAGGTGTCCTAAGACTAACGTCTGACATGGAGGTGTCCAAAGAATAACGTCTGACATGGAGGTGTCCAAAGAATAACGTCTGACATGGAGGTGTCCTAAGACTAACGTCTGACATGGAGGTGTCCTAAGACTAACGTCTGACATGGAGGTGTCCTAAGACTAACGTCTGACATGGAGGTGTCCAAAGAATAACGTCTGACATGGAGGTGTCCTAAGAATAACGTCTGACATGGAGGTGTCCTAAGACTAACGTCTGACATGGAGGTGTCCTAAGACTAACGTCTGACATGGAGGTGTCCTAAGACTAACGTCTGACATGGAGGTGTCCTAAGACTAACGTCTGACATGGAGGTGTCCTAAGACTAACGTCTGACATGGAGGTGTCCTAAGACTAACGTCTGACATGGAGGTGTCCTAAGACTAACGTCTGACATGGAGGTGTCCTAAGACTAACGTCTGACATGGAGGTGTCCTAAGACTAACGTCTGACATGGAGGTGTCCTAAGACTAACGTCTGACATGGAGGTGTCCTAAGACTAACGTCTGACATGGAGGTGTCCTAAGACTAACGTCTGACATGGAGGTGTCCTAAGACTAACGTCTGACATGGAGGTGTCCTAAGACTAACGTCTGACATGGAGGTGTCCTAAGACTAACGTCTGACATGGAGGTGTCCTAAGACTAACGTCTGACATGGAGGTGTCCTAAGACTAACGTCTGACATGGAGGTGTCCTAAGACTAACGTCTGACATGGAGGTGTCCTAAGACTAACGTCTGACATGGAGGTGTCCTAAGACTAACGTCTGACATGGAGGTGTCCTAAGACTAACGTCTGACATGGAGGTGTCCAAAAATTAACGTCTGACGTGGAGGTGTCCTAAGAATAACGTCTGACATGGAAATAACGTCTGACATGGAGGTGTCCAAAGACTAACGTCTGACATGGAGGTGTCCTAAGAATAACGTCTGACATGGAGGTGTCCTAAGACTAACGTCTGACATGGAGGTGTCCTAAGACTAACGTCTGACATAGAGGTGTCCTACGACTAACGTCTGACATGACTTCTTGAAATTAAGGCGGTTGAGTAAAGTTCAAACCAAGTTTTTACTAAGGTTTAAAGAAGGAAGGAACCACCTAAATTATCCTAACCCATAGAGCACATTATCGTCTTGATACCTCTCACTATTTCACCCACTCTGCAAATACCAAAACAAGCAAACAAAAAGAATCGTTTCTATCAAACCTCAAGAATGAATATACCAAAGAAATAATATACTGCGTGACATTAAGGACAATGTTGGTATGAACTTAGAAGCTCAAACTAATGATATTTTCTTACTTATTCAAACCGCCCTTGGTTCAGTGTTGTCTATTCTTGTACTTACTACACTCGGAGCGGTAGCCCTTCTATTCCGATGTTCTTACGACGAGTTTTAAGCTAGTGCGACTTTGTAATTACGACCCTAGATAACAAAAGCAATCTAGACCTACTGGGTTTTAAAAACCTGACTGTCGGCCCCTGGAGTATGAGATTATACAGTTGATGTTTAGTCCAATGGCACTAACTTTGTGTGGTGTTGTGGTGTTATTTTGTTCTTTGCTGTACAATGGGCTTGTTGAGGTTTTTTAAGATAGGGATACAAAGACAGAGAGAGAGAGTGAGAGAGAGCGAAAGAGGGAGAGATGGGGAGAGAGAGAGAAATTTGAAAAAGCGAGAGAAATGCAGAGAGACAGTCAGATAAACAGACAGACATATGGAAAATTGACAGAGAGAGATATATAGAGAGAGACAGAGAGGCACATGCTCACATAATTTGAAAAAAGAGACAGATACTGAGGAAGACAGACAGTATTAGAGAGAGGGAGATAGAGATGGAAAGAGAGAGAGAGAGAGAGAGAGAGAGAGAGAGAGACATACATGCAGACAAACAGACCGATATAAAGAAATATGTATAGAGAAAGATAGAACTGAGGGAGATACAGATAGTACACACAGAGGCAGAGAGAAAGACAGACAGACAGACAGGCAGACATAGGAATAGATGTACAAAGAGAGAGAGAGAGAGAGAGAGAGAGAGAGAGAGAGAGAGAGAGAACATAGGAAAATAGAAAGAGACATAGAGGATGGCAAGACATTAAGAGAGGATTTTTGTGAAGGCAAAGACAAAAACAAACTGACAAGAAGCACAAGCTCACACATACACATTCACTTACACACAAACACAAACATACACACACACATTGACACACAAGGACAGTATTAGCTCCTAGCTGTATTCGGTTTCCTTTTCCTATCCTTGTTTCCATGGCAACCAAATAAAATTTCCTCCAGAGAATTCTCATTTTTCGAAACAAAGTCATTATAAAATGTCATAGCATGTCATAAAAAAAATAAAATCGAAAAAAGTAAAACAAACTTGCATGAAATTTTCTTGTGGAAAATTAATGAAATTGTAAAAAATATAACAATGTAATTATTCTAGAATAACAAATAGCGCAATGTATTGCGAAAATTTAATGGAAACGTGAAATATCATGTTTGTTAGAAAGTTTATGACAGGGAAAATAATTATAGTCTTTAATTTATTTTTACGTCCTCTTAGGTTTAATAAAGAGAGCATAGTTACAACGTTGTATTAAGTTTAGGACTAGTCTTAAGAAGTACAAATAAAAGGGCTTACGGGGAGTTGTAAGTTACCAAGACGTTGTAGTTACGGCTCTTAAATTGGGAGGGCAGCTTTCCGTCTTTCTTGTCATAGAGCATACAGTTAAGATTAAACCTCCCATCTTGTGCTTGTTAGTTCCACGCTCTATCTACAGTGTTATACACCGTTCCAAAAGATGTTAGGGTAATACTATCCTATAGGTATTCAAAAAGATGTTAAAATGGCATGCTTGGAACCCGCATCGTCTAAATTGATGTGTGAGAACAACTAAGTGTTTCTTTAGATTTTGTCTTAATTACATTTTCATCTCCTCTTTGTCATATTTTTAAACGTTATTTGCTGTTATTTTGAAATTTTAAGTTCTTATTCTTTGGAATTTTTTAAAACACGATGGATGAAAATTGTATATACGAACAATGAATGTTTTTCAAAATAAAACAATCCGTCGTCAAAAGAAATCAAAACCATTAAAAGATTTTGAAAGATTTATGAAGCATTGATTTTTTACTGACTTTTTGTTTCAAAAGGTTACACTGTTACGGGCAGGAGTTAAACATAAACAAAGAGAAATAACGGTTACCAAACAAATAGATTTTCTATAAACTAACAAAATAGTATTAAAGTCCAAACATCCTTTGATTTTTTCAACGGGCTAGTGTCAACTCTATTTTGAGCTCTTACAGTAATGCATTTGGGGCCGAATGAACAATATTGTGATAAAAGTGCGTCTTGTCGCAAGAATACACCTGTAAAAAGGCTTTTAGACGAGTCGCATTGTATCCCTACGCTGTACATACGGCTCTAGATCTATATTGCAGGTTGGAAAGGAACTATATGCACACACACAAAAATGTTAAACATCGACAACCTAAAATGTTGCTGATGACGTTCTATATACGTTCTATCATGAAAAATGACAAAGAATATAGATTAACAACGATGAAAGTCGTGACATACAAAACTAGATCTAGATCTAAATATCTAAAAACATTTATAGTTTATTGTTACTGATTTAATAGTGATCACGGTTTGAAGCAATTAGATCACGTTTCGTAAAAATATAAAAACAATCATGTACTTTTAATTTAGCTTCATCATCTTTAACATTCACTATAATTTACAATAAATGTAAATAGATTTAAAAAATGCACGATATACACGTTTAAACAAAAGGTGTGTTAATTATAAAAGTTTAATTTCCTGAACTCTCCAAATATCATTTTCCTTGTAGATCACGCAGCTATAAAAATAAGTTTGCTTGTAGTTAACAGTCTTAACAATTTTTTTTATTTCCGGGCAAAGGTTAATAAATACATTTAATATAAAAAAAATAATTAATACTCCCAACGACTGATTTTGTTGTAGTAAACTTGGAATAAGAAGAGTTTAATAGAGAATTTAAAAAAACTAATGAAAATAGCTACGGTATAAACAAAAACTGTGTTAATTAGCAAAAAATAGTAATAGTAGATGTAATTTCCTAGAAGACCCGAATAACATTTCCGTAGTAAAACACGCTGCTATTGTGTTTTTAACTACTATGATCATGTTTATTATATTTCAAGGCAAAGGTTAATGAACATTTTTATGAACAAAATTAATTATTGTTTTGCACGATATATTGTTTGTTAGTAAACCTGGATTTGGGATTCGATTAATATGAAATAAAAGATTCATTTCATGTACTGAGTGTACAGAAGGTGTAAAATGCACAAACATGACGTTGCATGTGTCCTCGTAAGCCTTCTTATTCTTATAGTGTTACTACGAGATATAAGCTACGTCTTGTTTGTGCATTTTAGCCTGGGGGCGCGGTGGTCCTGGGGTAGAACATCGGCTTCCAACGCAAAAGGTGTGGGTTTGAGCCCAGGCGATTTTGCTCCCTACTGGTTGGGTCGGTGTCAGTTTAATGGGACCGGCTGAGTCATGGCAACCCCGCCCTGTCTCGTGTGTGGCAGCACATAAAAGTGTCAGACGTCAGAATTGGAGCACGTCCACAATGTAGCCTACACAGTGCTTATATTGGACGTTAAACAAACTCAACTGCTTTTGAACTGCATTCTAGCCTAAGTGTGTATTTGTATATGTTCAAGTCGGGGCAGGGGGAAACTGGCGTGAATGGTAGAGCGTTGGTCTCCCATTTAGGACATCCCTTGTTCTAATCCCACGAACTGTTAAAAATGTATTCTCCCATTTTTTCCCCTACTGTTTGGGTCGATGTCAATATAATGTGACCGGCCGAAACATGAATCTTGGCATCCCCGGACTGTCTCTGTGTGGCAGCACAAAAATTGTCAAACATTAATTTTGAGACCTGTTCACAAAACGAGCGTAAATAGCGTCCATGTTGGGTGGTCCAAAGCAACAAACAAGCAAACAGCTTTTGCTAGGAGGTGGTAATGACACAGCAATGGATTTGAGACGTTACTAATCGGACGCTTTTAGGTTGGAAGAAAATAAAAGAAACCGTTCAGGAAATTCTTAAAAGTGCATTGCCATTCTATCAATGCTCTCTCTCTCTCTCTCTCTCTCTCTCTCTCTCTCTGTGTCT
>RQTK01000065.1:173712-190291 GCA_003991915.1 Elysia chlorotica | reverse complement strand
GATGATGATGATGATGATGATGATGATGATGATGATGATGATGATGATGATGATGATGATGATGATGATGATGATGATGATGATGATGACTCTCACCTTCGCCTGTGTCTAGTGACGACCACGATGATGATGAGGGCGATGGTTGCCAGGAGGATGGAACACAGGACCAGCGTGATGATCAGGATCAGGTATGGAAGTCCACCTGCGTCAAAAATACAGAGTAGAAACAAAACAAAATGAAGCTATGGAAGCCCACCTGTATCAGAAATACAGAGATAAAAACAAAACAAGATAAAAGTATGGAAGCCCACCTTTGTTACAAATACAAACGTAAAAAGAAAATGAAGGTATGGAAGCCCACCTGAGTTGAAAAAACATATATAAAAACTAAACAAAATGAAGGTATGGAAGCCCACCTGAGTTAATAATGCAGAGATAAAAACAAAACAAAATCAATCATGAGACAACCAAGTTTTGAGCCAATGCCATCTTTATTGAGGGTACTTCATATTGACTGATTTCATTTTCATTATGCGATGTCGGATTCGTTTTGGTGTAAATAGTAGAATATATTAAATTAGGATATGGACAAAAGATGAAAATCAGATCCTATGTTGTTTCTTTTTCCGTCGTTCCAGTATTAGTTTATTCTACTTATGTAAATATGTGTTATTGCATTGTTATTGCATACATTGTTTTAGAATCTAAGTGTAACTTACAATCGCAGATTAATATCAGTTTCATTTACTTGCAGAAAACGGTTTTTTGGTATTCACACAAAACTGGTAACTTTTTTACTTAAACTGCGTTGTTGTTGTTGTTGTTGTTGTCGTTGTTGTTGTTGTTGTTGTTGTTGTTGTTGTTGTTGTTGTTGTTGTTGTTGTTGCTGTTGTTGTTAGTAATATTTTCATCATCATTATTATCATCAGCAGCAGCAGCAGCAGCAGCATTATCATCGACATCATCATCATTATCATTATCATCACCATCACTAATTTATCACCATGTTTGCATCTGCGTTCTTGCCAACATTATGTCTTTTTGGAGAACCCTTTACCAATTTTCTCCCTCTTTCTAATCGACCGGCGCAGCCAGAAGCATTATCATCACCGCAATGTCTTTGAGTGGCAGCACGTAATACTGTCACACATAAATCTTGGGACCCCTCCACAGTATAGGCTATAAAGTGTTGACAATGGACGCTAAGCAGCAAAACAAACAACCAAACAAACCCTCTCTGAAATCTGAATAGCCAGCCAGCACTAAGTCACTCTCTCTATAACAGCTTCGTTCCATCTTCTTTTTATTTTCACAGGAGATAAGACAAAGCCTTTCTAAGAAGACTTCAAACTGTCTGGAGTTTGCACTTTTGTATTACATTTTTTTTTTTGCTGTTTCTTTTGCTTTAGCGTGTTTTGTTTTTGTTTTTGTTCAAGACCCAACACAATCCTGCGCCGATGCTTTCGTCAATTTCCTCAGTGCTACATTATTGTTATTATTGTTATTATTTCATCCTGCTGTCCACCCAGGCTAGGTTGCCATGGAAACGCCGTATGACGACAGTTCCAGTGACAGCTTCTGCTGATCCAGGCAGCAGGCGAAGATTCCCGCTGACAGAGGATAATGGAATTGAGCGGCTAATGATTCTAGTGGCTGACGTCGGAACGGATTAATCTGGGAGGGTTGGACGTGGGAGACAGTGGGAGAGATTGGGAGGGGGGGGGAAGGGAAGGGGGGGGGGGAGGGGGGAGGGAAGGATGGAGGAGGTAAGGGGTTGAGGAAAGTGGGGGAAAGGAAAGGTGTTGGAAGAAGGTGCGGAGGGTGGGGGTGAAGAAGGAGGTGAGGGTAAAAAGGTGGAGATGGTGGGGAGAGAGAGAGAGAGAGAGAGAGAGAGAGAGAGAGAGAGGGGGGGGATTATGTGGTGGAAGAGGAGAGGAGGTTGGTGGGAAGAAGTAGGTAGGGCAAAGGAAGGTGATAAGGCGAGAAGGAGAAGGTGGAGGTAGAGGTAGAAGATGTGGGGATTGTTTGTTCATGTGTTTGTTTATCACTTAGAGTCCAAAGTCAACACTAACAAATCTAAATTATGGACGGGTCCCAAGACTAACGCCTGACAATTTTCTGTGCTGCCACATACGAGGTCGTTCGGGGAAACCTAGACTCCTATTTCAGTCGACCATATTGTACTGACACCGACCCAACCAGTAGGAGACGAAGGAGGTGGGAGGAATAGAACAGGGGTTATCTTGGAGGATTATTACCTCGATACCTCAAGGAGAAAAAAAATCACATAGAAAAAGTTGGTTCAGGGGATGAACCGCTGTTATGGCCCTGTGCATGCATAAAGAAAAGGGGATAATTCATCAGTTAGTTTATGTAGTGGTTGATTGATCGACTACAATAGATGATTAAACGATTTTATAAGACCGATCTACCACCAAAACTTATCCCAGGCTTCACTTAGTAATGTCGCAATATTGTCTATTTTAATTGCACACAAAAAGCAAGCTACTTATGAGTGCTGGTTATTGTTTTTTTCATATCGTTCTCCTCCAACTTGATAAAAAAAAAAGACATGAAAGGAGGTTGATTGAGCTGAAAGGGATTAACTCATAGAAATTTGACATCCCCCTCCCTTTCCCGAGCTAAATACTGCTCTATATCCTGGCCTCGTGAGCTAGTTATATGGAAATAACATATGCACCGAATGATACCAAAAATAATTGCCAAAATTTCATGTAAATTGAATACAAGACCAAAGGAGGACCCATTTACTCCTGATTCCAGGAATACAGCTAGTGGGTGACATAATATTGAACACATGTGTACCGGGAATAATAATCATTATAAATTTGTACGGTTAAGATGCAAAAACTTCTTCTTTCATTTTAAAACTTCTAACAGTACTCTCCATTTTTTCTTGGTTGATATATTTGTAGACAGAAAATTATTAAATCAATATGTATCATAGAGTTTATCTTGTATCACCTATTCTCTTGATGATTTATGAGATGTCTAAGAGGACAATAAGTCTTATGGTAAATTTACACAACGCGTTTCTCATTCTAACACATTGTTCCAGAAACGGTCCTGGCACGTCGGTACCAATAAACCGTGCCAGCTGCGATTTTGTGGAAAATGAGTTGGACAAAAAATACATGTATGGCTGATACTGGGTTTCGAACCAGGGATCGACGCTCTACCACTTGCGCAATTTCAGACGTTAGTCTCGGAGCTCGTCCACAAAAGCCCTAAAGAAGTCCTAACGTAGAACGTTGAACAGCCAACTTATCTCAGGCTTTGAAAAAAATAATAACATTAATTAAAATAGGATTAAATACATTCGTGATAATGCGTAGATAACGCGATTTCTTTACATCGATTTTTTCCGAAATAAAAAGTGTCTAAATCTAGATTTAGTCTTTTTCTTGCCATTCACACAAGACGGCAGCTGTCACGATTCCAAACCCGATCTCTAATCGCCACTTAAGTGTCGTTAATTTTGTTTATTTCGAAAATGGTAGGAGTGGTGAATTAGAGGGCTACTTAGTAACCCTTAATCATCACATTAGGGATGTGTATTTCCCAATAAGTAGAAGACTATGATCGAAACGACTGGCTAATGGTAAACTGTACGGCTTATTTTTGTCCTAAAAAAGAGAACATAGAGTTTGGAAATAAACAAAAATATAGAGGTTGTAGTTACAACATTGCGGCAGCTAACGAATCGTTTTTGGCCTTCTTTATTGCCTATTTTTATGAGCTGAAGGCTACGACGCCGTTGTACTTATGGCCCAAGAACTCTACGTTTAAGTTTTAGTAAGTTCACCAAGCATAAGGGGTGCTTAATGCTAAAGTTTAACGGTACAGACAAACATTCTAGGGTAAAATGCACAAACATTACGTAGCATATGTCTCGTTGTAAGGCTTCATATTCTTATATTGTTATGACGATACGTAAGCTACGTCTTGTCTGTCCCTTCAACCCTTAGGGTACAATGCACAAACATGAAGTAGCTTGGGTCTCGTCGTAAGCCTTCTTATTAGAATATTGTTACTGTGTCACTGTGGAGTATCTAATTGTTGAAAAACTTTCTTGTCTTCCACCAAAGTTGATTTTTTTGTAAGAGAGATCGCAGGTGCGCAAAAAAAAACAACAACAACAAAACAAGTCATAAATCTAGATTTACTAAAAGATGACAATGTGACGTTACTGTTTCTTTTTCACATCTCACTCTCCAACTTACTCTTATGCCTCCTTACAAAGTAAAATAACTTTTTGCTAAACCACGTTCCTCTTAGAACCACCCATGAAACCTAGCGGCGAAACTACAACATCACGGTAGCTTACAACTCGCCGTAAGAATAACTGTACAATAAAATAAAGCTTTACGACAAGTCGTAAACCTACCGCGACATTGTAATTACGACCCCTAGGAGACTTTGAGCTATGAAGAGCCTCATGAGCGAAAAGCACCACACTTACAGGGCTTAGCATAGTCTTCAGGTGAAAGGCAGAGGTCATTCAAGAGTCAGCAGATCGATAAAGTTCTTTTTGCCACCAAAATTGGACGAGGAAATTATTTGTTCGAGTAGTTTTTACTAGTTGACCTTACTTTCTCTTTCTCTCAGAGACAAACAAATCCAGAATCAAGACAAAAACAAGAACAACCCAAAATAAAATGATAAGTCTAGATCTATGGTCGCTGATTGCTTGATAACGCTTTATACTAATCAGATAATTATGGTTAGTTATATATTTAACAACATAAAACTATTAATACGGACGATATTTTTTATTCATTTGTTTTTATTCGTGTTTTTCACGGATAATTGATCTTTCATGTATTTTGAAGAAAATAAACAAATAACGGAATAGATATTATTGATATAACAAAAAGTATTTCCACTACAGTGACTAATTCGCATGGAAAAAACTACCAAAATACATGTCCTTGCCCTATTACCAAATATACACAAATAGCGTAAATAACGAGCTGAATTGCGAGATCTTTAGCCTAATTAGAATCGCAATACATAGGTCATCTCATTAGAGTCAGGCAAAAATCGTGCATAATAACAATAAAAAGTCGATAATGAAGAATACTCACACACAACTAAATGAAGGAAGTTAGACTTAGATATAGGGATCTAGCGAATGTTAGGCAAATACAGGTTTATAGATACCCTACGTGAGTGTGTGAGTGAGTGAGTGAGTGAGTGAGTGAGTGAGTGAGTGAGTGAGTGAGTGAGTGAGTGAGTGAGTGAGTGATTGATTGAGTTAGTGGGTGAGTGAGAGAGTGAGTGAATGAGTGAGTGAGTGAGTGTGTGAGTGCGTGAGTGAGTGAGTTTGTGGGTGAGTGAGTGGGTGAGTGAGGAGTGAGTGGGTGAGTGTGTGAGTGAATGAGTGAGTGAGTGAGTGAGTGAGTGAGTGAGTGAGTGTGTGAGTGAATGAGTGAGTGAGTGAGTGAGTGAGTGAGTGAGTGAATGAGTGAGTGAGTGAGTGAGTGAGTGAGTGAGTGAGTGAGTGAGTGAGTGAGTGAATGAGTGAGTGAGTGAGTGAGTGAGTAAGTGAGTGAGTTAGTTTGTTTTACGGCACGTCAGCACGGTAACTGCCGTATTGTTATAGGTACTTAAGGCAAAGCCTGTATCTGTTATTAGGAGTAGATTTCGTCACCCCAGTTGTATAATAATAATATGATAATCCCTTTTCTAAGATACCCTAAATCTTTAGTAATAAATAAGATACGAAATTACATTTATTATTTTTAAAAATGCTTTACAACATAAGTTGTATCATTTTAAAAAATGAGATAGGACAATTATTTATAGTTTTAAATGAATTACGACATTATGTTTACTGTTTAAATATGATATACGATATTATATTTTTTTTTTGTTTAAAAAAGGAGATGCGAAATAATATTAATGTTTAGAAATGCGTCTATACGACATACTATTTATAGGTTTAAAAACCCAACATGCGAAATAATATTAATTTTATTGTTTAAAAATGCGTCTATATAACATTATATTTATAGGTTTAAAAATGACACGTGATATAATATTTATTGTTTAGAAATGCGTCGATACGATATTATATTTATTGTTTTAAAAAAGGAGTCTATACGATATATATTTATTGTTTAAGAATGCGAAACGATATTATTTATTATTCCAAAATGAAATACGGCATCATAAAAATTGGTAACGATTTGTATTGAGACAAATCTCCAAACAATTAGATCTATACTTTGGCGTCAATCTATCTATTCGTAACTGACAACTTTTAGAGGGATATGAAACTGAATTAAGTATACATCAGACGTGATTTTTTCAAAAGTTAGATATGCGAGGGTATCACTTTAACAAGCTTTTTTAATCGACCTTTGCATTTGGTTGTGTTGTACATTTTTGTTTCGTTCTGTCTTTGTTTTAAATTCATAACTTTTTTTCTGCTTCTTGCGTTCCAATTTTTGTTCTTTTTACTCAATCAGTGACATCAGCATTCTCTATCTCTCTCGTTCTTTTTCTTTGTCTGTCTGCATCTTTTTTCTTTATCTCTTTCTCTGTCTGTCTCTCTCTTTGAATGCTTACCGGAAGCTGTCATATCTGCGTTGTCCACGTCTGCGCATTTTCCGCCGTCACATCCGTCTTGCACGGAACTGGAGTTGGTTGCCAGATTTTCTGTGAAAAGCCAAATTTTTAACAAATGTTAATTCAAAACCACAGTCAGTTTTCATCAGAAAATAATAACAAAAACAAAGAAATATACATGAAAAGGTTAAGATGTTGTTTGTTTTTACGGCATATCAGCATGGTAACGGCTGTATTGTAAGTTAAGATGCAATATAAAAAAGGTCAAACTGCTGTTGAAAAAGTAGTTCTTTATGTAATGATTGTATAATAGAATTCGTAAGTACAACATCGTCGTATATTACACCTCTTTGTACGTCTTCCAAACTCCCAAAATTTTGTAAAATAATTATACCACATTCAAACTAACTGTTTTGAAAAGCGCGTATTTTTATATTTTATCTTTAATCAGGCAAGACATTAATATTGAAAGCTGAAAAACTCCTTGATTTGTACGAACCTAGACGTCTGCCGTGAGCAATGACGCCTTGTTCAATGTACATACAAATCGACTTTTTTGTTGAAAATGGTGAGTGTTTAAGATGGTAAAGTCCATTATTTTGTTTTCCCAAATTGTGAAATAAATAGATAATAGAGAAAAGATAGGCATCGAGTCAGATAGATAAACTGATATGAAGAAGGGCAAATACAAAGGTACAGGTAGTTGTGGAAAAAACGGAGAGGCATTTAGAGAAGGACTTGAAATCAAAGAGAAGAAAGCAAGAGAAAATAGAAGGAAATGGGTAGAAAAGAGATATTGGTAGAAAGGAATTGAGAGAGAGAGAGAGGGAGGGAGAGCGAGGGAGAGAGAGAGAGAATAAGAGAGAGTGTGCGTGTATCTCAGATAAAATTATACATATAATACAGAGAGATAAGGATAAAAACATCCATACAAAGAAAGAGGCAGAGAGAGAGAGAGAAGAGATATTGAAACAAAGAGATAACCATAGAAGCGAGAGAGATAACAGGAGAGAGAGCAGGGATGCGTGTAACCCAAATATTGCTAACCGGATCCAAGGACCCCGCGAACATCATTCCACAAGAGGATGATCACAGCACAGTTCCGAGCACCGGAAGGACGCTTTGTTTGGGAAATCCGCCCCAAGGGAGGCAAGAACATGTCACAACAAGGGGTACACAACTCGCCAGCTACAAAAAGCACCGGATGAGCTTGGAGTTGCTTGGGAGCTAGAACGGGATAAGGGTTTAGTACTATGTTTTTGGTTGTTGCGCGGACTATTTGCTGTGTAAAAAGGTTTCTAGAAACATGTACTAGGCAGCTACAAAAGCACTGGGTAAGCTTGGAACTTTTTGTACAACTCGACCAGAAAGGGTTAAGGGTTTAGTTCTATATTTTCTGGTTTATTACACGGACTATTTGCTGTGTACAAAGGTTTCTAGATACATGTACTAGGCAGCTACAAAAGCACTGGGTAAGCTTGGAACTTTTTGTACAACTCGACCAGAAAGCGTTAAGGGTTTAGCTCTATATTTTCTGGTTTATTACACGGACTATTTGCTGTGTACAAAGGTTTGTATATATATGAACTAGGCAACTACAAAATCACTGGGTAAGCTGGGAACTTTTGAGAAACAAAACCAGAAAGCGTTAAGGGTTTAGTTCTATATTTTCTGGTTTATTACACGGACTATTTGCTGTGTAAAATGTTTCTATTTACATGTACTAGGCTTGCTACAGAAAGAACCGGGTAAGTTGGGAGCTTTTTGATAAACAAAACCAGAAAGGGTTAAGGGTTTTGTTCTAGATTTTTAGTCCATTATACATTTCGGCTATGTTGACATGGAAGTTGGAATTCTTAAAGAACTCGTAAAGGTTTAAGTTCTAAATATTTTAGTTCGAAACAAGTAGTATGATATTGCTTTGTGGACATGGAGATCTTTGAGGAACAAGAAAGGGTTAACGTTTCAGTTATGTTTTGTAGTTTATTACATGTGTGTGCATTTTACCCCAAGTCTCTACATCTATCTATCCTCGCTTTTCAAATTGCAGATACTCTGTGTAACCAACTAGAGAAACTAGAATTTTACTGGTCATGTTTTTGCATTCTACCCTTGGCCGCCAATGCCAAGCGCCAACCGGCACGATATTTCCATGGCGATGACCCAGATATTCTTTGTGGACATGAAACTCTTTTAGAAACAAGAAAGGGTTAAGTTCTAGATTTTCTAGTTCGTTACACGGAACATCTGCTTTGATTTCTATATAACAAGCCGCTCACTGGGGAAACAGAAAAAAAAAATACTGATTAATGGGAGGTAATGAGGGTTTGTGTCCCCTCTTTTGTTTTGTTGTTGTTACGGTTTTTAACCTTAATGTTTACGTTTTTGTTTATATTATTTATTGTAATACATATACATGTGTATTCGTTTCTTTCTATTTTTTTCTTTAAGATTTTTATTTTTTTTATTTTTTGTGTATAAACTACCTTTGCTTGTAAACATTCCATTTCTTTTTTCCCTCTGTACACTTTTATCGCATCTGTTCTCCATAGTAACCTCTTTATACGCCTTTACCTCTCTCTTACCTTCTATGTTGCCCCCTCTCTCTCTCTCTCTCTCTCTCTCTCTCTCTCTCTCTCTCTCCGAGCCCCAGCCCCAAGTGGGATGTATTGGTAATTTTGATGAGAACTTATGTCTCAACATATGATAATAATTCATAAAGCGAAAAACGCACGCGCAAAGCATTTGTTTGTTGTTGTTTTTAATTTTTAAAGTGCTTCAAATAAAAATAATGTATAAATATGTTACGATTGGGTCAGATAAGTTACAATCCAAAAGATATGTTATGTTATGTTTTGGATTGTAACTTATCTCACCTACCTGACGCTATTTCTTAAGTACAGAAAATTATAACTCTTTTTAAGACATATTTTGTTGATTGTTGTTGAGTTGGTTTAACGTCCAACATCAGCACTATAATTATAGGCTATATTGTGAACGGACACCAAGACTAACTTCTGACAATTTAATGTGCGGCCACACACGAGACAGGGAGGGGATACCGTGACTCCTGTCTCAACCGGTCATATCAAACTGACACCGACCCAACCAGTAGAAAGCGAAATCGCAAGAGCTCAAACCTAGACCTTTTGCGTCGGAAGCCGATGTTCTACCACAGGACCCCCACGCCCCCTTTTGAGACTTGTAAGTTGTCATGATGACCTCAGGTTTGTCCAAATTTTTTTCACTCAGGCTAATGTGAATGAAACGATCTCACTTTAGTCTAGCCCCTTAGGTCATGTAAGTGATATCACTTTTGTGGGTTTTCTTCTCAGCCTGTCGCTAGAATTAGATTAAATCGTGAGAGATGGGGGCAGAGGAGGGCAGAGGAGGGCAGAGTTAACGGGAAACCCAAGCTTGCTTAACCCTAATGAGAAACTGAACAGATTCGGATAAACGAGTTACCATGGGTTGCCATGGGTTACCGTGGCGGGAGGCGAGAAAACAATACATAACTCTTCAAAGGAGAAGAACAGTTTCCTCCCTAATGGGATTAGGATGTCGACAGCACGTTGAGTTTTGAAGGAGCGAGAGAGAGAGAGAGAGAGAGAGAGAGAGAGAGAGCTAGGGAGAGGGAGACAGAAAGGGGGGGAGGGAGATAGAGAAAAAGTGGGAGAGAGAGAGTGGGGGGAGAGCGATATAGCAAGAGAGAGAGAGGGAGATAAAGAGAGAGAGTGGGGGAAAAGAGAGAAAAAGCGAGGGTGACAAAAAGAGAGAGACAGAAATGAGAGACTGAAGCGACGGAAAACAAGACAGAGGGAGAAAGAAATAGAGAGAAGATAAAAAGGACAGAGAGAGAAGAAGTGGGAAGATGACTTGACATGGTCAATTCTGCCTATCAGAAAAGAAAAGAGTTACTGATAGGAAAGGTTAGAGGTGGAGAGAGAGTGCAAGAGAGGGACAGAGAGAGAAGAATATAGCGTCGGAGGAAGTCCTTATTTATCAGCCTGCCCTCGTACATGTACTAGGCAGATACAAAAAGCACGGGGTAAGATGGGAGTCTTTTGAGAAACTCGACCTGAAAGGGTTAAGGGTTTCGTTCTATATTTTCTGGTTTATTACACGGGCTATTTGCTTTGTTAAAAGGTCCCTACGTACATGCACTAGGCAGCTACAAAACCCACTGGGTTATCTGGGACCTTTGTGAAAAAAAAAACAGAAAGGGTTAAGGGTTTAGCCCTTGTTTTTTATTTCATTACACGGAATTTCGGCTATGTTGACATGGAAGTTGGAATTCTTAAAGAACTCGTAAAGGTTTAAGTTCTAAATATTATAGTTCAAAACACGGAGTATCATTTTGCTATGTGGGCGTGGATCTCCTTGAGGAACAAGAAAGGGTTAACGTTTCCGTTATATGTTTTGTAGTTTATTACACGGAGTATTTGCTATGTGGAATGGAAATGCTTGAAAAACAAGAAAGGGTTAACGTTCTAAATGTTCTAATTCATTGAACGCAGTATTTGATATGTTAACATAAAGCTCCTTGAAAAACCAGAAAGGGTTAAGTTCTAAATTTTCTAGTTCATTAGAGAGAGTATTTGATAAACTAAAAAGGAATAATTATGTAGATTTTCTATTTCATTAAAGGGCTAATTTGCTATTTGGGCATGTAACTCTTTGAGAAATAAAATCAGGAAGGGTAAAATTCTAGATTCTCTAGTTGGTTACACAGAGTATCTGCAATGTGAAATGCGAGGACATAAATTATACATGTAGAGACATGGGGTAGAATGCACAAACAAGTGAGACAAAAATGAGAGATAGAGAAAGAAAACGGTTAGGGGTTATAGGAAGAGATGGGTTGGGGAGGAAAGAGATCGAGCGAGAGTTAGGGTAGTGACTTATTGGTGATATGCTACCAATATATTTTTCACAACTTAAGCGAGCTAAAACAACAGAGGGGGGGGGGGAGAAAAAGAAAGAGAGAGAGAGAGAGAGAGAGAGAGAGAGAGAGAGAGAGAGAGAGAGACAGATAGACAGAGAGACAGAAGAGATGATTATGACTTGAGGTGGTAAATTATTACTGTCTGAAAAGAAAGTAGTTACTGAGATGAAAGGTTAGAGAGGGAGGGAGAGAGTGCAAGAGAGATGGACAGAGAGAGAAGAATATAGTGTGGGAGGAAGGGAGACAGAGAAAAAAAAAGAATCGGGGGATTTAGGGGGAAGGGGAAAGAAGGAGGAGAGGAGGCCGAGAAAAAAGGAATCGGGTGATTTAGAGAGAAGAGGGAAGAAGAAGAAAGCTTTTAAAATGGAAAGAAAGAGACACATATAGGTAGGGTAAAACTTAATAACATTACCACCAGCTGGTGCTAAAATTAATTTGCGTGGGAGAAAATTGACATGCGCTACTATTTAATTCATCTTGATTTATGAGAACTGACAAATGTATAGGAATTGTGTTTACTTCTCAGATTGTATCGCTTTTTCTAATAATTATATTACATGAAATGATCACACCTTTGAAAAACCTTGACAAGAAGTTTCTAGTTGCACTGGATTGTTATTTAGTGTTATTCCATCATCTAGAATAGTTACGTTACATAATTTTCACAAGTTAGGGTTATACTTAGCGGAAAAATAGAGACCTCTGTTTGTCTCTCTATGGCTCTTTGTCTATGGCTCTCTCTCTCTCTCTCTCTCTCTCTCTCTCTCTCTCTCTCTCTCTCTCTCTCTCTCTCTCTCTCTCTCTCTCTCTCTCTATCTATCTCTCTCTCTCTCTCTCTCTCTCTCTCTCTCCTGGATCTCTATCTCTTTTTTTTTCTCTGGATCTCTTCTCTGTCTGTCTGCAAAAGTCCAGGTCTATCCGCACTGTCACGTGTATGGCAATACATAAAATTGTCCGTAGTTAGTTTGGGGGCTCGAACAGAAGATAGCCTATATAGTGCTGACGATAAACAATAAACCAATTAACCAACAATCGCTGGCATTAATATTGATTAACGCATAACCAGTTGTATTACTAGGCATTGGCAATAGTACATCAAACTCCTCGTCTGTTGGATACAATTAAAAATACTACAGGTATAACATCATTGACTATTGAAAATCATAAATTCTTAACCATCCACATTAATTTTGTGCACCTAATAACAAACAACCATAGACTGACAGACGAACCCAAAGAGAAGAGATAGTTGACTTTATAAAAAGAAACTATATGCTCCTCAAAAATCCACGATAAGTCAAATTTTGGTCACGTTTAGGCGAGCTGTTGAACAGGGTTAGAAAGGAGCCATCCATGATGGATGATGTATTTATTCACATTGGCAGGCAGGGAATTTGTCGATCCCACCATGTACTGAATTAACCCCTTAGCGGCCGCGTTACTGATGAGTTTTGTACCGCGACGTGAAACAGGTTAATTTAAGTTGGGTTGAGTTTGTTACTTAACGTCTAACGTCAGCATTATATTGGCTGTGTTGTGGACGCGCCCCAAGGCTAACGTCTGACTATCTATGTGATGTCGCCCGCAAGACAGGCCGGCGATACCTGGACTCCTGTATCAGAGCCTTTGGGAGTTAAGTTTATTGCTTAATGTCCAACGTGAGCACTGTATATCCTATATTTGAAGGGTTCTCAAGACTAACGCCTGATAATTTTGTGGATATTATGACTCTTATCTCAGCCAGTCACATAATACTAACAGTTTGGCAACGAAATCGGACATAATACATTTTTGAACGCTCGTGGTTCGAATCAGGAAACTCCTATTTGGGAGACCAACGCTCTACCACTTTAACCAATTCGCTCGCCAATATCATAAGAACTGACTGCACACAAAAATAACCTATGGACTCAAAGCATTGAACAAATCCGTTTCCATTTTCGACAACTTTGGGCATAGCTTTCAATCATTATCAATCAGCTAAAGAAAAAAGCACAGAGCTGGCGTGTAGGAAAGAGGAAAACTTGTGAACTCCTGAAAAGTCACATACACGGACAGGTCAGTAACCTTAAGACTCAAGAAGGTCACACACTGAGCTAGGCCCTGTTGTCCAGCCACTATCGCCTTAAGGCCACGAATCCAGACCAGACTGACACAAGTATGGTGGGAGATGGCGGTACTAGTTATAGGAATGGTATGGAATATTCTATTCTATCATTTTTGTGTATGTTCTCTCATTTTCACGGCCAGTCTGATTATGTTGTTGTTGTTGTTGTTGTTGTTGTTGTTGTTGTTGTTGTTGTTGTTGTTGTTGTTGAGTTGGTTTAACGTCCAACAACAGCACTAAATAGGCTATATTGTGGACGGGTCCCAAAACTGACGTCTGAAAATGTTATGCTGCCACAAACGAGACTAGGCGGGGATACCATGACTCTTGTCTCAGCCGGTCACATTAAACTGACACCGACCAACCTAGTAGATAGCGAAATCGCCAGGGCTCGAACCCAAACCTTTTGCGTCGGAAGCCGATGTTCTACCCCATGGACACCGCGCCCCTATGACCAGTCTGAACATGGAGGTGAATCAACAATGAGAAAATATGTATTCGTTAATGTTTTCATCAATGGCTTCTGGTGCAAACAAGAAATAGAGGGCAATGATCGTTGATAAATGTATGTGCAGACATGGCTTTTTTGTTTGTTGTATATCGTCCGGTTTTAACACTGATAAAAAACATATTGTAACGGAGCCCCAAGACTTAAGTCTGACAATTTTACATGTTGCCACACAGAGACAGTGCGGGGAGACCTGGACTCCTGTCTCAGCAAGTCACATTATACTCACACCAACCCCATCAGTAGAGAACCAAATCATTTAATTATGTACCACTGTGTATTTTAGGCAGGAGAGTGATGATGGTAATGATGTTTGAACCCTATACTTTCTGTTGGTCAGTCAAAAGCGCTGTTATCTCCGCTATATTGCGCCTCTTCATAATTATCCCTGTCAATTTTACGCCATGCATTGTGTTAAATCAATCCGGGGTTAGCTCGGAATGTGAAGTCATTTAGTACGTTCGTGAGGAAAACCTTTGTTAAGGGTTATAATGGAAGGTTTATTATAGTAATTGCAAAGCGTTACAAAGCTTTACTTGATTAGTTTTTAAGGTCACGGAAAGTGAGAGAAAGGGAGAGAAAGACACGGAGAGAGAAAGGGAGAGAAATACAGAGACAGAGAGACAAAGAGAGAGAGGGATAGAATAAGAGTAGAGAGAGAAGGATATGAAGGGAAATTGAGAGAGATTGAAAGTAAAAATAAAGTTGGAGAAAGACAGAGACACAGAGACACAAAGAGAGGGAGAGAAATAAGAGTAGAGAGAGACGTAGATAAAGAGCAATTGAGAGAGATTGAAAGTGGACGATAGTTGGAGAATAAGAGAGATAAACAGTAGAAGAGTGAGGAGAAAGATAGAGACAGACAGACAGACATATGTACCGTAGTGGTAAATGGGAGGATGATGACGTTTTAGTTTTTGTAAAGAAGTCAAAGTTTCGTGCGTTATCTACATTGTTTTAGGTAATTAAATTTGATCCGATACGAGGCCTAAAAATTATTATTTCATAGCAGACAGACTGCATTAGGGGCGCTATTAGATCAAGGCAATGCTTAGTTTTATTCAAATTTCAATGAACCGGGTAATACTGACTAAAAATGTTTTAAGTTAATGCTCTCAACAGTGTTGGAAAACATTATTTATCCCGACCACTCGTAAATTTATTACAAGTTTTTATTCAAGAACATAGATTTATCCCAAGTACTTTATATGTCTAATAATAGCATAATATGATTATTTATTGCGAGTATTAAGTTCGCCTTATTATATCACAGATTTATTTCAAGTGTTGCATTACAAGAGCGAAGATTTTTCGCGAGTTTTATGTAACAATAGCATATATCTATTTTACAGTTTACTCAACATTATCCTAAATTTATTGAAAGACTGGTATAAGTATAGCATAGATTTATTTCGAGTATAATATTGCAAGAACAATTTTTATCATTTATGGATAATATAATAATCAAAACAACTACTTAGGTTTTATTTCGAGGGCAAGGTTTAGACCGAGTAGTTTGCAGCAACAGTTTAGTTCCTGAACTCTATAGCGTCTTAAACATCGATAACATAATAAATCTATTCGACTACCTCTGCCCCTTTTGGTCAACTGGAAATGAGGATGCTTGGTTGACTGATTGGTTGGTTTGGTGTTTGGTCAGATGTTAGCATCCAACGACAGCGATTTATAGACTACATTGTGAACGGGCCCCAATACTAAAATCTGACAAATGTACGGGGGTCCATTGAATCTTGACTCAGCCCGTCACATTGTACTGTCACCGACTCAACCAGTAGGGAAGAAAATCAGACAAATAAGTGTTTGACCAATCACGGGTTTCGAACCGGGCACCTTCCGCCTGGAGGGCCGACCAACGCGCTACCAATTGCACCAGTTTGCACCTTCTGGCAAAAAGGAATTAGGGCACCAACAAAGAAAAAAATATTTTTTTGGCCAAACTGAATAAATTTAAGAGAGCAGTACAAACCGTGAAGGCGAAGTTGTATATATTTACATTTTTCTGTCGCTAGCGAGGAAAATCGATAACACAAAACAAAAGACAATTTTCTCTCGCCTTATAAGTTTGAATTATCGATCAATTTTTTTTTGCGTACAATCAGGAGAAAACAATCCATATTTCGCCCTTTTCTTTGAGTCTTCAGGCAATGCCTCAGACGTCAAAAAGCCTGGAAACAGTGGTTTTGACTATTTTAAACGTAGACATTTTTTTTCAATCCATAAATCCATATTAGTAGTGTCGTTCCTTAACCACGGTTTGCGCTGGCATAAAGAAATCTAAGTGTCGTATTTCCAACATACTCATGCAAAAATACAGAGTTAATTATTATTATTATTATTATTATTATTATTATTATTATTATTATTATTATTATTATTATTATTATTATTATTATTATTATTATTA
>RQTK01000065.1:132709-159725 GCA_003991915.1 Elysia chlorotica | reverse complement strand
TAGTAGTAGTAGTAGTAGTAGTAGTAGTAGTAGTAGTAGTAGTAGTAGTAGTAGTAGTAGTAGACAGTGCAATAAATAATAATAACAACGATAATTACATCAGCAACAGCAACAACAAGAACAACATCAACAACAACAACAACGGCAACAACAACAACAACTACTGCTACAATAAAACAGCAACGATAAAAAATCGAAAGGAACCAAAAACATCAACAATACTCAAAATAGAGCGGTGCCAAACGGTGCGTACACTAAGTGAACTTTCAAACAACCCTGCCACATCAACTCTCACCCTTAGGTCTCGATAGAGATCTAGGACACGCGAGCTTTACTAGTCCAATTAATGTCTTATGCTCATGGGCTAACTCGCTAATCTCCCCCCAGTATGCATTTAATGCATAGAAATGGTACATCACAAATACATGTCAAACTAATCAGCGTTCTACTTATTTGGTGACAATCTTGGGATAACTTGGAAATTAGGCCAATTAGAGTACCGAAGGCACCTAAAAACCAGGGCATTATTTTGGCAATCGTGTGGTGTTGTGTGATAATTGGTGAAAATCGTGTTTAGTTTTATTCACATTATAATGATATTTAATGCATTGTAAGCTATGGTACAACACAATTACATGTCTAAATAATGAGTCTTCTAGTAATTTGCTAACCTCGATATAATTAATTTGGGACCAAGGCTACTAAAGCTACGGAAATCCTCTGAATATTAGAACTTCGTCAATGGTGTGATGTAGTTTTGTTCTGAGAAAAATCGTGTTTGAGCCTTTTTGTTGTTAATGAAAATATCCTCAGAATCCATTTATTGCATATCAATAGTATGACAAATTCACGTCTAACCGGTGCAATCCAGTGTTTTGCTCATTAGTTTGGTGTTGGGTTTTTTTTTTCGAGATTATTGGGAATTTAGCTAATTAGAGCACCGAAATCCTATGAAAACTAGGACATTCGGTAATCGTATAATATAGATTTTTCTGATTAATTGAAAGATAAATTAATTTTTAAAAATGTTTTCTCATCAAATATTCAATGCATGGCAAAGTATGACAAATCCATACGTCTAATTAGTATGTCTTATACTTATTTAATGGCTTTTTGGGGATGATCTGGGAATTAATCTAGTTAATTAGGGTAAGTAAATCTTCAGAAAAAATAAGACATTTTGAACCGTGTGGTGTTGTTTGATTAATGAAAAAATAATATTTGGATATATTCAAATTTCGATGAATTTTTTCTCAGTTTCCATTTATTGCATAGCAAAGTATGAAAAGTCAATGTGTAATATGTATGACTGAGTTTGTTGGTGAGCTTTTCGGGGTGATTTGGGAATTAGGCCAATAAAAGTAAGCAAACCCTTTGATAGCTAGAGTGTTTTGGGATTCGTGTAATGTTTTTTGATATAGGAGGAACTCATGTTTAGAAGTGTTGATGTTTATATTAAATTAATTGAATTAATATGTTATTAAATAATTAAATGCGCTTAGAGTTGGTTTGAACTCTTGTGAACATCGAATCTTCAAGGCAGTTTTTTTAGTTAGCCTTTCTGATGTAAATACCACCAACACAAAAATTCAAAATTCCATAGTATATTACGGTTCTGAGAAATAATAATTGAGCTTCACGCAACGTGAAAGATATTGTTGAACACGCGTTAAATTGTGGGACGAACTGGAGAAATTGGTAGAGTGTTAGTCGTCGATTTCGGAGGTCAACGGTTCGAAACCTACAATGGAAAAATTAATTGTCAGGCAAAGTTTGAGAGGGCTCAAATACACAACGCGATCTATATATTTTATATTACCATTGTATTTGTATTGTTGTTTTTTTTTTTTTGTTGTTTTTTTTTCGTTTTTTTGTGTGTGTTGATTTTGTTTTGTTTTGTTTTCTTATATAATTCAATACAAAACAATACAATTTGACCAGTCGCGCATGTTGAACTAGGGATCTTTCTATCTGGAGATCAGCGCTCTACCACTAGCCCGTTGAGCCAGTTCACCCCGACAGAGCAGCTGACGAGGTTGGGTTGTAGTTAACTAACATAACACTCACATCCTTATAAGGAAAGTTGGTAGGTCGAACAGCGAAAACTATAGATACGTTTGAATTACTGCAATAACATACGAATTATAAGAACATGGAATCTTTAGTAACATTATGGGTCCTCTAGAATTAATAACAAAATTGATGATTAACAAGCGGACATGGAACGACCACATAACTAGCAAATATCATAATATCGTAGGGTCAGTTCCACTCTACATCTTGGTTATGAGACGAAATATTCTTAATGCTGACATATAGTTTAAATTTAAACAACTGCTACAATATCTTTGTGAGGCTAATTCTAGAATGTGGCATTTTGGTCAAGGTTCCCAAACCATAAACATGATTTTTCTCGATTCGAGAAGATGCAAGACAAAAGCATCAACTATTACAACGAGAAAAATAAGCCATACAAGTTGAGTGGCACTAATTGTGTAAAGCAACCAGGATGAATCAGGCAAAGAGGAAATTGGGACTTTGAGAGTTCTTTATAGAAATATTTCTAGAACCAAAAATATTTAATTTTATTTGAAGTGTAAAAGGTCAATTTAAAGTGATTTTTCTATGCTCAGAGGGCTCTAGCTAAAAAGCAATACTCTCGACGTTTGCCTGGTTCACCCTGGTTACCTTATAAATGCTGTAGAGAATACAAGACAATAAATTAGTTGCACTGTTCAAGGATTTCAAAGGACAAAGTAAAGTACCGATTGCTAGCCTAGAATAGAATCCGAGAAGACCATCAACGTTTGGAAGCCAGCGGCACAAAACAGACGCAAAATTGCATTCGTCTGGCCTTTCAGTAACGAAACAATGGAACCCACGTCTAAAACCCCTGAAGACCCAAAAAATGCCTGAGCACTCACTAACAGAATAGGACGCTGACCTCGATGGGGTTGCAGAGTTGGTTGCTTAACGTCCGACGTCAATATTATATAATCTATATTGTGGACGAGCCTCAGGATTAATGTCTGACATCTGACATTTAAAGTGCTGCCACGCAGAGACAGATCGGAGGTACCTGGGCTACTGTGTCAGCTGATCATATTATACTGACATCAACTCGACTAGTAAGGACAGAATCGTACATATGACATATGAACCTTTGACTGATCGTGAGTTTTGAACCGGGACCTATCGATTGCGAGAAAAACGCGTTACCACAAGCGCTAGTCCACCCTCCCTGCCATCTAAATGAGACGATATAACCGATGTCTTAAGCCCATAAAATAGTCCCATAACACTCTTTGAAAAATAGGGCACTAATCTAGGGAGGCAAAGATTTATTCATAAAAATGATAAAATATTAATTTAAACAATAAGATCAGAAGTTTGTAATTTTAAACAGAAAGTAACATCATTGTGGGTCTTTGGCCAACACAACCCGTTGTAAAAAGATACTAGTGACATTTTGTAAAACCAATAATTTCACCAAGGGAACACTTACCATTAGGCTTTGATTAAAAAGATTATGTCTAAGTCCACACATGTTAGTCTTGGAGCCCATCCACAATATAGCCTATATAGCGCTGATGTTGTTACATTGCGTCTAACATCAGCACTATATAGATTATATTGTGGACAAGTCCCGTGACTAACGACTGATAGTTTTACATGCAACCACACGGAGAAAGCTGCGGCGATACCATGACTTCGTGCCATCCCGTCACATTAAACTGACACCGACTAAACCAGTAAGGGACGAAGACGCCATAGCGGGTCTCGTACCACGTAACAGACCTCCTGCGTCGGAAGCTAATGTTCTACCTGACCCGATATATATAGTCCTGAAGTTGGACATAAACTAACCAACTCTGTTAAACCAACCCAAAGAAACTCTTTTTTTTTCATTATATTCCATCGATAGAAAAGGGAGAAAAACATGTAGGTGGAAATAATGATACCGTGTGGACTGTGTGTAAAATGCATTAATGAAAAATCTACATACAGATACTTTAATATGACGTATCAAGATTACGTCACATATAATCTAAATCGTTTTAACTTACACAAAACATATAAGGACCACCAGTTTCGTTTTTCGTTTTTCGTAGCATAAGAAATTAAATATTCCAAAGTATTAGTCAGTCGAGAACATTAGTAGTACTCAAAAGTATTCTCTTTCCGAGCCTACTTTTAAATAGGTCATATTTTAGTGCTGTTCTCCATTCTATGCTTTAGGTTCATCACTTATTCACAGCAATCGCTAAATAATGCATTCCTTTCTTGGTGTCTCAAAAGGACGATCATTTATCACTTATTTACCACAATCGCTCAATAGGGGATTCCTTTCTTGGTCTCATTAGGTCAATAATTCTATATGGCGCATTGTGGGAGCCTACGCTATATTTAATCTAGGTTCAAAAGTGAGTGCACTGTACTTGATAATTTTACATGTCCCCTGGGGTTTTGAAAGTAACCGATAAGGAAGGAGATAGAAGCACTAAAATACGATCAACACAAAACTTACACCGACCCAAACTGAGGAACGAGTCACCAGAGCGGGGCTCGAACTACGGTTCTCCTGAGTAGAAAGCCGATGCTCTAGCGCAGGGCAATCGCGCTTCAAATCACGCAGGAAAATCGAGTGTACATGTATTTCTATTTTGTAGCTCCTTATAGTCATCAAAATAGAACCTAAAGTGCGCGATCGGAAATTATTATTATTAAGATCGTCTTCAACATAACACCACGACGTTTCTGCGCATTAACGATTACTGATGTCTTCTGACAAACCGGAATATTGTAACATTTTTGCGAAAATCTCATACCCAGTAGTCGCCACTCCATAGCTCTATCAACCATGATGCCCGACATTATCTGTCTGATTTAGCTCCCTACTGGTTGGGTCGGTGTCGCCACAATGTGATCGGCTGAGAGCTCTTAGACAGGAGTCCAGGTCTCCCCGCCCTGTCTTATAGGTAGCAATACACACAAATTTTCAGACCTTTGTCTTGGGGCCCGTCTACAATACAGAATATAGTGCTGACGTTGGGCGATTAGCAACCAAGTCAACTGAAGACATCGTCTCGAACTAATTCAAGATATATTATAACCAGGTTTGTTTCCCTTAAGTTTCTCAAATATCCCTAAACTGAGATGACAACGTGGCTAAAGATAGATATGGAACCTCGAACCTTTTAGCTTCACATCGCCTTCCAACAGCACTCACAACTGAGCAACCCTACGCCTCCCTCGTGATAACGGGTAACGTATGAAGATAATAATTACTTTCTTAGATTGTTTTAATATCACTAAACAGAAACACCTAAGCTCTCTACTTAACATTTCTACCAACATATTACCCACCTCATTTTATTATTAGTATCACATTCTTTGGAATGTTTGAAAATCTCGAAATAATTTTTTAAGATGAAGTTAAAGCAAGGTTTCCAATTTAAGTAAAAAACACAAAGTCACCGTAATGGGGATAACATCATTCGCTCAAAAAACGTAAACAAATCACGTGATCGTTGTATTTTTTGTAAACAATCTGATAATCTGGCACACACATATTTTAATATATTTTTTTCACGAGCCTACTTACAAGCATCACGTGACTTTTGTGGAAAAAGAGGTCAGCCCCATTGAACAAAGTAAAAGGATTTTGAACATCAAGGAAAGTTGTCTACATTTCTATACATTTTTAGCATCGATAGGACAAAGTGATAATCAGAGAGTATTTTAATTCTACCTACAAGGCTGTCGGAGTAAAGATTTACATTTATATGGATTTTTTCTACATTTATAACAGAGAGAACATTTTATGATACTCCCTTTTTTGAAATGATACAGAATATAGAATATAGAATAGAATATAGACAGTTACTCACTTTCACTCTTATGTGCAAGGATTTCTGGGGTAGAGCATCGGCTTCCGACACAAAAGGTCTGGGTTCGAGTCCTGGCGATTTCGCTCCCTACGGGTTGGGTCGGTGTTAGTTTAATGTGACCAGCTGAGACAGGAGCCATGTTATCTCCGCCCTGTCTCGTGTTTGGCAGCACATAAAATTGTCAGACATCAGTCTTGGAGCCCGTCCACAATATAGTCTATATAGTGCTGATGGTGACGTTAACCCTATAACATTTATAGCGCTGACGTTAGACTTTAAGCAACCAATTTATTTTCTGAGAATCCAATGAAGCTTAGGATCAAATCTTTCACTTCCACCTCGTCAACGCAGAGCTCTACCCAATAGCTATCTGTCGCCAACTTCCAGATTCGAGGTCAATATCATGTGAGCTTTTAGCAGTATGACCCGAGGGTGTGTAATGGTGAGACTGAAAGGTTTTAGTTATTTTACTGTGTGGATCTGTGTACGTGGATCGGGATAACTAGAGCTAAGTGGTTTCCTTCTTTAAATCTTTGAAAAAAGAACCTAAGCTCAACAACCTTTAGTTTCAGAATAAAATGAAAATGAAGTGAGCATGCTTCAAAGCTTGTCTCCTCACCTCACCCCCCCCCCCCTTTTTTCCCACCAAAGGTGGAAAAGTACCGTTTTTGATATCACTCGAGATAAATATTTGCAGAGTCATACCAGAGACCATACTTGCGAATGAGAAGTGGGTGTTGTTGCACATGCTTGACCGTCAAGTGGTAGAACGTTGGCCTTCCGAATGTGAGGTCACTGGTTTAAAACCCACAATATAATTATCGAATAGACTAATGTAGCCTAGGTTCAAACCTCCAACGTTCAGCTCGCCAATCCAGAGCACAGCCCACTGAGCCACCTGGAACATCCTACCCCTTTCTAAGTACATACCCCACGGGCTTTTAGCAGTACGACTAAATAGTGGTAAGACCGCCCACAAAACACCCACGTCCAATTCCACACATCGTCAAACAATATACTGCGCATATATCTCTCCTTCGCCTATTTTAGCTGAGGTTCGAACCAACACCCTCCGGCTCGCCAACTCAGAGTGATAGTCACTGGGTATTCTGGAGCTCAATGCCCCATAAGATTCCATCAAAATTTTAATAATGACCGCCCACAATCTAGCCACCTTCATAAAGCTTTTCTTTCATTTCCACACATTGTCGAACAATATACTGCGCATATATCTCGCCTGCGCCTATTTTAGCTGAGGTTCGAACCAACACCTTCAGGCTCGCTAACCCAGAGCGATACGCACTCAGCATTCTGGAGCCCACTACCAGATTCTAGCTCAATGCCCCATAAGATTCCATCAGACCCTAAGTATTAATGATGAACCGCCCACACTAAGACACCTCCATATAGTTTTTCTTTCATTTCCACACATTGTCGAATAATATACTGCGCCTGTTGTAACTGAGGTTCGAACCAACACCTTCCGGCTCGCTAACCCAGAGCGATACGCACTCAGCATTCTGGAGCCCACTACCAGATTCTAGCTCAATGCCCCATAAGATTCCATCAAACCTTAAGTATTAATAATGACCGCCGACACGCTAGCCACCTCCATATAGTTTTTCTTTCATTTCCACACATTGTCGAACAATATACTGCGCATGTATCTCGTCCTGCGCCTACTGTAACTGAGGTTCGAACCAACACCTTCCGGCTCGCTAACCCAGAGCGATACGCACTCAGCATCCTGGAGACCACTACCAGATTCTAGCTCAATGCCCCATAAGATTCCATCAAAGTATTAATAATGACCGCCCACACTCTAGACACATCCACTAAGTTTTTCAGTTTTTCTTCCAGTTCCACACACTATCAAAGACAACACTATAATACTGCGCATGTTTATATTCCACCTCACAGAAACCTAGCACCATAAAGCCCTGGGGTCGTCTCTCTGTTGAGTACCGAGTAATGATGTGTGAGCCTTCTCTCTCTCTTTCTTTCTCTCTCTCTCTCTCTCTCTCTCTCTCTCTCTCTCTCTCTCTCTCTGTGTCTTTGTCTCTCTCTCCTCTCTCTCTCTCTCTATCTCTCTCTCTCTATTTTTTTTTTCTTTTTGAACATTAGCAGATGAATCCACTGTCAGTTTTGTCAAGTCTAAATCTAAAGAGTTATGAGGCGGGCTAAAGAGTCGGTTGTTGTTTGTTGGTTACTAGATCTACTTCTTACTCCCTCCTGCCGCTCCAATAAAATTTTAGTAATTTCCCTTTCTATACTTTTCCCTGCATCGTTGTTTAATTTTTTTTTCTTACCTTACGTGAACATTTTTTTTTTTTACTTTTTTAGAAAACAAAAGAATGTAAAATCACTTTTCCTTCCGTGCAGGTCTATTAGTTTTTATTTTTAAAAAGACTCTCTCTCTCCCTCCCTCTCTCTGTCTCATTCTCACTCTCTTTCTCTCACTCTATTTTTTTTCTCTCCCTCTCTCTTTCTCACTCTATCTTTTTCTCTCTCCCTCTCTCTCCCTCACTCTCTCTCTTTCTATATTTCTCTCTCCTTCTCTCTCTCTCTCTTTCTTTGTCTCTATCTCTCTCTATCTCACTCTCTTTCTCTCTCTCTCTTTCTAGTTCGCTCTCTCTTTCTCTCTCTCTCTCTCTCTCTCTCTCTCTCTCTCTCTCTCTCTCTATCTCTTTCTGTGCATAACGTTTCCTACGTCCCACAGGGATCCTATACGTCCATTCATATCAATAACTTTGCCAAGAGATTTATCACTTCCCTCTGCACGCATTTCTATTTGGGTCAAACTGTCCTCTGAGATTTTAACCCCTTTCTTAGAATTTATTAAGTTGTTATCTCCATTCTTAGAATTTATTAAGATTTCATCTCCATTCATAGAATTTATTAAGACCCATAAACTGACATTCAAAGATAAGCTGTTAATCTCCTGTAAAACCCATTCGTGTCGTTAATTCAGATGATTTAAACAACAAAACCTGATGTTCTCTCTCTCTCTCTCTCACTCTCTTTCTCTCTCTCTTTCTAGTTCTCTCTCTCTTTCTCTCTCTCTCTCTCTCTCTCTCTCTCTCTCTCTCTATCTATCTCTTTCTGTGCATAACGTTTCCTACGTCCCACAGGGATCCTATACGTCCATTCATATCAATAAATTTGCCAAGAGATTTATCATTTCCCTCTGCACGCATTTCTATTTGGGTCAAACTGTCCTCTGAGATTTTATCTCCATTCTTAGAATTTATTAAGATTTCATCTCCATTCTTAGAATTTATTAAGACCCATAAACTGACATTCAAAGATAAGCTGTTAATCTCCTGTAAAACCCATTCGTGTCGTTAATTCAGATGATTTAAACAACAAAACCTGATGTATTGGGTACGCCATGTAGGGCCCAAAATCGTTAAAACTGATAAACCAGTTAGCTTAATACTAGAAGGCCCATTAGTAACCAATTTGGGTTTGGTACTTGCAAACTGGTTGCATTCTTCGTATTCATAAAAAGCCGTTATTAAAAACATTGAAATCCAAAACCTCATACAAATAAATAATTTAAAAAAATATTATAAGATTATTTGGGAAAGTAAAAATTTAGGACAATGCTCCAATTACAGGATGTAAAATATCTGATTATTGTTTAATATTTTACAAAATATTACTTTTTATGAAACAAATCATGGGGTTTTTATGTTTGTGAAATGTCAATCTACTCATATATTTATCCACATATATTTTTTATGTTTTGTGTTTACCAGATTGAAACAACAACATTGAAACGTGAGGCTATTTTCAACAAAAGATTATTTTCTTGCGAGTTTATTGTGAAATCCTGCTAATAACAAATAATGGAACAGGAGATTTTACATCTAGATCAACAGCCGCAAGTTTGACATTTAAACATTACACTGAACACAACCCACGCGGTATAATATTGTTTGTGCAGATATCTACAGACCAAAGGCAAAAAATCTCTATTTCAAAATCCCGCATCTTTAATGGTCGATCGATATTTTCATATCTCCATTTGGCTCACATTTCTAATCTTTTGTGCATGACGTTATTCATTTATGACTTTTTTATTTTCTTTGTTTAATGTTCATAATAATTTTAGATCTAGAGGCAATGTACAATTTTTTTTTACTAGAATGCTTTGTTGATGTAGGACTCACCCCCCTCCCGCCCCAATCCGGTGCGAACTGGTTCAAGTGGTAGAGCTTTGGTCATCATTACCATGATCATCATCATCATCATCATCATCATCATCATCATCACCATCATCATCAATATCATCATCATCATCATCATCATCATCATCATCATCATCATCATCATCATCATCATGATGATGATGATGATGATGATGACGATGATGATGATGATGATGATGATGATGATGATGAGAGCATCATCATCATCATCATCGTCATCATCATCATCATCATCATCATCATCATCACCATCATCATCACCAAACCAAAACTCAACTGACATGCTTATTTCAGATCGGGAGGTCAGCGGTTCGAATCCCACAATCCTTCAAAAGATGTATTTGTTCGATCTTGTTCCCGGTAAATGGTTGGTTGGGTGTCAGTACAGGTCTCCCCGTCCTGTCTCCTTAGGGGCAGAACATAAAAAAGCAAACAAAACAAAAAACCGCGGGTTTCGAATTTTGAAAGGATTAATTTGTTTACTGATATTTTTATTTCGCTTTCATGTTCTTTTTAATTGTGTGTCTTTGTATGTGTTTGTTTAATTTTTAAATCATACTTTCTATTTCTGTATTAGTATTTTTTAAATTATTTTTGGCCGACATATATTTTTGTCTGTATCGTAAAAAAGCATCTTCAAAACAGAAACACTCATAGACAATATAATTGTCCAATTTCAAGCTCCAAGCCGATGTCTTGTATCTTTGTTTATTGACTTTAAATTATATGGGCGCCTTGTAAACAATTTATTAATAAATAGTAGTAGGGAATTTTCAAAGCCAGCAACAAAACTGATCTTGTCTTGTTCTTTTCCATAAGTAAGTATGTTGTTTTTGTTTTGTTTTTAATACAATTTAAGATATTTTAATTTTTCTCCTCTTAGTTATTTTTTGCCGGAAGAATGTTTAAAATAAAAAAAAATCGACAGACTATTATATCAAAATAGTGTGATTACTCATGTCTCCAGTAAAAACTCACGTGTTTTTTTTTTTACAAAAAGAAGCTTAGAAAAAGTCAATTATTATTTTCTCTTGTACTTACTCTTTTAACTTCACATCAGGGATTCTAGTCTGGTCCTTTACCCACGTAGCTGAACAATCGTGTTAGAAGTGTTTTATAAGTCATCTCTCGGGCTATACGGGATTCTACTCTGGTCCTTTACCCACGTAGCTGAACAACTTACGCAATCATGTTTTATAAGTCATCTCTCGGGCTATACTGTATGGTCAATTTTACTCTTTTTCTTTGTTCTAACACTGAAATTCACCATTATCTCAAAACTTCTGAAACAGTAGAAGTGGGGATTTCCAAACCCAAAACCGAAGTTAATTGTGTAAATCTTTATTTTTCCTGCTGCTCCTGTCTTGTTTTTCCCATAATTGTGTTTGTTGTTTCTTTTTGTTTTGTTTTGTATATATTTTTAACTTAATGTTTCTTTATTTTTTCTCTTAGTTCCTTTTTGCTGAATTGAAGATGAAAAGTAAAATTCAACAGACTATGATATCTAAAAGTATAAAGAGAATTTCTTCATGTTCTACTTGTAACTCACGTTTTTTGTTGTTGTTTTTTCAAAAAGAAGCTGAGCAAAAAGTTAATTGATATTTACTCTTTTGTTTTCCCCTCAGAGATTCCAGTCTCTGGTCCTTAACCTACTTACCGGTGTAATTGTTTAGGAAGTGTTTTTATTTCATCTCTGGCTATATTTCATAGACCATTTTATTCTTTTTGTCTCTTTCTTTGTCGTAATAGAAACATCGACCACCATCTAAAAACGTTTAACAGGGCAAGAAGTTCATTCTACTCTTTTGTATTATCCACTTTCCACTGTGGTCTTTTATATAAAATCTTTGAAAGTCAATTCTAGCTATATTGTTTCATGCATTTTATTCTTTTTTTTTATTCTAACACATAAATTGACCATCATCTAAAAACGTTTATAAATTAATATGAAAATTAGTCGAGTTGAAGTTTTCTAAGCGAAGCCATCATCTCATAATTATAAAAATTGACACTTGAAAAACCTTCCTCGTTAAAAAAAAATCCATAGCTCCTCTCCCATAGTTATGGAGTTGTCTACGTGCCGAGACACTGTCTATTTAATTTACAAGCTTTTGTACCGTGTCAATTCATTGTAAAAAGAGAAACGAAAACGTTCACTATAGAAAACAGATTTTAAGTGAAATTGCTGGGTGAATAAGTGACATGGTAAAATATGAATTTTCTAGGATCGTTTGAAAACTGTGTAGTTGCATTTCGCTTTTCTAACCTAAAAAAACTAATGAATAACTCTTTCATAATTATCTCTCGTAATGGTCTCTCCCATTTTCTTCATGTTTTTTATCGTTTTCTTTTCTTCATATTTTTCTTTAAGTCTTACTTTGTATTTATTTATCTTCTCTCTCTCTCTCTCACGCTCTCTCTCTCTCTCTCTCTCTCTCTCTCTCTCTCTCTCTCTCTCTCTCTCTCTCTCTCTCTCTTTCTCTCTCTCTCTCTCTCTCTCTCTCTCTCTCTCTCTCTCTCTCTTTCTCTCTCTCTTTCTCTCTCTCTCTTTTTTTCTCTCTGTCTCTCCCTACCTCCTTCTCTCTATCTCCATCTCTCTATTTCTCTCTCTCTGTCTTTCTCTGTCTATCTTCCTTCTCTCTTTGTTTATTTCTTTTTTTTTTCGATTCCCAGGCCTAGAAATCCTCTCAGTGAAGAGTCCTTAAGAGTCAAGTAAGAACCCTCATCTTTAAACTTTCTCCCATTTTAAGTAAACATACTGATTTTGATTTTCATCTCTGTTGCTTTTTTTTATTATTATTTAATTTTATTCTTCCTCAAAACTACTCTCTTTTTACTTATGTTGAGTTGTCCATTCCACATTGAGCGGCAAGTACAACGTCTCGGTAGCTTACGACTTGTCGTAAGCCTTCTACGAGGGGTGTTCATTATGTCCTTAGCTTGACCTTGAAGCAGTTGTCATGCTAAGAACATAGTGAACACCCCTCGTAATTCGCATATATTATTCTGACGACGAGTTTTAAGGTACCGTCACGGCACCGTGAGTGGGCAAGTATCGGATAGTTTTAATTAGCAGTTGTTATCGTTGTTGTTGTTGTTGTTTTAGCTTTTTAGCACGTAAAAAAGTTTTTATTTTTATTTTGAATAAACTTTAAGCTACGGAAAAATAAAATAGTTTTAAAAATAAATTTAAAAAAAAGATCATCATAAAGATTGCAAGAAAGAAAGAATATAGTTTGGAAGTGCAATCGGACCCTAAGGTCCTAATATTTTTTCTTAATAAATATTTTAATATTGCACATTAAATTTTGCATTACATTCTTCAAATAAAACAAAACCACATCCCCAAGCCAAATAAGGTTTTTATTCATTTGCATCTACGTTATAAAGAATCACATCGGAAATGACCACAAGAAGCATGAGGTGTTTTTTCTAGTTTCGGTGCGATTTTTACTATACTTTCAAGAGAGAATGAAAACTGTCTCCCTTTCTTTACGTAAGCCAAAGATTATTATAATTAAGTGTGAAATAAAATATTATTTTGGGATATAATAAAGCTTGATAACCACAATGACGAAATTGTCAGGAATTTAATTTTTGAAACAAATCATAATCCATTTTAGGATAAACTCATTTCTATAACTATTTTTTGTCTTTGGATATGGGAATATTTCATTGTTATTCAAAGATCTACAAGAAAATTAAGATAAAAAGAGAAATGAGAATGAAGTGTTACAGAGAAAAGTTTTATTATTGTAGGGAGATTTATAAATATCCCCTTACTAAACAAACAAACAAAAGAAAAGCAGTTCAACAAATACCACAAATGTATTTAACTATATAAAAAGAAGAAGACAAACGCAATAGACCACAATCTTTTTTTTCCTAAATAATAAATTCAAGTACAACAAAACACATGTGTTATTTTTTTTTATTTACAGGGGGTTTTCTGTCGCACAGAGAGATCGCTCAGGCAATAATCAATTTTCCATTTATTTATACTAATCTCACTCTTCTTCTCTCTCTCTCTCTCTCTCTCTCTTTCTCTCTCTCTCTCTCTCTCTCTCTCTCTCTCTCTCTCTCTCTCTCTCTCTCTCTCTCTCTCTCTCTCTCTCTCTCTCTCTCTCTCTCTCTCTCTCTCTTCTCTCTCCTCTCTGTTTCTATTCTCTTTATATATCACCTTCACTCTCTCTCTCTTTCTCTCTCCTTCTCTCTCTCTGTGCTAAACGTCTACTAGGCTCTCCTTGGGGACCCACGACAGCAATATGCTAAAAGAACTTGTCCTCTTTTTATGCTAAGTTTGTGTGTGCCCTTTCAGTCACTCTCTGGTGCACGTCCGTGACTAGAATAATACTTTTCTAACACCTGAGAGAACAAAATAATTTGTTCAAAAAATTGTCTGTAGCATAGAAACGAATCAGACTTTTTTGAACTTGTTCGTTTATGTTAGTGCTACAAACGATAAACGCAGCATTATAAGTTCCAAAGGCTTCGTTCTTGCGGAGACCTCACAGAAAATTCAATTTCAGTTTTCGAAGCATCCTTTTTATTACTCTAGGAGGAAAAAGCCCTCTGTTAAACCAATATGAGGCCCTGTTTTGGGGATCAACCTTCGGCCTGTCTGTAAATAGCCGTGAAAGTAATTGTTATAAAAACACGAAACTGAGTTGAGTTAATTTCTTAACGTCCAACGTCAGCAATATATACATATAAGTTGTCAAAAAACATTTAATATCCAATATTCATAGAAATCAGTTAATATGATTCAAGTACCTCATTATTTACAAGAAAATTGGACGGTTTTGACACTTATCTTTTCCAGCCTAAACGGAATTTTGGCGAATAAGTTGACTTTCTTTTTTGTAACGTTTATAAACATTTACTAACTTTTATCACAATCCTGATTAAATAGAGTGGCAGTAAAACAGAATTTTAGATATGCCATGGAATAATGAACCATATCAAATAATAATTGAGGGGAAAATGGGTTTGGATGAGATACATCATTCTATCATTACATACAAAACAAGTGAAGCAGGAATGAAAAGTGTGGGAAACAGTCAATATACATGTACTCAGTGCATTAAGAAATTATAATTAGATTAAAAGTAACGTAATTTAGAACTGTACGAGAAAATATCTCTTGAGTCTTTTCGGTCGAGTTTTTTGTACTCTAATCAGTTTTGAATATGTCAACATTTTGAAAAAGACCAATTGCTCACTAATCGTCGTTTATCTAGTAGCAATCCGCCTGGGTGCTGTTTGACTCTGGCGTCTAACCATTGGAGCAATGCTGTCTGAACTGCCTGTAAGGTTCTCTGTCTCCAAGTGTCTCTGTTTTCAGCCATAATTATTGGAAGACAGCGGTTGAACCTGTCTAGTCATTTATGTTGGATATTATAAAGTGTGGCCATAAACTAAAACGGAAATATGTCATTGTAGAGAACACATTGTGAGATATACATAAAGTTTAAGAAATATCAAACAGCTGCTAACAGCTAAATCGGCTCCTTATTGTCGTTGTTCTTGCCCATGCCTGCTTTATAATTCATCACAAAAATTACTCAGGCGGCGGAGGATTAAAAAGCAAGAACCTCTTCACAACCTCGGGAAGAGGCAGGGCGGAGACACTTCTGGGAAAGTTTGGCCGAAAGTAGTTCCGCAGAGAGAGGTGCACGATGGTCCTCAAGTCACGTGGGCTACTGCCGACATCCAATAAAACGGCCCTCTGTTCTTCGGTTAGGCTGGAGTACGCCTGCACTGATTCCATGTCGACTTTTGTCGCCGCGCTAACCAGCAGTCTAAAAATATCTGGCGCTTCGCGGAGAAACTGCACGCTGTGCAGAATCCCGTGCGGGTCTTTCATCCGCGAAGCCGTTGAGGCGGCGCAAAAGTGAACCTTAGCACCGTACAGCACCAGTGCATGGACGATGGAGTAACGCACCTTTTCTGGTGGGAATCTCTCTTCCATGGCGTCGTCCCAGTTGATTGTCTCCCCGGACTGACCCACCCCCCAACGCAGGTACTCGGTGAGCGGGGCCAGGAACGGGCTACTGTAGCTCACAAATCGGGAATTCGCGTTGGGGTCGGCGCCGTGTTGTAGGAGAACCTGTTTAGTGGTTAAGGGAGAGAGAGAGAGAGAGAGAGAGAGAGAGAGAGAGAGAGAAAGAGAGAGAGAGTGAGAGAGAGAACGAGTTTGTATTTACGCCAGCACAGTACGGTAACAGCTATGTTGTGTCCGTGATGTTTGAAACAGTTAAAACAGAGGAGAGCACCAGTAGCAACAGTGATTCTTTTTATTTCCCTGGTTGGTAAAAGTATAAACATAGTGTATAAGATGGGTTAAATTTTTAAAACATCTATACAGCAATTGAAAATGTCCATGCACAGTGTTTACCAAAGAAACGTTTGAGTTACGACTCGGTTTAATAGCCTTGGCTGAATTAATAATGTTCTTTCGTCACTGACCTCGTTCAGGCAGCTCTCCCATCGGATGCAACAAAGGGGATTTTAAACAGCAATATGCCCACCACGATGACTCCAGAGAAGATCATATGCATTGGTAGAACCACCTTTATGACTTTGTTTACGTATCCCAAGGGGGGGGGTGCATAACAGAGGAAAACCCACCAGAATCTGACATAATTATCGCAATTTCTTCAAGGAGCATTGTGCGACTATTTAACCTTCCTGATGATAAACAGTGTTGCTGTTGTTGTTGTTGTTGTTATTGAGTTGGTTTAACGTCCAACATCAGCACTATATAGGCTATTATTGTGGACAGGAGCAATGATGTACCCATCTGGAATTTAACATGCCTAAAGTTCTTCAATCGGTCCTATGCCACAATTTAATCCAATTGGGTGACTTTAATTGAGATCTTGAACACACACATGTATAATCTCCAACCTGTGCTTGAGGCCTGGTGTTGCTAACGCCAACTGGAGCGGGGTTGATCCTTCATCACGACCCCGTCCAGACGGCTCATTGGGGATTCTTAACACCAATATATCCACCAGGATGACTCCAGAGAATACCCTATAATAATGGTAGAACCACCTTGATGACTTTGTTTGAGTTTCCCAAGTCAGAGGAAAATCCACCAAAATATAACAAAATTATCCCAGTTTCTTCAAGGGGTCCTGTGGGACTATTTAAACCTCCTGATGATAAACAGTGGTGTACCTACCTGGAATTTACATGCCTAAAGTTCCTCAAGCGGTCATATGCCACTATTTAACTAACCCAATTGAATGACTCTGATTGAGATCTTGAACACCCACCTGTATAATCTCCAGTCTATGCTTGAGGCCTGGTGTGGCACACGCCAACTGGAGCGGGGTTGATCCCTCGTCGGTGACTTCATCCAGACGACTGTCCCAGCGAATGAGCAGCTCGCACAGGTCGGGCTTGTCGCGCACCACGGCTGTGTGCAGGGCCGAGTACCTGGGCGGGAAATGGGGGGGGGTTGATTTTGAGTTGGTTTTAACGTCCAACATCAGCAACTGACGCCTAGCAATGTTATGTGCTATCACACACAAGACAGGGCGGGTGATACCATGACTCCTGTCTCATTAAGATTATGTAAGAGCTGTTTACACGTCTCTTGTCAGATGAACAATAATGGATCTGCGGCTAAGCTTCCCAAAATAGCAGGCAAAGTCACCGAAAAAAAATACATTTGTATTTAGAGTACACGTCAATTATATCATTAATAAGGTAGGAACATTAATTTGGGTCATTTCCGATGTTACACAGAATAACAGGCAAAGTTATTGAATTGTCTGAAGTAAAGACATTTTTGTATAACAAGGTTAAAAGGAATCTATTTTTTATTACTTTTTTAGTTGGGCCGGAATATTTATATCGTTTTTGTTGTTGTTTTTTTGTCCTTGTCTTTTTTGTTTGTTTGTTATTGTTTTTGTTTTTGTTTTGTTTTTTGTGGGGTTTTTTGTTTTTTGTTTGTTGGTGTGGTGGTGTTTTGTTTGTTGTTTTTTGTTTTGTTTTTTTTTGTGGTTTTTTTGTTTTTGTTTGTTTTTTTTTGGTTTTTTTTTTTTTTTTGTTGGTTTGGTTTGTGTTTTTTGTTTTTTGTTGTTGTTTTTGTTTTTTTTGGTTTTTTTTTTGGGGGGGGGGGTGTCTGGATTTTTTTTTTGTTAAGTCTAAGAGCCTGCTAATGTAGGAATATAAACAGTGCCATCATGATTATAGCTCATTTTGGTTCTAAATGCAGATGTTTCTTTATTTTGGTGCCCCTGATTGTTATTTTTTGAAGCCTTGATCATTTTCTCGTTGCTGCAGTGTACTGTGCTGAACGATGAGTATTTTCTGATTATCAATATGCACTAACTATGGAAATATATTTTCTCGCTCTCATTCAACACCCAATCAGACTGCATTCAAACAAAGACCTAGCCGAGATCACAAACCTAGCACAGGATCGGAAACGTTGGAGGGAATAAACATCACAGATCGAGAAGGCTGCCAAAGCGACACAGACGAAGAACTGGGACGCGACGCGGCAATAAGTCAAGTAAGTCATGGAAATGTATAATTAGAAATAGATCACTATTACCACAATAATGCTAGAATGTGTTCACTACGACCATTTCGGTAACTTGGCCATGAAATCGTTAAGTAAAAATGTGATCGGCTGAGCTAAAACAGCAGTCATGGCATCCCCGCCTTGTCTCGTGTGTGGCAGGACATAAAATCGTCAGACGTCAGTCTTGGGTTCTGTCCAAGATATAGCCTATATAGTGCTGACGTTGGACGTTAAACCAACCCACCATTCAACAGTGGCCATGAAACTGTCAAGAACAACATCATTTTGGTGGCAATTTTTTTTATATATAATAGAACGCAAGTTCACAGAGTTGATCGACCTTTTGCACACCACGGACACCAGTAATTATATTTGTTTAAGTTTTACCATAGACAGAACAAAGGGGAAATAGGAGAGGTTTTTTTTTCAAGTCCACTATACTGAAAAAAAAAGAAACTGTCCTATCTGTTTACTTTTAGCGGTATTTCTGGAAGGAAAAAAACATTGAAAGATCGACAATTTTATATCATTTGTTTCGAAATAATAGGTGCGCAAACATGTTCACAAATATCGACTCTAGCTTACCATCACTTTTACTACAATTTTGCGTCTATTTTAGCGACCCTGCCTTCTATTTTTGGAAGCTTTAGTTGGTACCATTTTTGGTTTCCAAACAAAAGATCCGGAAAGGGGTTTTTGTCCTGTGAAATTACAAAAATGGATTTTTTCTAGTGAAGATGGGAGGTTTTTTTTGTATCTAAAAATAAAAGAAAAATAATACTACAGCTTGTTAATTTCTAATCCTATGCCCTTTTGTATAAGAAAAAAAAAGAAATAAAAAAAGTATTATTTAAAGCAACGCACTTTTCAAAAAATGCCTCCCATAGGAATATCAAGAGCCGAAAACAAAATAATTTCGGTGGATGATTTCGACCCAGAAGCTCTGGTGGTATTAAGTACAACGAAGGCGTATACTTAGACTTAGACTGTGGTATCTAAACCATTATGATTCCGTTCGACGTCTAAATCTTCTTGTTCATTGTACACCAGGCCATTACTGTTTCCAACCCACGCATTGGATCTTTTAATCTTATTGTTTCGCAATATCCTGTTTCTAGCCCCCCTATTCGGATTTCATTGCCGTAATTATAAAATGCCTAGCCTATTTCTGTCAAGACGAGATCAAGTCCGTCTTTTTCCTCAGAGATTATCCGAATGTTCGGAGTGATTCCTTAAGCCATCCCCCACGCTGAGGTTTTGCTCTGTTTTGAAACTAGAGAGATAGAAAGAGCAAACCCTTCCCCTTTTTCTTTCTTTCTCTATCTCTTTCCCTCTCTCTCTCTTTCTTTCTTTCTCTTTCTCTCTTTGTCTCTCTCTCCATCTCTCTCTCTCTCTCTCTCGCTCTCTCTCTCTCTCTCTCTCTCTCTCTCTCTCTCTCTCTCTCTCTCTCTCTTTCTATCTCACGGGGTTCTTATTCGGCGATAGTTGTGCTTCCATTCAGAACGAAGTATGAAAACAATACGTTTCACATTGAACATAGTAGATTTGGGGGGGGGGTCTTCTGTGGTACTTTCGGGTATTCTCGGTAAAAACAAGTACCGCGAGTGCGTAATATTATGCGTGATGATACACGATACACTTTTTTAGGGTATCCTTTCTTGGTATTCAAGACCCTGTTGGCATATAGGATCCCTCCGAGGAACAATAAGACGTTCAATTTAGAGCAATGTCTTGAAGTTGAACTTCGTTTCTTTGTCTGATCGTTGCGTAGCGTCTAACGTCAACTCTATGTGTAGGCTAAATTGTGGACGGGTCTCGGAACTAATGTATGGTAATTTTACGTGTTGCCAAAGAGAGAGGGTGCGGGAATAACATGACTCATATCGCACTTGGTCACGTTATACTAAAACCGTTCCAATCAGTAGGGGACGAAATTTGACAAATACATTAAATTTTGATCGATCATGGGTTTCGAACCAGGGAACTTCCAATTGGGACACTAACGCTCTGTCCACCTGCACCAGTTTGACCCCTTCAATTTCAACGAACTGATGGGTGGTTAAAAAAAAGTGTTTTTTGAAAATAAAATATTTAGCCAGTCGCACTATTATAGTATATAAAAAAATTAGCCTTAGTTTATGGTCGGCAATATTCATAAATCTTAAAATTATTACTAAGCGTATGTACTTTAATCACAAATATTTTCCGATTCCTCGTGTTCCCGAAATGGTTAATGATATAATTTTTTTCCGTCATAACCGTTCCTCAGTTAATAGGTCTACGCTATTTCCTAATTTTACCTTAACATTTTTAATACGCACCTTAAAAATAGTTCATTTTAAGAATTCTATATCTTTTTTTTTTATCTTTTAGACGCTTAATAAATGTGCGTAATATTTCTATTATCACATACACTAAGAGTACATTTTAACGATGTTTTCGTCTGCTCGGAGTAATTTCTCGACCGTCGTACGTATTTAATAACATTGCTGGCAAAGTAAACAAGTTTTTAACACTATTATTATGCTGATTATCATTTCTACTGGCTCGAAGACTTTCATTATATAGCGATAATATATTATTTCTATATGGTCTCCCTTATCTCACGATTTGATAAAGCAGGATATATGAAAAACATGGTTTTATAGAGGGAAAAAAATAATGTCTATACGAAATAAAAAGCATATTCTATGAGAAAAACGTATTTGAGTGTACAATTGTGAATAAAATGGAGATTTAATGATTTGTTTTTCAGACCAAAAATTAAGGAAACTGTTTTAAATATAGGCTACGTGCTGTGAGTCATGATGACCATTTGATGCATGGCTTCCGATGGAAAAAAGATCTCTGGTTTAAACTAGCGCTTGTAAAAAAAAATCTTAGAAGAAAGAAACGTTTATATCTAATGATTATTTGTGTGTACTTGTAGTTGTTTCTTTGTTGTTGTTGTTGTTGTTGTTTTTGTTGTTTTGATGTTGTTGTTGTAGTTGTTGTTGTTGCTGTTGTTGTTGTTGTTGTTGTTGTTGTTGTTGTTGTTGTTGTTGTTGTTGTTGTTGTTGTTGTTGTTGTTGTTGTGTTTGTTGTTGTTTTTCGTTTGTTGTTTCTTTTTGTTTACCCTGAGTGTAACATTTAAGTTGAGTTCTTGTTTAACGTCCTACCTCAGAACTATATAGGCTATATTCTGGCGGAGACAAGACTAAGACTACCGTCTACCAATTTTGAGTGCTGCCACCCAGCGACATTGTGAAGATACCTGGAGTCCTGGTTCAGTCGGTAACATTACAATGAGTTAGTGAGTTTGTTTTACGGCACGTCAGCACGGTAACGGCTATCTGTGCAGTACAGTCGTGGACGAAATCCAACAAAGACTTTTTACTCTATGTCACAGGGGGGCTGTTGGCGCAAGTAGTAGAGTGTTTGTCTCCGAATCATGAGGTCGCTGGTTCCAAAACCCACGATCAGATAAAATATATTTGTTCGAGTTCGTGCCCTACTGGTTGGGTAAGTGTCAGTATAATGTGACCAGATGAGACAAGAGGCATGATATCCCTGTGCCGTCTCTGTGTGGAAGCGCGTAAAATTGTCAGGTATTTCTCTTTTATCCCGTTCACAATACATATTTAGTGCTGGCGTTGGAATCTAAGTATCAAACAAAGTTGTTCAGTTCAGTTGGTTTAACTTCCACCATCAGCACTATACAGGCTATATTGTGGACGGGCAAACAAACAAAGTAACAAACAAAGCTCTGGTGGTACACCAACTAACAAACAAAGAAACAATGTTCTCTAGTAGTACATCAACTAACAAACAAAGTAAGAACGCTCTAGTAGTACACCAAATAACAATAGTACCTGTAGCCGGGCGGACGTGCTACAGAGGCCCCCCTCCTCAACAGGGCGTTCACGATTCCATTGCTGCCAGCTATGATGGCGTAGTGGAGCGCTGTTTTCTGCGGAATAGACAGTGAAAAGTATTACATCAAAAAAATAAACTGAGGAACTATTAAAGCCTGAAGAACCATACTAACATGAAGAACCATACTAACATGAAGAACATTAAAGCAAAGCTTTCAGATGTTGAGTTGTTTTAACGTTCAACATCAGCACTAGATAGGATATATTGTGAACGGATCCCAAGACTGATATCTGACAATTTTACGTGCTGTGGTATATTGTGGATGGGCCCCAAGATTGACGTCTGCATTTTACGTGCTACTATACAGTGACAGTGCGGGAATGCCTGAGCTCTGAAAACACCCACCGAACCAGTAGGGAACGAAAGCTGATAAACACATTTCCAAAGGTCGCGGATTTCGAACCGGACACTTCTCGATTTTAAGGGCAACGCTCTGCCATTTTCACCAGTTCACCCCTCGCCCTCCCCCCTTCCCACCACTAAACGTTGAGTTGTTGAGTCGGTTTAAGATCCAACACCAGCACTATATAGGCTTTATTGTGGACGGACCCCAAGACTGACTTCGGACAATGTTATGTACTACAACACACGAGTTATACCCCAGGACCTCCGCAACCCCACCCACACATTTTGGAATAATCCCACATACAGTTGGCCTTTTGAGTCATAATACATGAAATTGAGAATAAAACACTCATACCAGCAGTATTAAATGAAAGAAGACGAAAGAGTACAAATATTGGAAGAAAATGTGTGCCCATTCTACCCCGTTCCAACAAGATTTCATTATTCGTGACTCTCGTCTCAAAATACCTTCGCAATTTTCAATTCATATCTTGCGAAATAGAAAATTGATACCGTGTATAAGATACACCCTGTGGCATGTACTCTAGATCAAAATCTATATGATTGAGCACAAAAATAGCACCCTTAACCTTAGAATATAGAAGTACTGTCCGCCTTCTTCATAAACTCTTACAATTATTTTTTTTAATCATGAGGTCACCGAATGATAAGAGTTTTTGAAGTCGGAAGAAGGTAGTAATTACACCAATGAAAAAAATAAATAAACGCAGTGTTACAGAATCCAGGTTTCAGGTAAAATCTGTAATCCGAGTAAGCACAAAAATAGCAATCTTAACCCCATAAGATCAAATTTCTATCTGCTTTTTTTAATCAGTTTTTACGATAGAATGTTTTTTTTATTAATCCTGGAGTGACCAAATGATTAAAGTTCAAAAATAAAATAAAAATCAGTAAGTCGGAAGAAACGAGTTATTACAAAAGTAAATTAAAAACATTAAAGAAAGTGTAACATAATCAACATCGCATGTAAAATATATTATCTGTGTAAGCATAAACATAACCATCTTAAAATCAGAATATCAAATTTCAATTAGCTTTATTTACCAACTTTTTATGGTAAACTTTTTTATTTTAATTTGGGGTCATAAGTGTAACTTTGTAGTAAGCTTAACACTCGACGTAAGACATAAGAAGTAAAGTCTAATGCCGAGTTGCAAGCTATTGCGACTTTGTACTTACAACAAATCATCTATTAAATCTGCTTTCTCCTATCCCTTTCTTATTTTGATTGGAGATAGAATTAAACAGTTCTGGGAGGACTAAATGATAAAAATCAAATATAAAATATTTACGATTACAGGAATTCCAAAAGGAAAAAAACATGTTATTACAAACAAAGACAAAGGGGGATGGGACAAAACAATTTTAAGACAGCCAAATGGTAAAAGCTCAAAAATGAAATAGATACCAGTACAGTAAGTCCAAAAGGAGAGAGAAAAAACCATGTGAACATTAAAACAATACTAAGCGAAGAATTGAACAAAGCGGATGTTCAGTATGTTGAGTTGCGTTAACGTCCAACATTGCACTATATAGGCATATTGTGGACGGACCCCAAGACTGACGTCTTACAATTTATGTGCTGCCACTACACGAAGGACAGGGCGGGGATACCATGACTCCTGTCTCAGCCGGTCACATTAAACTGACACCGACCCAACCAATAGGGTAGGGGGCGAGATTGGACACATACATTTTCAAACATCGCGGGTTTCGAACCGAACACCTCTCGGTTTAGAGGGCAACGCTCTGCCACTTGCACCACTTGACTCCTCCACCCACCCCCACCACCACCATCACCACTAAAGACACACATTTTGAGATTATCCCACATACAGCAAGCCTTTTGACTAAGAACACATTAAAGTGAGAATATAACGCTCATACAGCAGAATTAAATGACACAAGACGAAAGACAACAAGCATTGGATAAAATCTGTGTCCATTCTGTAAAAAAATAATACAAAAAGTGTAACCCTCCCCGCCCGAAAACTACCCTGTTCCATATAGATTTCATTGTTCGTGACTCTCGTCTCAAAATATCATCGCAATTTTCAATTTATATCTTGCGAAATAGAAAATTGATACCGTGTATAAGATACACCCTGTGGCATGTACTCTATATAAAAATTTATATGATTTAGCACACAAATAGCACCCTTAACCTTAGAATATGGAAGCACTGTCCGCCTTTTTCATAAACTCTTACAATTATTTTTTTTAATCATGAGGTCACCGAATGATAAGAGTTTTTGAAGTCGGAAGAAGGTAGTAATTACGCCAATGAAAAAAATAAATAAACGCAGTGTCACAGAAGCTAGGTTTCAGGTAAAATCTGTAATCCGAGTAAGCACAAAAATAGCAAATCTTAACCCCATAAGATCAAATTTCTATCTGCTTTTTTTAATCAGTTTTTACGATAGAATGTTTTTTTTATTAATCCTGGAGTGACCAAATGATTAAAGTTCAAAAATAAAATAAAAATCAGTAAGTCGGAAGAAACTAGTTATTACAAAAGTAAATTAAAAACAATAAACAAAGTGTAACATATTCAACATCGCATGTAAAATATATTATCTGGGTAAGCATAAACATAACCATCTTAAAATCAGAATATCAAATTTCAATTAGCTTTATTTACCAACTTTTTATGGTAAACTTTTTTATTTTAATTTGGGGTCATAAGTGTAACTTTGTAGTAAGCTTAACACTCGACGTAAGACATAAGAAGTAAAGTCTAATGCCGAGTTGCAAGCTATTGCGACTTTGTACTTACAACAAATCATCTATTAAATCTGCTTTCTCCTATCCCTTTCTTATTTTGATTGGAGATAGAATTAAACAGTTCTGGGAGGACTAAATGATAAAAATCAAATATAAAATATTTACGATTACAGGAATTCCAAAAGGAAAAAAACATGTTATTACAAACAAAGACAAAGGGGGATGGGACAAAACAATTTTAAGACAGCCAAATGGTAAAAGCTCAAAAATGAAATAGATACCAGTACAGTAAGTCCAAAAGGAGAAGAAAAAACCATGTAATTACAAACAAAGATGAAGCGAAGGGAGATTGGACAAACTGGATGTTGTAGTTGAGTTGGTCTAACGTCCAACATTGGCACTATATAGGCAATATTGTGGACGGGCCCCAAGACTGACGTCTTACAATTTATGTGCTGCCACACACGAGACAGGACGGGGATATCATGACTCCTGTCTCAGCCGGTCACATTAAACTGACACCGACCCAACCAATAGGGAGCGCAATCGTCAGGGCTCCAACCCGGACCTTTTGCGTCGGAAACCGATGCTCTACCCCAGGGCCACCGCGCCCACCGGGACAATCTGGAGAGCTAATGGTGAGCGTGGGAAGAAATGCACGCGCGCTCTCCGTGAGTATTGATCAAGCGGAATGACCGCTCACTGCCTGGGCCTAAATTATTCACCGTGTTCTGATGCGACAAAATAGTGGCCTTGCGATTGCAGGGTCTATAGGGAAAATCAAGACGGTGAGTAAGGAAGTTTGCTCGGGCGGTAAATTTAATGCGGTTATAACTATATTTGAGACTTCAGGAGCCAATGAGCGATTCCAAATCCCTTGCCTAAGAGAGCTGAGTTCAGTTGAGTTGATTTAAGGTCCAATTTCAGCACTATATAGGCTATATTGTGGATGGGTCCCAAGACTGGCGTCTTACAATTGTATGTTCTGCCACACACTAGTCTAGACACCGCAACTAAATATGGACTCCTTTCTCGGCTAGTTACAATATATTGATTTGATACTGACCCTTAGGGCAAATCAATTTTTGATCGATCATGGATTTTGAACCGCAGGAGCTCTACTTGGTGACCAATGCTCTACCACTTACACCAGGCGGATAGCAGGGCCTTTGTAAAAAATGAACACGATAAGAAATGGAATCTAAAACCGGCGTTCAACCAAACGCAACCATAACTCTACCATGACTCTCGTCTCAGCCGGTCACATTAAACTGACACCCACCCAACCAGTAGGAAGGGAGATCGCCAGGGCTCGAATCCGGACCTTTTGCAATGTTCTACTCCAGGACCACCTCACAACCCCC
>RQTK01000065.1:115445-132476 GCA_003991915.1 Elysia chlorotica | reverse complement strand
AACGGCAACCATACCTCTGCCATGACTCTCGTCTCAGCCGTTCACATTAAACTGACACCCACCCAACCAGTAGGAAGGGAGATCGCCAGGGCTCGAATCCGGACCTTTTTGCAATGTTCTACTCCAGGACCACCTCACAACCTCACACACGAAACACGTTGGGGAGACCTGAACTCCTGTCTCAGCAGGTTACATTATACTGACGCCGGTCCAAGCAGTAGGGGGACAAAATCGAACGCCACAGCGTCTAATCATAGCTCTATCCAAGACTTACAGAGCCAACGAGCATGCCTAAGTTTCCAAATTATGTCATCGATTCTCTTGTATATATCGCAAAACGTGTACACTAACCCCACAAACGCCGATACAGCGAAAAGCGTATAATTCTAGGCGGGGAGTGAAGGAAAGTCAAACCCAGGAAACCTTAGTAAGAATGTTGACAAGAAAGGTGAGACACAAGAAGAAAGATCTAAGCACGCCGAAGAGAGAGAGAGAGAAAGAGAGAGAGAGGGGTGGGGGAGAGAGAGGGGAGAGAGAGAGAGAGAGACAGAGAAAGAGAGAGATAGAGAGGGAGAGAGAGAGGGAGAGAGTAGAGAGAGGGAAAGAGTACAGAGGGAGAGAGAGAGGAGAGAAGAGAGAGAAAGAGAGAGGGAGAAGAGAGAGAGAGATGGGAAGAGAGAGGGAGAGAGAGAGGGGGGAGAGGGAGGGGGAGAGGGAGAGAGAGAGACGGAGAAGAGAGAGAGAGGAGAGAGAGAAAGAGAGAGGGATAAAACAGAGGGAGAAGAGATAGAGATGGCGGGAGAGAGGGAGAGAGCCTAGAGGGCTGACTGTGAACCGTACTAAAGTGTAAAACAACAGAACTATGAGAGTTAATTAGATTTGGCTGTGCATGTTATTCCGTTTCGTTTACTTTTCCTTCATAAATGCAGAATCAATTTGAACATAATGTGTTGGATAAGAACAGCAAAGCATGGTTATTGTCTGAAAGTTTTTATTTGTTTATTGCTGCTGTTGTTGTTGTTGCTGTTTTGTAGTTGTTTTTCGCTCCATACCAAAGGTTTAATTTTTATTTACTTAATTACAGGCCTTTACAGGGTAGTTTTGTTAGTTCTTTTATTTTTCCAGTGGTTTCAATTAAGTTAAAAGTTCAAAAAATCAGAGCGCAATAAAAAATTTAATGTCATAGCAGTTCATAAAAATGTAGAACTAGTCTCACGAGGGATGATTTTACTTTCACAGACGGGGAAATATTAAAAACTATTCAATTAACTGTATTAAATGGGGGGGGGGGGGGAACAGAGTGTATAAATTAATGATAGACGGGTGGCATGAAAAATGTGTTAGCAAGTAATTTTAATATGTTGTTTCCAAGAATGTTTTGTTTTAATTAACAACTAAGAGGCAAATAAAAAGCAAAACGGCGACTTACTTGTCCTACTTATGTTGTAACACATATTATTATAAAAATCTAAAACATCTGAGAAAATGACCATGTTTTCACGAAAAAATATTACACTCAGTTAATCTTGTAATAATGATGGAAAAGATTACACAATATACATTGACAGTTTTGGGTCAAGTTTCTAATAAGATGTAAAGACTTTAAAGCTGTAGTTTTATAATTGCGAGCGTTTCTAAAAACTGTACATTTCAAATATACATTTGTGCTTAGCCCTAAAATTGTAGTTGTAGTTACCCATTGAAATAAATATTTTGATTTAAAATAAATATGGCTTCAATTGTTTGTTCGTTTATACGTGCCCATCGTAAGCCACTTTCTGTTAGACAGAGCCAAGACTGACTGTGACAATTCTACCAGATGTATCATAGATACAGAGTAGGTATATAAATATTTTCTAAGACGATCTAGATGGAACAAGACAGTAACAATGGGGATTCAATCACCCATGGTAGGGGGTGGGGGAGGCGTACTAAAGCAAGTGGTAGAGCGTTGGTCTCCCAATAGGAAGGACCCTGGTTCGAAACCCATTATTAGCCGAATATGTATTTGTCTGATTCAATCTCGACTCAATGGGTCGTTCTCAGTATAATGTGTCATGATATCGCTGCACTGTCTCTATGTGGTAGCACGAAAAAGTTGTCAGACATTATTCTTGGGGCCCCTCTACAATAAATATAGCCCATGTCGTGCTGACGTTTGACGTTAAGCAGCTATTACCCAACTCAATATCGCCGGCGTCAATGCGAGTTACAAGAAAAGCTGGTCTGTTTCTGCTGTAACCAATAACTTCTCATTCTAATCAATAAAGGTGTAATGCCAACCTACTAAGAGAGGAGTTAATTTGTATGTAATAGTACTGCCCCCCGTTTCCTCTGTTTAAAAGGGGCTAGCCTTACCTTGGAGTCAACACTTTGGTATGGGTGGTCATAGGAACAGGCGTATTTCTGTAGCTCAAAGAGGCGGAGTGAAATAATTATTGTCGTCGGCAGTAATTAGATTTCAATAAACTCTCTACAAGTACACCGTCTTTTAAATCTTTGTTGTGATTCTTTAAAAGTTGGACATTTTCTTTGGAAAATAAAGGACCATCGGCTATGGTTTTTATACAGCACGCCTTCCAAGTTTTTCTACGCACGATTGTTACAAAACAGTGGAAAATAATGAATTAAAAAGTGTTGTTCTGACTTCATGATTTAAAGACATTTTCCACTTGAGACCAGGCAAATTTTGTTTAAAATAATTTGTAAGAAAAGCAACAAGGAACCTGCTTAATTTTTGTAATTCAAGTAATAAAAACATAATTATATAGACAGAAATACTTGAAGACAAATTTTCCACTTTGCTTTGAATTCTAGACGGCGACAGCATATTGGGAACGAGACACGTATTAACCAAGTCATCTAACAACATTTTGCTGCAAACAACTTTTTATTTGTTCATAAAAAATCGCTCTCCACAAAGACAAATTTGAGATCGGTGGATGCAAAACACGTTCGCTTGAATTAACTAAGATACAAGAATTTCTCGATGACAAATAATCGAGTTAAAATAGGAAGAGGCTAAAAGTCTGTGTTGACTCGAAACACAGTGTTACATTCTTCAATAGTTACTTAACCGCCATGACAATGAAGTGGTTATTCACGTTAATCATCCAAGCTGCTTTCACCATTACGGCCGTTCCGACTGGCATAGGCGGCGCCACCATACAGCAAGCCAAGGATCTTTACAGCGACGTCATTCTGGCGGAAGATGCTCGAACCAGACCTATAGTGAACCAATCCACGGCGCTAGAAGTGGCCATCTCAGCCTCCCTCTTCTCTCTGCTTGAAGTGGACGAGGTCAAGCAGAGCATCTCCGTCAACGTACTGGTCAGACTCAGCTGGACGGACGAGATACGGAAATGGGACCCGGCCGCGTATGGCGGGCTGAGAGAGGTGGACGTCTCCTCTGGCGACATATGGTTTCCCAGAATCCTCAACGGTAACTCTGTATCCAAGAGAGACACGTTCGGAAGCGATTACGCCCCTTTGTACATCCAAAACAGGGGGATGGTAATCTTCCTTCCAGGGGGTATCCTGCATACATCGTGCCTGATGGATCTAACCCACTACCCGTTCGACAGCCAGACGTGTAGCATCGAACTGGTGGCCGGCTCTTCGAGAAACTTCGTCGTATTAACTCCATTCCAGGCAAAATTCGACGAGGAAACGTACATAGAAAACTCAGAGTGGGACCTGCTTAACACGTCCTTGGAAATATTGAACTCGGATTTCGGCGCGTCCCTCGCAATGTTCGACATCACGATCAAACGGAAGCCTGGACACATCGTGCTCACCATCCTCGTGCCTGTGAACATCGTCTCTGCCCTGTCCAACCTGGTGTTCCTGACACCGTTGGAGTCGGGGGAGCGAGTGTCCTTCTCCATCACTGCCCTGCTGGCCCTGTCAGTCTACACCAGTGAGGTGAGTGAGTGAGTTGTTTTTACGGCACGTCAGCACGGTAACGGCTATGTTGTGCCCATGATGTTCTAAGACAGTTACTGCATTATACTAGTAGCAACGGCGATTCCTTTATCTCTCTGAGTAGTAAAAGCATAAAAATTGTGCGTAAAAGGTTTGGTTAAAAGTGAAGGGTATGTACAGTAGTTTAAAAGATCCATGTGTAGGATTATCACAGTTAAATTTTATTATTTACACCAATGTCATTCAGGTACCTAAGTAGGCGCTGAGGACTAACATAAGTAAATGTGAGTACCGTACTGACTGGTTTGGTCGTTAGGCCCCATTTACATTAACAGGTCATTCATCTACAAAATTAGCGATATCAAAGAAAATATGGGACTACCAAAAACTTATTGATAAAACTACGTGTCTAATGCCACATTTAGATTAACAGTTCATTCATCTACAATATGAGAGATATCAAAGAAAATATGGGATTCCCAAAACCTTATTGATAAAACTGTGTCTAAGGCCCCATTTAGATTAACAGTTCGTTCATCTACAAAATGAGCGATATCAAAGAAAATATGGGAATCCCAAAAAATTTATTGAAAAACTGTGTGTCTAAGGCCCCATTTAGATTAACAGTTCATTCATCTACAAAATGAGCGATATCAAAGAAAATATGGGAATCCCAAAAACTTCTTGATAAAACTGTGTGTAAACTAGAAACCCTTTCGCTATCGAGAAGTTCTCCGTTCAGGCACCAGATATATGGCGACGCTAGATATTTTCCTGCCGGCGGACTGAAATTGTGTCGATGAATTAAGTGTTAATGTAAATGTAGCCTTACTTAACGTCCAACGTCAGCACTTCATAGGCTACATTGTGGGTGGGTCCCAAGACTAACGTCTGTCAATTTTGATGTGCTGCGACAGAGACACAGTTCGGGGGTTTTCTCGCACTTATTGTAAATATACAAAAGTGTATTGGTTCTTCTTGTACTCCAAACGAAAACAACACTTCATTTCATCTTAAATTCCCAGTGCGTTTCGAGAGTCAAAACAGGGTTGTTTCTGCATCCATTGTAATATATTCTATCTTATAAGAAAGTGAATTAATGTCTCTCTATTTGCAATGTTAGCAATATGCAGTCTGAAATCACCATCATTGTAGCTTTTTTCAACTAATGTAAAACATTTGCATTCCAGTTTTAGGGCGCTAGATGATTTAGTCGATCGAGATTCAGACGCGGTTCGAAATTTGCTCCTTAAACGGATCCTGGTGTTTATCTTTAGATACAAATCCAGTGTCTTCTTCTGCGATTGTTTAGGAAACCTAGAGAAAGTAAAAGTAAACATAAGGCGGGCCCTGGGCCCCGTGCAAGCTAAATCCGGCGCTTGGGTTGGGGTTGGGTTGGTTTAACGTCCAACAACAGCACTATATAGGCTATATTGTGGACGGGCCCCAAGACGGACGTCTGACAATGTTATGTGCTGCTTCACACGAGACAGGACGGGGATACCATGACTCCTGCTTCAGCCGATCACATTATACTGACACCGACCCAACCACTAGGGAACGCAACAGCCAGGATTCGAACTCGGTACCTTTTGCATCGGAAGCCGATGTTCTACCCCTGGACCACCGCGCTCCCCTGCGGCCCTGGGCCAAGTCACGTAAAACGAGTTCTCTGGGGTCGAATTGTCGTATAGGATTGATGTATGATATTTAATTTTTTATTTCAATGTCCAGGTTTCTAAGACCCTCCCGAACAACTCTGAGGCCGTGCCCTACATGGTCATCTACCTGGCATGCCTCCTGCTCCACGCCGCCGCCGCCATAGTGGTCAACCTGGGGGCGCTGATGCGGCACCACAAGAAACAGAACCAACAGGTGACCAGAGGTGGACAGAGAGTAGACAGAGACTCCTTGGACGGGGACTACATCTCCATCTCCGATGACCATATCTCAGACTTCGATGGTGCCGGCCGTCAGAAATTGGACAACGGAGATAGTGGAGCCCATAGCCAATCTGCAGGGCATATTCCAAACTCCGACAACACGACGATGTCTCACTCTCAACCTGGGAACGCCATTGCTTTGTCTTCTTCTGCTTCTTCAACGCAAAACAAAACTTGGAGATTCAACCTGACGTCCATGTTCATTGCCTGCGCGAGGAGACTCAACTACGGCGAGACGGACTTCCGGGCGGACGCGGGATACAGACTTAACAAGCCTGATGGTGGGATGTCCAGGCAACCCTGGTTGTATCGTCTGCTCCTGTGGATGTTACAGTTTGTGGGTCTGGCCGATCTCATAATGTTTTTGGTGTTCTTTATAGGCTGGCTGGTCATCACCGTCGTCTTTGTGATGCTGTTCACACAGTAGGAGTAAGATGTTCGTTGGAGTGTATGGAACTGAACAAGCACAGAAGTACGCATATATATGTTTAATAAGAAATCAATTATAAAACGTCTCCATACAAATTCTTTCAAATTTGTTAGTGTTTGATGCATGAGGCATGATTGTAATAATGTGTGTACTTAGTTTTCAACTAACCTGCTCGAATCTGTCTGGCGGCTGCAAATCCAGGGACGCCCCACTGTCCATGAGAATCCTAGCTGCCCGGATGTTGTGAGTCCTGCAGGCTTTCATCAGGGGCGTCAGTCCGCATCTAGTGCAAGGGGGGTGTATGGGAAAAAAACAAGAATAAAGTATTTTGTGTTCTTTCACCTATATAATTTCAAGGACACAGTTATGATAAATGAAGGTGATGAATGAATCGCCGTATAGGATCCCCCAGGGGAACCTAGTAGACGTTGAACCCGGAGAGAGGGAGAGAATTATCTACTATGATTAATGAATTAGTGATAAAAATTACTGTAGGGACGAAATTGAATTTAAAAGCTTTTTGGCCTATAGTACGTTTCGAACCAGGGACATCTCGTTTGTTAGACCAAATTTATACCACCAGATAGAGAGGATGACGTCTTTCTCAAAACTATGGACACATACCTGCTGAAAAGATTCTGGTCTACTCCAAACTCTAGCAGCGTTTAAGACACTATGGTTATGGTCATGGTTATTAAAGTTGGCCCCACTCTTTAAATGCTTTTTTGTGGACAGGTCCTTACACTAACGTCTAAAAAAGGTCCCAGCTGTCAAACAGAAATAGTGCGGCGATACCATGACTCTTAATTCAACTGGTCACATTATACTAATACCGACCAAACCAGTAGGGAACAAAACAGGACAAATTATATTTGTAATCGTGTTTTGATCTAAAGACCTCCCAATTGTAATTCTGAGTCTTCTTCAAAATTATGGCCACGCACACGCCTACCTGCTGAAAAGATTCGGGTCCGCTCCAAACTCTAGAAGTGTCTTAAGACACTCAGTGTACTCTAAAGGCTTCATTGTGGACAGGTCCCTACACTAATGTCTGAAAAATGCACCCGCCGTCAAACAGAAACAGTGCGGCAATACCATAACTCTTAATTCAACCGGTCACATTATACTAATACCCACCCAACCAATTGGGAACAAAATAGTACAAATAAATTTTGTAGGTCGTGTTTTGAACAAGTCACCTTAAAAATGTCAGACTGAGTATTCATCAAAATACAAAATGGTCGCACACACCTACCTGCTCTAGAGGTACGAGGACAAATATATTTTGTAGATCATGTTTTGATCTAAAGACCTCCAAATTGTAATTCTGAGTCTTCTTCAAAATTATGACCACGCACACGCCTACCTGCTGAAAAGATTCGGGTCCGCTCCAAACTCTAGAAGTATCTTAAGACACTCGATATGCTCTCATGACCCAAGAAGTAATGGTTGTTGGGCTTAGCCCCAGCTCTGTATAGGCTATATTGTGGACAGGTCCCTATACCAACGTCTGAAAACGGTACCTACTGTCAAACAGAAACAGTGCGGCAATACCATGACTCTTTATTTAACCGGTCACATTATACTAATTGTTAGGATAGCATTTCCTATGTTAAATTTTGAATGGTGTTTTGAAAATGTCATTGTGTCTGTCTTTGAACCGGTTATGTGTTTGTTGGGTTTTTGTGTGTTCAGGGTCTGTGTTCATTGTGAACGTTTGTCAGTGTTGCTCGTTCTGGAAGTTTTGAATGTGACACTTTAAATTGAGGTCGCATTTTGGATCTCGTCACTTGGTCAAGTCCTATTCCTGTGTGGGGTAGTATGTTCTGTTAAGGTACGTTAAAGTTTATGTTGTATTCTTAATCAATGTTATAGAAGTATGTTTCTCATCTAAAATGTAAATTTATATGATTCAATTCTATTTAATAAACCTCTCGATGCAGTCAATGTGTTTGTTCGATATATCGTATTTATAACTCGCTAATTCATCCCTGAGTTATGTCCTAACACTAATACCGACCCAACCAGTAGGGAACAAAATAGGACAAATAAATTTTGTAGATCATGTTTTGAACTAGTAACCTTCAAATTGTAAGACTAAGTGTTACTCAAATTCATGACCACCACACACACCTACCTGCTGAAAAGATTCGGGTCTGCTCCAAACTCTAGAAGTGTCTTAAGACACTCAATGTGCTCCAGAGGCACAAGGTTGATCTCATGGCCCAAGAAGTAATGGTTGTTGGGTTTAGCCCCACTTTGTAGCAGCAGGCGGGCGCAGTCTTCGTGGTTGTTCTCTAGGGCCATGTTCAGGGGCTCTGTTGGGAAAGAAGGATTAACAATAATGGTTATGACACAAATGCCATGTATATATTCTATATATTATTTTAAAAGTTATAAAGTAAAAAAAAACAAGTATTCCCGTGGTAACTAACTCAAAGGTTTATTGTTACCTTTTCTGAATTATTTAAGTGCAATTATGAAAACAGGAGGCAGTTTTGAAGATAGAGATAAATAAAATGATAGCAGTGATAAAATATTGATTGTTAATGATGATGAAGAGGATAATTGCAATACTGATTGTGATGGAAGTGATGATGATAATGATGATGATGATGATGATGATGATGATGATGATGATGATGTGATGATGATGATGATGATGATGATGATGAGAAGGAGGACGAGGAGGACGAGGAGGACGAGGGGGAGGATGATGATGATGAGGATAATATTTTTGAAGACGACGATGAGAAAAATGCTAATGAGTATAGTTTGTCATGATGGTATTATCACATTACACACACAGAATTAATGTTTGAATGAAATAAAATCTAATGAAAGTTATGAGGAGTGGTCAAGAGGTCAAGAGGTCAAGTGCTCAAGTGGTCAAGAAGTCAAGTGGTCAAGAGGTCGAGTGGTCAAGAGGTCAAGAGGTTAAAGGGGTCAATTGGTCGAGTGGTCACGAGGTCAAGTGGTCAAGTGCTCAAGTGGTCAAGTGGTCGAGTGGTCAAGAGGTCAAGTGGTCAAGAGGTCAAGAGGTCAAGAGGTCAGATACCTATGGTGAGATAGCCGATGTTCCGGGCCTGGCCTCCCTGATCATCCTCGTGCTCCTGGAAAAAGTCGATCTGAGCGCCTCTCCCTATGAGGATCCGGAGAGGCTCGATCAGACCTGGTTTCAGTAGGGAGAGACCAGAGAGAGGGGAGTGGGAGATAGAGAGAGAGAGAGAGGGGGGGTAGATAGAGGGACAGAAAGAGAGAGAGAGATAGAGAGATAGAGAGGGGTGGGAGATAGAGAGACAGAAAGAGAGAGAGAGAGAGGGGGGGAAGAGAGAGAGAGATAGAGAGAGAAAGAGGAAGAAGAGAGAGAGCATGAGATAGAGAAAGAGAGAGATATAGAGAAAGAGAGAGAGACCAGAGAGAGAAAGAGGGAGGGGGGAGATAGAGGGAGAGAAAGAGAGAGAGGGGGGAGAAATATATAGAGAGAAAGAGAGAGGCATAGAGAAAGAGAGAAAAGAGAGAGAGGAGAGAGAGAGAGAAAGAGAGTTAGTGAGAGAGAGAGAGAGAGAGAGAGAGAGAGCACTTCAGTTAAGTGTATTTGAGTTAGTGGCTTAATATCCAACTTCAATACTTTAGGCTACATTGTGGATGGATCCCAAGACTAACGTCTGAGAGACAGTACGGGTAGACCTGGACTCCTGTCTCAGTCGATCACACTATACTAATACCGATCTTTTAAAATCCATAGGGCATTTCAACCAGGTGATGTTTGTGTGTGTGTGTGTGTTGTTTGTTTTTTAGGGGAGGGGGTTGTTGTTTGTTTGTTTGTTTGTTTTTACTTTTGGCAAGTTCACAACAAAAAGCTTATATGTATTATATCTACACAAAGTTTAGACTTCAACAGTTTGATTACTAGATATTTACAAAATTTTTACAATGTTTCTTATTATTTTATAACCAGGCTGCCAATCTCAAGAACAATTATTTTTATGATAATTATTTTCTCTGTTCATAGACAACCTTTCCACTGTGATATTTCAAATTGTATCCAAACAACAGAAAGAATCTTTTAAATATCACCTCACGTGTCGTTGTATGTTGAAATTCTTCGTTTCTATGCACGTGAGTCATGCATTCAAGCCAAAACAAACACACGCAATAAAACAAAAACAAAACAAAAAACGCGCGGCTTTAAAGGTCAAGGTTATTTTGAGAAAGTCACGTGACTTACCTTTCCTGGCACACAGGTGGACAGGCCTGTAGCCAATATCGTCTGGGGCGTTCACGTCTGCGCCGTTGTCCAACAGGAAGTTAACGCCCTCTATGTTCCCAGCATGCACAGCGTAGTGCAAGGGGCGCAACCCCCGCTTCACCATCCCGTTCACATCGGCGCCGCATTTCACGATGGTAGTTAAGTCCCTTAGATTCGACTTGTATGTCAGAGCATCGGCGAGGAGGCGCTGGTATAAATTACAATGTATAAAGAGAGAGTTGAGTTGATTTAACGTCCAATAGCAGCACTATATAAGCTATATTGTGGACGGGCTCCAAGACTGACATCTGACAATTGTATGTGCTGCCACACACGAGACAGGGCGGGAATACCATGACTTCTGTCTCATGACTTCTGTCTCAGCTGGTCCATTTAACTGACACCGACCTAACCAGTAGGGAGTGCAATCGCCAAGGCTCGAACTTGGACCTTTTGCGTCGGAAGCCGATGTTCTACCCAAGGGCCATCGCGCCCCCCTTATGAAGAGGGCGAGTTGAATTCCTTATTTATCGTTCATCACGTTGCTAACGCGGTCTCAAGGTAGATCAAAGTAACACAGACCTACTATAAGAATCAGTGAATAATTCCTCAGCTATCTTTTCCATAACATGGCTTGGGCCATTTATTTTCATTTTTGTATCACCTTTATTAAAACAAAACATATTTTTCGTTGTTGATGTTTTTTTACTTAACACTGCTTATTTTGAGATAAACAATAATGATAGCAACGTGAAGCGTTACTATTAACGATTAATACAAGCACGTTGAGCATGTTTATTTTTCGGTCATTAAACATTTTTTTAGTTTTAAATAACTTCAAAGGTCAGTTGTTCGAAACTTAGGTGAAAATTTATAATTGCATTGCTAGTTTAGTAATCAATTTATCTTAAGTTGGATTCATCGATCAATAAAACAAAGCACCCAGTCACACCGATGATAAATAACACACAGAATGTTCACTTGAAAAATTTATTTAGCCTGTATGGCGAAATCCCTACGAGGATGGGCAAGATATAAGCAAGGTTTAAAAAAGAATGTCAAGTTGTAAGGTGATCAAAAGAGAGCCTAAACAGATAGGGAGTGACGACAGATGAAAAAGAAAAAGGTGCTATGTGGCTAAAGAATATAAAGACCGAGACAATTGGAAAGCGTCTTACAGTAATAAAGGGATATAACCTGTATAATGAGTAGCAGTTGTGTTGGTTTAACGTCCAACATCTTCAATATATAGGATATAATGTGGACGGGCCCCAAGACTGACGTCTGACATATTTATGTTCTGCCACTCACGAAACAGGGCGGGGATACTATGACTCCTGCCTTAGCCAGTCACATTAAAGTGACACCGACCCAGCCAGTAGGGAATTGCCAGGGCTCGAACCAAGGATCTTTTACGTCGGAAGCCGATGGGCCAGCGTGCAGAGACAGAAGTCATCGTATCCCCATACTGTCTCGTGTGTGGCAGCACATAAAACTGTCAGACGTCAGTCTTTGAGCCTATCCACAATATAGCCTATATAGTGCTGATGTTGGACGTTAAACCAACTCAACTACAACTACAACTACAACTACAGCAACCGAAGTCATTATCATTATATCACACCAGGTATGTACCAACCACGTCACTTACTTCCTTGTTTTCGGAAGGTTTTTTTAGCATTGGGACCCGTTCACAATATAGCCTCTACAGTGCAATTCAACTCAACTCACGCCAATAGCTATGTCAATGTAACATGCAACATACCTGGAGATTTTCAGGGGTGAGCAATTCCGCCCTCCTCCTCTCCTTCTCCTCGTCAGTCTCCATCTCCATCTCTGACTTTTTCTCCATCGAGTGCCTGAAAGTGAAAGCTCAGTAGGTAGACCTCAAGCCTTATGTGTGAGGGTGTCCATGTTCCATCATTCGTTGTTGCGAGATGTTTCATGTATTGCTAATTTTTACTTGATGGACAAAGCCGCTTTCTTCCTGTAGAATTATCTGGGAATCCTTGGAGAAAATAAACAAATATGAGATAATATTCAATTTTATTTTGTTTCGTACGTCGATGTCAGTTAAATGTGAGCGGCTGAGACAGGGGTCGTGGTATCCCCGCCCTGTCTCGTGTGTGACAGTACATAAAAATGTCAGAGTGACATTAGTCTTGGGGCCCGTCCACAATATAGTCTATTATAGTGCTGATGTTGGACGTTAAACCAACTCAACTATTTATTTGGTACAACATACTCAATGTTGAACACTGGTGAACACTTGGTCACTGTCTCACTCTCTTTCCTTACGTATTATGGTACTTTTGTCCTGTCTTCCTCTTTCGATAAATATATATTTTTGTGTCCTCTCTCTCTCTCTCTCTCTCTCTCTCTTTTTCTCTGTCTCTCTCTCTCTGTCTCTCTGTCTCTCTGTCTCTCTCTGTCTCTCTCCTGTCCCCTCTCTCCTTTGTTTGGCAGTATGACTGTCTCACTTTCTCTGTCTCTCTGTTTTGGTCTCTCTGTCTCTCTCTATCTCTCTTTGTGTCTATCAAAATCTCTTTCTCTTGTTTTAGTAATAGTAGTAGTAGCAGCAGTAGTAGTAGTAGTAGCAGTAGTAGCAGTAATAGTAGTAGTCGTAGTAGTAGTAGTAGTAGTAGTAGTAGTAGTAGTAGTAGTAGTAGTAGTAGTAGTAGTAGTAGTAGTAGTAGTAGTAGTAGTAGTAGTAGTAGTAGTAGTAGTAGTAGTAGTAGTAGTAGTAGTAGTAGTAGTAGTAGTAGTGTTGAACTGAATCCTTACTGAATAAAATAAACTATGTTATACAATATCCCCACTACGGCGTAAAGATATTCACACAATTCTGACCAAAAACACACAAAAAGCTTTTCCAAGTATTACATTTTATAAATAGAACTTTGTACAAATAAGAGAAACTATAGTACAAAAGTTCAAAACATTGCAAATAACATTAGGCCTTAACTTACACAGTATCGAAAATTTCCCCCTAAAATGCTGAAATCCAAGAACAGTTATATCACTCCAGACATTACAAAGAGAGCTTGCGCGTATGTTAGAAAGAAAGTAGACCCAGGCCTAAATATAGATCAAACGTTCAAAACTCTACAAGTAGAATCTATACATTATGTAAAAGTTTCGTATCGTCCTATCCAATGTGTTGAATATCTCTAAAAACTTCTTCAAGGAAAAAGAATAATACAGTGTAGATCTAGACTTTAAGACGTCGGGATTCCAAAACAACAATGTTTTGTTCTGTTTTGTATTTACATTGTAACAGAGCCTGGTTTTTCTTTTTCTCAGGTAACGGTGTGTAGGTGAGTGGTTCCTTGGGTTGTTGTAGGCTCACCTTGAGTTCAGACTGTGTGTGCTAAGAGACTGGATAATAGCACAGACAGACGGGTTACAGGTGAAAGCACACAGCTGTGCTACATTCCACGGTAATAGACCTATAAGAGAGTGGAGGGTACTATGCCTAGAGTGTCTGGTTATACATATATATTATAGTAGCGAATAAGATATAAAATACCATACCTAAGGAAACCTAGGATAGCGAAGCTTTTAGATAAATAGACAGATAGGAGAGAGAGGGAGGGATAGAGAGAGAGAGAGAGAGAGAGAGAGAGAGAGAGAGATAGAGAGATACCATACTTAAGAAAACCTAGGATAGCGAAGCTTTTACATAAATAAACAGATCAAATGGGGAAAAGGGAAGAGGTCTAGCGCCCACAAAAAACAAGCATCTTCGTATAAGAGTATATTTGTGTAGTCAGAAAAGATATCAGTAAAAGAGAGTGTGGTTAGGTAAAGAAAATAAAGAGAATGTGTGGCGGAGAGAGAAAGGGGATTTTAAAATCCTTCGTTATCTGTCTATTTGTCTGGAAACTTCTTTTCCAGTGTCCATTTGCAGTGGTTTTATTTAAAGGTCAATAATTCTTAATAAAGCAATTAAAAACACAGGATATCCAAAACCAATTTTAAAAGCATTGGTTACCTAGCATTTCTACTAGACTTGTTTCAATACATCAAAGGTTTTCCATGGAGTTGAGTTGTGTTGGTTTAACGTCCATCATCAGCACTATATGGATTGTATTGTGGACGGATCCTAAGACTGACGTCTGACAATTTATGTGCTGCCACACACGAGACAGGGCGTGGATGCCATGACTCCTGTCTCAGCCAGTCATAATTATTAAACTGACACCAACCCAACCAACAGGGAGTGAAATCGCCAGGGCTCGAACCCGGACCTTTTGCGTCGGAAGCCGATGTTCTACCCCAGGGTCAGGTTAGATTTACACGGCGTAAAAAAATTTTTTAAGTAAGCGCAATCTATGTACAATTTCAAAGAAATACCCATCCTTAATAGATGTATCAGCATAGGTTACATATTTATATTTATTTTTAGGGGGGGGGGGGATGACCTTGCACGGAACTATAAAAGTTTGTTTTGTTTTGTTTTTTTTTTACGTTTTTTTTTGGGGGGATTTCTTTTTATTCCTTTTATCTTTTTTTCTAAATTTGTTTTGTTGTTGTTTTTTTTTAGATGGATTAGGAGGAGGGGGGATTGGTTAAGATGTTATTTGTTTTGTGATACTGATAGGGGCGTTTTACGAAGTTTCTTTTTCGTTTGTTTGATTGGTTTGCTTTTTGTTTGTTTGTTTTGTTTTCTTTTTTTTGTATTATTGTATAAATGACTAGATAATTTCTCTTTTATGACTAGCATCAACAGTATTCTCTGGGCTTCCTTTTTTTCAATTCCTTATTTTAACGAGGAGTGATGAAGTGAGTGTGTGCAATATAATTATATTCAGCTTTTGTTCTCTTTCACATTTCCCTCTCTATCTATCTATCTATCTATCTATCTATCTATCTTCTGTCTTTTTCTCTCTCTCTCTCTCTCTCTCTCTCTCTCTCTCTCTCTCTCTCTCTCTCTCTCTCTCTCTCTCTCTCTACTCATTTGGGCGTGTTATCGATGTGTTGTCACTGTCAACAGATGACAACTGATAGCTAGATCTACATTGTATTAAGTAATGTCACTAGCCTATAGCGTGGGGCGCGGTGGCCCTTGGGGTAGAACATCGGCTTCCGACGCAAAAGATCCGTGGTTCGAGTCCTCGCGATTTTGCTCCCTATTGGTTGGGTCGGCGTCAGTTTAGTGTGACCGACAGAGACATGAGTCGTGGTAACCCTGCTCTGCCTCGTGTTGCAGCAGATAAAATTGTCAGACGTCAGTCTTGAGGCCCGTCCACAATATAGCTTATAAAGTGCTAATGTTGGAAATTAAACCAACTCAAGTTTAAGTATACAACGTATTAGAATGCGTCATTCCAATCGGGAACTTTCAGTTTCTAATGCCTAGTAGTAGTAAGATGAACACATCCAGATAAACGATTGAAAAGAAATAGAGAGAGAGAGAGAGAGAGAGAGAGAGAGAGATATGCACACAGAGAGACAGGCAGACAGACAGAGAATGAGAGATATGTATTGGTAATTAAACAAAACTATTATTTATATTATAAAGACCACAGCCTGCTTACAACTCTGTGGGCAGAAAGGGTGAGAGAGAGGAAAGAGGCAGAGAGAAAGAAAGAGAGAGATAGAGAGAGAGGCGTAGAGCCATAGAAATACATGTATGTTTCTAATATAACCATGTTATGTTAGGCATTTTGTGTGTGTGCGTTTAAATCACAAAATTGAAACCTATATCATTCTCTTTCTGCAAATTTCGCTTTTCACCCTGACTCAAACTCTGTACCTCCCTCTTTATCCTTCCCTAAACTCTCATTTCCTTCCAAGTGCGATTCTTAGTCTCCCCTCTGTTTATTCTTTGTCTTAAGATTACTGTCATGTATTGCCCAAGTTTGTACAAATATTCTTGTTTAATCTGTCAATCAATTCTTTTCCTTTTCTTCTGTATTCAGTCTCTCTATCTATCTTCTTCTATCTATCTATCTATCTATCTATCTATCTATCTATCTATCTATCTATCTATCTATCTGAAAGACAGAGAGAGAATGAGAGAGATAGAAAGAGAAACAGACAAACCGAGAGAGGGGCGCATACAGAAACAGACACAGAGAGGGAGGAAGAGGAAGGAAGACAGGGACTGAGAGAGATAAAAGGACAGAGGGAGAGAAAAACTGGGAAAGAGATAGAGAGAGAGAGAGAGATTGGTAGATATGAAAAGACATAATGAGATTTGTAGATGTGGCAAACAATACATTTAGAGAGTAAAGAGACAGAGGAGGAGATAGAGAAAGAGAGAGGAGAGAGAGACAGAGCGAGAGAGAGAGTGGACGATTACAACGTATCTATCTACATAACTCTCTTTATCGAATTCTATCTGTCTCTCTGTTTCTTTCTTTGTCTCTCTCTATCTCTTGATATATATTTATAGATAGATAGATAGATAGATAGATAGATAGATAGATAGATAGATAGATAGATAGATAGATAGATAGATTGATAGATAAATAGAT